>JAWWMA010000100.1:55015718-55043288 GCA_035041425.1 Mionectes olivaceus | reverse complement strand
GTTATATTTGAGTCTCATCTGATAAGAATTTTGTTTTAGTCTGTGTTGATATTAATTGTAAATTGAGAATGTTGTATAGTTAAAAATTTTTAAAAAAGTGTATGTGAAGTTTTGCTTTTGTATTCTGCTTGTAAATTGCGCAAATCTGTGAATTAATAGCAACCTTCTTGGATATGTTTGTTATTTATAATTATATGTGGAATAATCCCTGCATATTTTTTGAGCCTGAACTGATTCATAAATGGCTTTTTGCTGCTGCTCAACATTTGACACAGGTTCTGACTCAATTTTTTGAACTACCTTCTTGCTTGGAGTGGATTTGACAGCTCCAGAGATACGACACTACAGAGGTCACGGAGATTACTGCAGCTGAAGAAAAGATCAGACATTTAAAAAAGTTCCTTTCATCCCTGCCACCAAATGAACAACCATAAACACCCAAAGCACCACATTTTTAATAAAGAGAAAGATTAATATTCTTAGTATCCCAGTCTCTTTCTACTTGTCCCTTTTACGCCATAGATACCTACACTGCATCCTTTCAGTGATTTTATTCTTCTTATCCATTTTATGTAATTTAGTTTATTTCTATTATTGAAAAATATTCTTTTTTCCCCAAGCTGAGATGATGTTTATGACATTTGTCATGTTCCTCACATTTGAGTGTGTTTTTAATATGTTAATTTAGTTAAACTTGTTTCTACTTTGCCAAGCTTTTTGAGACATAACTAGATACTAACTTGTATAAGGATAGAAATTTACCATCTTTTAGGATCCACTATAATGGATAACAGTATCAAGATGACATAGAGTGCAACAGAATAAAAGAAATATAATAAGATGGACAACTTACTTGAATGAATTGTGACTGGTAAACAAGACAGAAGTCTCTGAGGGTGATTTTCTAGCATGTTAGGAGGTAGGAAATTAGAAATATAGTGAAATAACATGAAAAAGTCTAGAACTCTTCCTTTGCAGTATAAAGGTCATTGAATAAAATTTGCTAAAGAAATACTATTGCTTCTTATTTTTTTTAAATAAAATTGCATCGCTTTTTCCGAACCCTAAACTGTTAATGGAAGTTCAAACACAGAAAATTTCAGTCCTCTATTTCTAGTAAATAGGCTCTTAATTAGAATGTTTTCTTTAAGGATATTAGGCCTTATCTTAGACATTTGGAGTAGCCTTTAGTGGTTTCCGTTGCTACATACCCATATAGACTTTAAGACTTAAAAAAAGTAATTTTAGGTCTAATAATAACCCCTTAAGGATTTATTGGAGAAATAAATGTGAACTTAAGAGGTTGTAGTTCATCTGGCAAATCAAAAATCATCAACATTTTTTCCACATCCAGTTATGATGTTTATTGAATAGACAAGAAAGGATAAAGACTATCATAACTTAACCAAGAAATAAATACAATTCAATTTCTAAAGCTTCTTTTTTTTGTGGATCTGTGTGAAGAAGATTGTTTGATTTTTTGGGTTTGGTTTTGGTTTTTTGTTCTTTTTCCCCTCCTACAGTTTCCCTCCAGGTCTGACAGGTATTTGGGAAAGAGAAGGTTCTCTAGATTGTTGAAACCCTTTCAGAGATTGTAGATTGCTCCTTGAATTTCACCTTCAGAGTCCTGCTTGTTATGTAGAGCCATTCACATGTCCTCCATCCATCTGCTGATGGGGGAAGAATATTGTTCATTAAGTCTTTGATTAATTTATCACTGGCGTCCAGAGCCACAATGCTCTTAAGGGATGGGCAAGTGGGAAACATCATTCCCCACTTCTGAGAGAATCTGTGTCAGTCCTAGAGACAATCCAGCTCTTCATTAGCACCTTGTGCAAGAATCATAGATCTTTTGGCCGCATAACCTATTTGGATTTCCTTATAAGGGCCATAAGAACATATCAAATCAATGCAAATGCGTGTTTTCAATATAGAAGCTTCCTGGGTGACTCATGAGGACTTTAAAAGTCAGCATAAATGGTCAAAGAGTCAAAGTACCTTATATTATTGAAAATTTTAATGTGTTCATCAATAAATAGGAATGAAAGATGGCTCTCAGCTAGGGTAACACTCACTGCAAGAGGAATTATCAGAAGCTCACTAATCAGAATTAAAACTTGATCATTTCTTCTTGGCTCAAATCCAACTCTTATAAACAAAGAGTTATTCTAGTCAGTTACATTTTCAGAGAGTAAAAGGGAACTCAGTTTGCTCATCTTGTAGTTTCAAAAAAAGGAAAAAAAGGGAGAATAACTACTTAACTCTACCAAACACAAATTCTGCAGAGACTGTCCCAAATTGTTTTCTTCCTGGAAATGGTGTTAGACCTCACTTTTGAAGCTTCACTGGAAATAAAATAGTGACAAGGAAGAGTGTTAGAGCCCTCAACATAGGAACTGTAGAGCATGAATTACAAATAAAATGTATGGACACTGGGAAGTTTGTAGGCTAAAATGTCTTCATTGAGATCAGTCCATTTAATTGAGAATGGTCCAGAAAAAACTATAGTCTATGAGAATACAGAAGTTTGCTTTTTTCAAACATTGTGGAAAACTGACTTGGCAAAGTGTGCAAGTTCTTCTTGAGGGATAAAAAAACCCCACAAAGTCACTAAGAGAAAAAAGGGAAAAAATTGAGCCACTTCCATGTTTAGCATTCCAAGCTAGTAACAGAGAATGTTACAGATTTTCTCATCTAGAAGATGTTCAATTTTGCCAAACATACTTCAGTTGTATCAGTAGCATACTAACATTTAAAAATTTTAAATCTCCGAGATACATACTGCGATTTATTATTGCTTTTTGCAGCTACACAATTCAAGTATGTTTGCAAATATGTCATAACACTGCGCAATAAAATCCCGCATCAAATCAAGTGAGAGAAAATCTTATCAGTTGAGGTTTTCTTCTCTTAGGACAAGAAAGTCCTGTTGCACTGGAAAATAGCAGAAATCAGTTCACAAGAGTTAAGTTTCTGACTTTATGCTGACTTAAATCTTGAAAAAGTATGAATCAAATCTGTAATTAAAAAGTGTAATTAATTAACTTTGTAAAATGCAAAGGCAATTAACTACAGTATGATAAACATCTTAAACAGAACACAGATAATAGAAGGACTGCAACAATTTATACTACCTCATGAATTTACAAACATAATCTATGACATGTGAGACTGAGAATTATTCCTATTAATTTACTGTATGTTAAGTAGACCTACAGCTCTTGAACTAAATCAATGAATTTAGTAAAATCAGAATTCCATCTAAATGATGAGGTAAACACCTTCCAAACTAAAAAAATATAAACCCCCAAGATTTAAAAATTAAGGTAATATTATAATTCCACTTGCTATAAATGAAAGGTACTTGCATATTTCTAAATTTTGAGTGTACACAACTAAGAAACACTCTACGTACAGTACTGAAATATAGTGAAAGGAGTTCTGGGTTTAACCCAACCATACCCTGGGCTGCATCAAAAGAAGCAGGTGATGCTTGCTGCCTGTCTCAGGTTGAACTTGGCCAAGTGCCTGAACTACAGTAAAAAAAACCTTCCCCCTCCCTCTTCCTCTCTTTGGAGAGACCAAAAAGACCAGAAAAAAAGACTGAAAGAGCCAAATCAACCAAATTCCAAGTAATATGTATACTTTGGAATTATATTTAGGATGTTATTTACAGAAAACCCCCAAAAGGGAAAAGGGAAGGGAAGGAAAAGGAAAAAAGGACAAAAAAACTCAGATACGGTTTCACACAATCAAACTCCCAAACCCATCAACACACAGAAGTATCGAAATAATAGCTTACAACTTCCCTCAAGACAGCAGGACCCACATTATCAACCACCAGCACTCTCCGTTCCCCAAGGCCAGCCAGGCCCCCCAGGCCTCGCTCCTTCACTCGGGCAGACTGATAGCAGAGAACCTTTGCCTCCAGCCCGCCGGAAGAAAGAGAGCGAGAGCTTCCTCTCCCCTCTTATTTATACACTTGTTTGCTTAAAAATCATATGGAATACTGGGAACAAGGCCTTGGTTCCTTGTTTACAACCTGGTTACCAAGGAAGGCCTATACTCAACACCACTACACTGCCCCTCTTCTCTTTTTTCATGAAAGCTCACCTGGAGTATTGCATCCAGCTCTGGGGCCCCAGTATAAGGACCTGGACCCATTGAAACAGGTCCAGTGAAGGGCCACGAAGATGTTCAGAGAGTTAGAACACCTCTTCAGTGAGGTAAATTTGAGACGGTTGAGGTTCTTCAGCCTGGAGAAGAGGAGTGTCTCGGGAGACTATACTGCAACCTTTCAGTACCTGCAGAGGGCCTACAGGAAAGCTGGCAACAACTTTCTAGCGGGGCCTGTTGCGATAGAACAATGCTATTAAACTGGAAAAGGGCAGATTTGGACTATATATGAGGAAGAAAGTTTTTACAAGACATTGAAGACATAAAATTCAGATGAAGTGTCTTTGGTACAGCTAAAAAAACATTACGAAGATCTTTCAAATCCATGTATTTCTCTCTACAAAAGAGGACATAACTGAGACAACAGTTCTGCATTTTGTGTCGGGTCTTCCACAAAGCATACAAAATAAATGCGGAACCCACAGTTTTGTAAGTCTGAAGTCGAAAAGACTCCTTAAAAATATCTGTTAAAGAAAAGTACATTGTTTGGAAAGATACATGGATAACACTGATATTTATTGCCCTGACTGTTTGGAAGAACAGTAGACAAATTTGACTATGTAGCCTCCAGCAGTATCCAGCCAGGAAGCTCAGTGTCACATGCCAGCATCGCGGCACCTTTCGGACAAATTGTGTCTTTTTAGGGCAATAATCCTCTCTCCCACATTCTACATAAAATAGAGCTTCTGGGAGGAAAGTATAAACAAAAAAACATCTGGAGAATTTCAGTCTGATATGGTGGAAGGTAAAAAGAAAATTCCACCATAAGACTATGGTTTGTAAATCTCAGTATTTTTTCCCTCGAGTTTCTGTATCACACCATTGTCTAAGCAAGAGTGGAAAATTGAAAAAGATAATCAGTCTCTTTATTTTTCCATTGGATTCCTTCTGTGCTCTTTAAAACTGCCTGTGTTTTATTTTATTTTATGGAAAAACTGAAGAAAAATAAATAATACTTAAAAACTCTAACAAAATAAATACATATACTGATATGTTTTAAGTGTCCTGCAGTAATCATGAACTGTCTTCAAAGATTAGTAACACATCAAACCATCAAAAGTCTTTATAAAATAATTAAATTGTCCAGAAATGACACTATATCTGAGGACATCCCTCTTGAATCTATTGGTCGAGTTGTTAAGTTTATTTCATTTCTTTGCTCATATTGTTGGGGCATAATTTAGTTGTATTTTTTAATGGTAATAAAAAATATTATCTATTATAACAGATATTTTTACACTGTTTTCATTATTTGACAGTTTTGACAGACATTATTGATTTGGCCAGCAACTGTGGCTAACCAGAAGGGGACAATGTGACAGTTTTATGTAACAAAAGGCACAGTGTCATGTCAACTGAACTAAATGTTGTACAAAGTGACAGCAGGACAAAAACGCCTTTCAGACTTAATTTTCTGCTTCATTTTTTCTACCATCAATACATAAGGCAGTGCAGTAGGTGACGCAAATTAGCAGGATAGAGCAAAAGGTCTATTCCTGTTTCTGTTACTATACTTGACTTCCTTCCACTAAGGTAATCTCCAATTATTTTAAGGCTGAATGAAAAAGAAGAGTAGCTTATCAACCTACCTGTTTAGGAGAAAATATATCCCTTATCAGGATTCTTTGTATGTTTCTCCTAGGTGGCTTTTTGGAAAAGATAAAAGAAAAAAGTCCCCCATCTGCTAGGTCATGCCTACAAGACACATTCTGTCAAGTCTTAAAAGCAACAAGAGCTTTGCCTGTGGGATACCTATAATTATTATGCGGAGAGGCTTTGCGCCTGCTGTAGCTCATTGTTCTGCTAACACAACCCGAATGAGAACAGTGGCTCCAGGCTGTGAGTTGATAAAGTGCAACTTTTCGATTTTGCTCTTCTACGGCTCTAGCATTGTACAGAGTCTGTGAGTGACATCTTTGGCCTTCCTTTGGGCTGAGCAGATTGAATCTGTCATGCTGAGTTAAACAATGACTAAGGGACACAACCTTAGCAGGGCCTGTCATTTTTTCCTACTAATTCAATCTACATTTAATCAATGAAAGTAATTTCTTGTTTGTTTAAGTCTCATATCCAACGAATCTAGAGGATCCTGAAGTAGTGCACCTCTACCCTGACCTTCTCCCATTTTAGAACTTGGACTAGTATATCAAGAATGGAATTAGTGAAAATTGCATGTTGCACAGTTGTCACGTTGTTCAGTATATATTTAGTCTCCCTTTTTGTTTATATGTAGCTGACTGTCATTTAACAACTCAGTTTTCTCACAAATTCAATGAAAAAGAAATCAGCTGAAGTTATACCTCCCACTTGTAAGAGCAATCCACTGTTAAGAAATACAAGACACCCTCTTACAGGAGCATACATACAGGACTATTCAGTGCTGTCCACATGCATGTCTCATACGTAAAGACCGTGATGTAAGGATATTTCTTCCTAGGTACGGGCTATCACTGTTATTGAAAGTAACCAGTAGTGACTTATGCAAGTTCAAGGACTGTATTGATCAGTTTAGCAGGTCTTAATCAAAATCTGTCTTCTCTTCCAATCACAGTGATTAAATAAGTCTAAGAGAGCCTGACATCAAGTCTTTTCCTTTTTATTGGTCCTCAGCAAGTGCTGTGCTCAGCACTTCATTATCCAGCAGTTGCCAGGCAGGAAGTTAAAAACTCAGGGAAAGTTGGAAAAAAAAAGAAAAAAAATTAAATCTGTGCAACAAGTTAAATATATTGAGGAGAAACAAGAGATGAAATACAAGTTTTCCTGCATTCTGAATGGCTTATTTTATTTTAAAAAACAATACATTTTGAACAGGTTAGAAAAGGGAAATCAGTACTTGCCTGAGCATAAATATGAGTGGAAAAAAAATGCTGTATTTTTAATTATATTCAATATTTTAACATTATTTTGCCTGGTTAATCTAGGAGAAATTTGGAAAAAAAATTTTTTTGAGAAAAAACCAAAACAAAACAAGAAAAAGTGAATCAACTATGATTTTCAGGCAATACATATTTTTTCTTCATAAAAAAATATAATGCTATAAATACATTAACTTACAAAAACATTCCTAATAATTGGATGTGCTTTTCTAAAGGCATGAGCAGAAACTGAAAACATTCCCACTTCCTGATTATTCTCTTTGAGAATACCAGGTTGGAAGGGGAACTCAAGGATCAACTGCCCCAACTGTTCTTTGAAAAGGCATAATCTGGATAAAATGGTCCTGTTCAGATAAGTCTTTAAAGTGTCCAACACTGAGGAACCCACTGCTTTCCTGGGGAGATTGTTCTGATGACTGAGTGATCTCACTGTGAAAAGTTTTCCTCTTATCCAATCGTAAATCTACCCAGGAGTAACTTTTACCCATTAGGCTCTTTTTCATGCAGCTCCAGGTGAAAAGGAAGCCTCCACCTTCTGTGTAACCACTTTGCAGATAACATAGTGATAAGGTCTTGCCTATGCCTTCTCTTCTCAAAACTGAACAAACCCAGTTCTCTCAGCCTTTCCTCATACAGCAGGATTCCTGGTCCTTTGGTCAGCTCTGTGGCCCTTCTCTGGACTTTCTCTTTCTAGCCTCTCCATACAGTATTCCAGGCGTGGCCTGATAAGTGCTGAAAAGAGTGGGATAATAACTGCCTCATCTCTGGTGGTAATGCCCTCATTGATGCAACCCAACAATCTGTTGCCTTTCTTTGCTGAGTAGCAACTCATCACTCACACTGAGCTAGTTTTCCTCCTGGACCCCCAGGTCCCTTTCCCCAGAGCTGCTTTTCCCAGAGCTGCGCTCCAGTCACAAAGAACCCAGACTATGCTGCACTCCTGGACTGCAATTTCTCAGGTTGCAAGGACAACAACTTTTAGATTTGTCAGGCTTTTGCTGGCTTTTCCGAGTCACGTGCTTCATCTGACTTGTGGTGGTCTCCAGGAGGATCCGTTCCATAACTTTCCCAGGGACTGAAGTTATATTTCCTGGATACTCCTTTAAGCCCTTCTTGTAGGTGCAGGTGACATTAGCCTTCTTCCAGTCTTATGGGACATCCCCCAATTTCCATGATCTCTAAGATTATTTCCATGATCTCTAAGAATGACCTTGCAATGATGTCAACAAGCTCTCTCAGCACCTTTGGGTGGATACTGTCAATTTATAGTCAAAATTTTTCAAACCCTAGCTTCTGGAAGGCGGCATACCTCTTGAGACTCCTTGTCAGGCTAGCAGATGCACAACTTAGTGCCCAGTATCTTCGTCACCCATTATGAGTTCTTGTTCAATTTGGTCATGTGTGTGCTCTGACGCTGGAACAGCTTCTCCTGGTAGACTTTGCTCATGGGTTTCTACAGTCATTAGATCTTCATATTTGGTTTTGATTCTCATTTGTCCTCTGAGGTTTCGGCATTATCCACAGCTCTTTCAATCTCTGCAGGTACTCCTGGCAGTGCCCAAGCTGCACCAGCTGGCCAGAGCTACCAGCTTTGGGTGGGGCTCTCTGCTCTGTGTTGGGTTGATCCAGGACCAGGCTATAGAACTTACTGCTGCTGCCTCTATGTACCTCAACACTGAGTCTCTCTTTCAATGCCAAAATATAGCAGAACAGTTCTGCTACCTTGGTAGCATCTGTCTCATTTTGTGTCTCAAGGAATTTTGGTTTATTCCTGTTTATTTATTTATTTATTCCTGTATGTTAAAGTGGAAGGTAAAGGAAGTGTTTCCTTTATAACTGTGGAGCTTAGCAACTGACAGCAAAGATAGTTTCTTCAAATAATGCTAAATCCTTCTTCAAATAGCACTAAACCCCAGGCAGTACAACCAGACTTTTAGTGCATCGTGCTAAAAATAAGAAACAGATAGGCAAAAGTGAAAATTTCTGACCACACTAAGACCAAACTAAGACTTTCCTGAAGCGTGGGAACCACACATATGAACCAAAGGGTAAAGAAGGATGGCTGCAGTGTTAAGGGTATCATGTCTTCACCAGCAGAAGCTCAGTCCCATGACATGGCAAGCTCACAGAGCAGTACTGTGCGCTAGAGGAGTGCATACTGTACTGCATTAGGGTCCTGATGCTATCTATCTCTGCTTGGCTTGTGAGCACAGGCCTAATAGCACAGGGTCAGGCCATAATAGCATTAGTAAGAATTATGACAGAAATAAAATAATATAAAATAAAATAATATTTTATTCCAAGATAAATTGAAGGATTGTGTGGCAGGAAGGTTTTGAAACAAAGTTAGTTTATTATTGGAAAGTGGTATTAGCATAGCACATCACTACATTTTGTTTACCTGGTGCAGGTATTTGACATTCAAAAGGCATAGAATGCTAAAAAATGCCAGACAAATTAAACAGAATTTAAGGAAAACTTACATGATTAATTAATTCTCTGTCTTAAAATTTAACAGTAGTAATGCACACACACATGGTTCATTCCCCTTATGAATAGCTAAATATAGCAAGAAAACTACTTAGAACTAGGAGATTTTAAAAGTCCTTTCACTTATCAGCAGATTCAGACTATACAATATGGACAGTTATTCCTACCAACTAATCAGTGACTCTCTATAAATTTTCATGACTGTTAATAATATGATCTCATTTTTGTCTGACTCATTTGTAACTTTAAATTACTTTTCAAACACATCCATACTCTTTTATAGCATAAATGTACAGACTGGAGAATAAGAAGTTGAAGAACAGCTCCACAGAAACAGATCTTGAGGTTCTGTTCAGTGTCAAGCTGAAGATGAGTGAGAGGTACCCTGGCTATCAGGAAGGCCAACCGTGTCCTGAGGGGCATCAGGCAAAACATTGCCAGCCAGTCGAGGGAGGGGATTGTCCTGCTCTGCTGTGCACTGGGGCAGCCTCATCTTGAATATCGTGTGCAGTTTTGGGCACCACAGTATAAGAAGGATATTGAAGTTGTCAGAGAGTGTCCAAAGGAGGGCAGTGAAGATGGTGAAACACCTTGAGGGGAAGCTGTATTATGTGGGGGCCCCATCCAGTGCTGGGGTCTCAATAGCTGAGAGGTTGAAGGTGGAATGTCTATGCCTAGTCAGGTAGTAACCATGGATGGAAACGGCTGTGACACAGAATAGGTTTCCTGGCAAGAATGTTGAGTCAGGGTTGTTGGACGAATGTCCACTAATGAGGTGTTTATGTTACTGGCAAACCAATTGTACATGTACATGTGTTACTGAGTTCTGTATATAAGCAGTTACGTTGCTGGCAACAAAGGGAGTTCCTGATCTCCAAATATGGAAGCATTTGTTGCCCTCACCTTAACCATGACACCGTATGAAGAGCAGCAGAGGGCAACTAGTCAGTTCATCCTGGAGAAGAGACTGAGGGGAAAGCTCATTGCAGTCACACCTTCCTCATGAGGGGAAGAGGAGGTGCAGATACTGATCTCTTCTCTGTGGTGCCCAGTGACAGGACCCAAGTGAATGGCATGAAACTGTGTCAGGGGAGGGTTTTAAGTTGCGTAATAGGAAAAGATTCTTCACTCAAAGAGTGACTTGTCCCCAGAGCAGGCTCCCCAGGAAAGTGGTTATGGCACCAAACCTTGCAGAATTCAATAAGTGTTCAGATGATGCTCTCAGGCACATGATGAACTTATTAGGACTTTCCTGTACGGGGCCAGGAGTTGGACTTTCATGATCCTTGTGGGTCCCTTTCAACTCAGAATATTCTGTGATTCTGTGATTTCATAATCTGAGTGTAATTCAGGTTAATTAAGCTTGCTTGGGCTTTTTTTTTTTTCAGCTGCCTTCCTGAAAATTCCAGCAATCAAGAATGGGACCATAGCCCAATTGTACTGATACTTCACATCAAAGAAAGATAAACAAGTGCTCCACTGTCAGTCCACCTGCAAGAATTTAGCAAATAAGCTTAAGTTTAAAGACGCTTACAGTATCAAGCATGTGCCTAAATACTTGGCTGACTAGTGCCTATATTGAGTAGCAAACTTCCCAGAAATTTTGTTGTGGTCTGACCTGCCCTGCAAATTACAGAAGTACATTCTCATCCTGTCATTGGCTTCTTCCTGTTGTTATATCACAGGGGGATAAGAAGGATATGTGGGATGGCATACCGAAACAAGCTACCAAATCCAATATTTGGAACAGGATCCAAGGTATGTTTTCAGACTGTGTTTATCTGGGGCTTGTTTCAAGACCATCTCTCTGCAAATGCTTTTTACTTCACGCATTTTTATCAAATCCATTTGAGCAAGAGGAAGTAAAGACCAGCTTTATTTCTGACATAAATTGTCATAGAAATATCTTTTCCATTTTCTACTAATTTTGCATGGAAGTCTGAAAAGGAAATAGGCCATATAAAATATATTTCTTAATAAACATGTATATGAGTATATAATGCATAAATAAGCATAAATATAATCTGCACTGATTGTGTAACGTGAGTTCTAGAACAGCTGGTTTCTTGTTTTTTCAACTAGACATCAAAACTCTACTGGGTATATCCTGATTATAAAAGCCATTATGAAGAATTCCTGCCCATAATGCAAAATCATGATAATAATCAAAGTCTTTATTTGCCTTGAAGGTGTGAAGGGCTGATCCTTAGTAGGAAGCTAATTTTGTGTGATGGGTTTGGTTTTGGTAGAGTTAATTTTCTTCACAGTGGCTTGTACAAGGCTGTGTTTCAGATTCGTGCTGAGCACAGGGTTGATAATATAGAGACAGTTTTGTTATTACTGAGCAAGGCTTACACAGAGTCAAGGCCTTTTCTGTTTTTCGTACTGCCACATTGGTGAGCAGAGTAGGGATACACGTGAAACTGGAAGGACAGCTGACAACAACTGACCAAAGGGATAGTCCAGACCGTATGACATCATGCTCAGTATGTAGAGTGGGAGGAAGAAGGAGGAAGGAGGAGACATTTGAAATGATGTTTGCCTTCCCAAGTCACCAATATGCGTGATGGAGCCCTGGTCTCCTGGGGATGGCTGAACACTGTCTGCTCATGGTTTTGCTTTGCTTGTAATGTGCAGCTTTTGCTTTCCTTATTATAGTGTTTTCATATTAACTGTATCAGTTCAAAATGGAGATAGGTCTGATTATTGTTAGCAGGAACAATGAATATTTAAAAGATGCATTTAGCTTTTTCAGATATCAAAGACCACTTCAAAGAGGGTGTATGAACAGATTACAACATTTGAAAATAATGAGAAAATTAATTCAAGGTCTCTGCTAGGTATTAGTGGAATGTTTCATTGGTAATACAGTTTTTTACAGTCCAAAACATTATCTTTGCAACTTCTACTCTGTGTACATATGGATGAATACTTGATATGTAAAAGAGACATCAAATTAATTATGGGCATGACTCTCAAAACCTGACAGTTCCACTATGAATTAATTTAACCCTCTAGTTTTTCCTCTTCTGCAGCACCTTTTGATAAAAGTGGTTCCAAATGACAAAAAGTATGAGACAGCTGATTAAGAGGTAATTCTCTGAGTTCGGTATTGATGTACCTGGTGAGAAGAAGAATGGAGTCTTCTAAGTGTCCTTAACACAAATAAACGCCAGGAGTGCAGCTTCTAAACCTTGTGAGTCCTTTGCTACTTCTCCATCATTCAGACAAAGACTGTGGTTCAATAAACAGGAGCAAAGTGTCACCTATGAAAAAAGACAGCTCTCGGCAGCATGTCTCCTCAAGGGAATCTATACAAGACAGAGACATGGCAAAGAAGGGCGTTGTTAGTAGTCAGAAATAATAATCCATGGTTTCTTGTTATACTCTTGGTTTTCTTGTGAGTTTGGGGGAAGGGGGTGTTGTTTAGTGTTTGGGGGAGTTTTTTTTGGCTTTCTTTTCCTTGCCTTCCCATGTATCCTTTTGTTAATGTGACCACATATACTTTCTGTCTAGCTTCCATTCCTGACTTGCTCCTTGTGCAGAGAGGGAGCCTGCACAGTATCAGATAATAGAAGCATTCCAGGAATGTCACAGCTTCACTTCCATAGAGGTTTTGACGTTCTGAAGAAATGCTATTTTCATTTATTTAAATAATGTTAAAAATACACGTAATTTGGACCATGACCAGAGTATATCCCCATTCAAATTTGGGGGTTTGTGTTGTTTTGTGGTTTCAAAATCTTTCTAAAGCAAATCCCAAATCTTTTCAAAACCTTCCCCCCCCCACCCCCATTAAGCATGATTTGGTTGTGCCCCCATTCATCATTCTTTTAAATGAAATCCGTCTCAAATTCTTTTTTATGTGTTTGAAGTATGGTTTTTACATTCTAACCAATTATGTACTATGAACTAAATTAAATTTAGAAATGCATTTGTTTAGAAAAGTATCTGTCTAAAACAGAATAATTAGGAGTGCTTCAGCTCAGTTAAGACTCATTTCTGAGAACAGAAACAAATGTAGAGAATAACATTACTGCCAGGTGAACCTACAGAACCTGATTTGAAAGACAGTGCTTGGAAGAAAGGGTAGAGGAATTATTACATGTTAATTTCCTGGCTCTCAGCTCTTCCATGTTCCTCCTTACTCACCTTATCTATACCATAGTAACCTCAGGTTCTACTCCAATGCCAATGTAATGTAATGGCCATAACACTTAACAATCAACTCATTCAATATTTTTAATAATTTCACAACATTCCTCTTTTTCTTAGGCAGAGTCTGTGACTTCAAAACCATTCAGCTAAATGTCTGCAACTTCAGTGCAAGAAAAATATCCTCATTGGCAATTCTATTAACTCTGCCTCGCATCTGCCTACTTCTTGTAATCTTGACATCAATCTTGATCTTTAAGACTTCACCACCACTTTTCATATTACTAACTTTTCACAGAAAATCTGTTAAAGTAACTATTTTTTATTAATTTTCTTTTAGTTTAATTCCCTGTCTGGATCCTTTGTGGCCTCTTGCTCCTTTGAGCCTCAACAGAAAAAGGATACCCCTGTCCACCTTTACCACTCTGTTAAGACATACACACATCTCTGTCTTTGTACACCTATGTGCCTAATTTGATAAATATGCTCAGAACAACCACCATTAATTTTTACTACCCATGCACCTGGTAATGCTTACCTCAAGCAAACCTTCTGTTGATTTCTTTATGGCCTCTGACTCTGCCACAGTTTTTTCTCTTGTTACTTACAGTCAACACTGTAAGTGCAACCCCCTGTTTTGTGGAAAAAAGTTCCTTTCATCAAGAGTTACAAACATATTATCAGCACCAGTATCATCCTAGTGAGTAAGAAAGAGGCAGCAGACCTTCAGCATATTCACAAATATCTTTTTCGTTTTGGACAAGTTCTCAGAGAATATGCTCAGACTGACTTAGCGGGTTTATTAGTTATAAATACATGCATACATATATATATATATATATATATATAAAATATTTTATTCTGTGATTAGTGTCCACCATAGGTGGAGTGAGTTAGTTTATATAGTGTCTGCCTCTCAAAATCTGTTAGAGAGATAATAGACAAAGCTAACTTTTAGATGGGTCAAGTTGGAAAAAGTATATCTTAGCCAGTGAATTTTCTTCCTCATGAAACTATACCTTTTTTCCCCCTAGCAATATAATGTAAGTGATACAAATCTGAAAGCTTATCTTCATAGGAGAATATTTTTTTTTTAAGAGGAACATTTGGAAGGAAAAAAATATCCTTTACTATGTCTAAACAATATGGTTCACTTACATCATTAGGCTACTGCAGTTACAACATTAAATCAATGCAGTGAAAGGGATAGTTATCCAAACGTAGACATTAAATACCATAAAAAAAAATTTGATCCTGTCATATATCTTCAGGCAGACCCTGTAGCCTGCAAGAGTACATTTAAAAGATAAAAGCGTTTTAACTTGCAGAACTAGGGGAAGCAAAAGGAGAGGAAACTAGACAGAAATGTCAGCTCTAGTAGAAAACAAAATAACTTACACATAGTACCTGCTGAAAAAAAATTGACAAAATAGGAGATGCTCATCAAGAAACACGATTTGAACACAAAGATCAAAGTTCTACAAAGCTCAAAAAAGAGATTAAACTCTCTGTGGAAGAGAATTATGCATTTTCCCCCAACTTATCCTGATGAACTTCAAAGCCAAGAAAAATAGTTTAAACCTTCTCTAAGGTGTAAGCTCTCTTTCCAGTTCTACTTTGCAGTTGTAGCAATTTCATTAAGTTACTACAGTAATCAGATGAGACCCATTAAGTGTTAGCTTGACCTGCTTCTCGAGTATCTAAGCAGATGCAGCTGGAATGAAAACAGATGGAAGGTGTAAATGAGAAGATTCAATTAACATTTTTTCTCTTTCTCGTATGAGTTTCAAGAAAAAACTCCCCCAGGATTAAAAGTGATCCTTTAATTTAAGAAATCTTTTTTGTCTATTCAAAATAAAAAATTTCAATGTCATCGTATGCCCTTTGGTTCAGCCTGGGAAACTGAGCACTTACAGGTTCATGATATGACTACAAGAACAATGAAATTAAGCTAGCCCAAAAATGGGCAGTCACTGTCTAAGAACCAAATGGCAGAGCCTTATGCATACTTATTTAAACAGAAGAAAAAAAAATCTACAAGAGTTTGTTGCAAAATTAAAAATTCATGTAATGTTTACACTAGCAAAAACAATAAAAATCTGTCATTTATTAAGATGGTTATAGACAAAATAGGCCTTAATCTCATTTGATGTTATTGACAGATATGCTTTTAGAGAAACTACACCAGAGCATCAGTACCAGTGACATTTTAGATGTCATCAGTACAGTAAAGAGAAATATAAATAAATTATTTTTATTTAATTATTAGTCTAAAGGGGTGATGCTAGCTTAATTTAAATGCAGACACTGCCTAAACTTCCAATTTGCATCATAACACACTTTCGTAAAACTTAAGACTTTGAAGAGTGTTTTATAACCAAGTTATAACCAGGCCTGTAAGCACTATCCTGAAGGTAGCCCAAAATAACATAATTACGTTATATTGAAATCACTGCTTTAACAGCAATCACATTTGGGAAGATAAAAAACAATTGCTCCAAAGGCCACCTCCATATAGGATTTGAAGTGGCAAAGTTAGAACTTGAAAGCAGAAATGCAAGTTTATTTTTTAGTCACTGAGAGAGACAGAGGTTTTCATTCTCCTAAAATCTTTATATTTTCCCTGTTTGTACTGCAGAATTTTATGCACATTCGTAGCCTGTCAAATACATCTCTGAATTTTCCAAGGCAGTACCTCACCTGCCTTATGATACCTTGAATATTCCTAATATTAGTTGTCTGTTTTTTCTACTTTCGTCATTGTTTATAAGTTTATTTTTTTCCAATATAAATCAGTTTGTAGTAAGCACATGTTCAAGCCCTGCTCATCAAAATAATATAGTGACCTATTTAATGCTGAAGCTCTCATCACTGTGTATGAAGGTTCCCTGTGGTTCCAGGGACTTGAGCTGCATCTGTAAGTAGCCCTGGATTTCTGAATTTCTTCCATGAGTAGGAAGAGTCACTAGATAAGAAATGCATAGCGGGTAAGGATGAGGTGGCATTTCCTCCTGAAGGTTTTAGGGCCTGGAAAAAGCTGGTTTTATGGGAACTCTGAGGCAGTTGCAAGGAAACTCTCAGAACCATTCTACTCTGAGGATGGCACACTGCTCTTCACTTCTGCTAGCTGTCCAGATGGCAGAAAAGTGTTCCTTTTGCATGGGAAGGGTTCACAGCTGAACCTCCCATCCTGTGGTCTGAAGTTAGCTACCTCAGCCAAACCAGTAGGATATCCTTTTTATATTTTCTTGGATTCCTACACCCCCAAATCCCCCCAATATTAACAAAGAGAAGATATCTACCATTAAATTACAAAGTAAGGTGTTTATGTCTTGCATTTCCTGTAAAGGAGGCATTTACTGTAACAAAGTTGTATCCAGGAGACTATTAAGTGTATAAAGTCAGCTCCTGCTGCCTCTGACTCAATCTGTAGAAAACAGTTAAACATTCAGAAGCCAAAAAAAATCAGGAGAACATCTGTTCTATGAGTCTGTCCCGTATATGTATATGGAAGACCCTGAAAATGCTGCTTAGTAGTTGAGGATTTTCTATGAAGTAAAACATCTGAAATGCAAGAGATTAAGGTGTCTGAGAATGTGTGTCAGGCATCTTCAGAAACATGCCCCAACTCAGAATATCTTGTAACTCAGTTTTTAGGATGAAAGAACAATAATTGAATCCAAATGCAAATCACCCAGTGGTAGAGAAAGGAGCTGAAGTAATGCATTGGAACAAAAAAAGAGTAGTCTCCATCTTTCTAATCATTCAAGTTATGTTATTTGAAATCAATTTCTGGTCTGAGTTTGAGAACATAGAAATAAATTCCTGGGTAAGTGACTATTTCAAGCATCAGAATTTAAGTGTAAAGCTGCCTGATAGCATCACAACTCAAACGTGTGCGCATGTCACCAGAGTCAGATGCTGCAGCTTCCTACTCACCTTCGTAGCCCTCTATTGGGCTCATTCCAGGAGCTTCATTTGTTTCTCTCATGTTGAGAAGCTCAGAACTGGATAAAGCATTTCAGGTGAGGCCTCACCACAACTGAGTGGAGGAACAGGATCACCTTCCTCAACCTACTGGCAATAATTTTCCTAATGCATCACAGGATACCTTGCCTTGCTTTTCACCCATGTATCAAGTAGTGGTGGGAGAAGAACCCAAAAGTGTTCCAGCTGAAAAAATTATCTTTAAAAGGATAATTAAAAGGGATATAATTTGATACAAACATTGTTTCACAGATTCTTAAGAATAAAGAAGCAGAAAGTTTACTACTGTGGAATTGTCTACAGGTTTTTGATAAAAATAATGCACATGGAATTTATAACTTTCAAATTTGTACTTTTCACTCAAATTTCTTCATAAATAGAATTCTTACTCTCCTAGTGTTTCAGTTAATAAAGTGGTAATATATGGCTATTTTTCTTTACCATGCTAGTGACAATGATTTATTTTTCCATTATCTTTTTGACCTGAAGGATGAACTTATAAAAATTTATAAAACTTATTTAAAAAATCTTTCCTCGTAAAATTTTTTCTGACACTTAGCCACTGTTAAAGCTCAGTTAAGAAAACTCTTCCTGTGCCTTAGAAATGGAGACATATCTGCACCAAATGTAGCAATTGTTTTACAATGCACAGTAACTCTGCAACAAATCATCAGAAGTATGTGGCAGCCTATTTATCTGTTAATAGAAACATATACAAGCCAACTAGACAGGTAAAATATGATTTTTTATACTCAGATGTGGCTGGGAATTAACAGTGTACCAGAACAGATGATTTGTTGTGCTTTGTAAGTGTAAGAGGTCTGGGTTTTAGTTTTACTTTTCTTGACAGAGTAAGTATACAGTACTTTCTGTTTACAAATAGTTTTGAATGAAGAAGAAAAGTTAACGCTATTTTCTAATAAACATTGCAGTTAACAGAAATGCAGTATTTTCAAAGAAATTTTATCCTGAGTGAATGGGAGCAACTGAGCACAGAGTACATAAATGGTACAATAGCAAGTGAGATAGTGGAGATAAAGGAGAAATCACTGCATGCTCCTAGTTCTTATATAAAATATATAATGCCATTCTTCCCTTGCTTTGTCCCTGGCAGTATGCTACATGGGGATTAGGAAAAAAGCTTCATTGAACTCTTTCTCTGTTGTATACAAAAGAGATGGACTGTACACAATAATGTATGTCTAGACTATCCTTTGAGAATAGCCCCCAAGGCCATCCTTACAAGAAGATTTGCTGTTCAAATGGACAGTGAATGTGAAAGTGGAGTCCAAGAGTGCTGAGCGAGTGCTGAGGGAGTAGACTTCAGGCCACAGGGGAACCAACCTAGACAAGCTGCCTGGGGGCTGCCTGGAGACCTGCATGTATGGGAAGGATGCTGACTACTGCCACATATGGCTGCAGAGCCCTCTTACTTAAAATGTGAATTATTGTGCAGTATTCAGAGAATTTAAAATTAGTAATTTTAGCAAATCATTTACCCAATTAGGAGTATCTAATTATATAAAAATAAAGTATAAGTTATATAAAAATAAAATTGCATTTCAAGCAATTATTTTGTCCATCTACTTATAGTGTACACTACAGATTTTGTTTCTTCCTAAATGAGATCTCAAATGAATATGTATTTACTTTAATTACTCTTAAAACTAATGGTTTACCAATAGCTTAATTTTTAGTGTCAGTAACAACAATGTTCCCTCTCTTTCAGTGCATATCTTGTGAAAGAAATGTACTAGTTATCATAGTGTGTTGAGGAGGCATTGAGACTCAGGTCTTCGAAGCATCATACAGATTGTACTCGGCATACTGGAGCAACCTAAAAGCACATACTCTTTTGAGAAATAGAATTCTTATTACGCTGATGGGAACAGTTAAATCTCTCCAGCAAATCATCAAATAAAATCATCAGACTAGAGGGAATGATAGAACTTGAAAAACATGAAGAAATCACAAAGGAAAAGGGCAAACTTCTTGAAAATTGACAAGGTTGAAAGCAGGTGCTTTTCAGTGCTGGATGCCTTCACTTCTCTCTTGGAGCTACCCATCTTAACCAAGTCATGCAGGGTCCTCCATAGGAAGGACAGACCTCAAGACACCTCTTTGTTAAGCAAACTTCTCTGTCTCACCATCCAAGAGCCACTCTGGCAGTCCCACCCACTCCTGTGCTAGGACTTAGGCCCCTTCACAGCAGGTGGTTCCAGTGACCCAATGGGTGCTCTCTTTGGCTCCCCATACACACACACGCACAGCTTCTTCCCCTGCTTGACTCCAAGTTTCCCGCAGCAAAGTCTGAGACATCCTTGAAAGAGTTTAATTTTTTGTACAATAAATAACAAAACTACTGCTCAAACTCTAAGGAGGGACACAGAATGAGGGACATTCTGGTCCTGTTATAACTTCACAGTCCAAGCGCATGAAAGTCTGGGATCCTCAGACTTTCTCCTGCCATGTCTCTCAGTGGCCAATCTCCTGTTCGGGCCACAGGTCCCTGTGGTCTTTGCTATGCAGAGGGGCAGTTCACAGCCTCTTGCCTGGGGGTCCCACCACCCAGAGCTCAGTCTTCAGATGGCATTGCAGCTGTACACTGAGTTATTTGCACTAAATGTTCCCTTAACACCTTAACTGGCGGAGAGGTTAAGGCTGGCTGGCAGGTCCTTATTTGTTTTCTCAAGAGGAAGAAGTTGAAGCTCCATTCTGCTGAGTAACGTAAGCACTGTCCCAGGGTCCGTGGTCATTAGTAAAATGCTCTTCTGTCATTTGAAAAAAAAAAGCTAAAAGAAATTTTTCTAGGCTGCTCTAACAATGTTTGAGTGAGTCATTATCAAGAATCTGTAGTTTCTCTATTTTGACGCCTGAGTAACACTCAACAATTTTAAAAATATAAAAATAGCAAATTATACTACTTCTGAAACCAGTGAATATCTCAGGAGCTCTACCTGTTACCTCAGTGCACACTGACATGCTTTTTTTAGGCTGTAACATTCAAAAGTCATTTTGCGCTCATTTAGTTACTTTTACATTCTTTGGTTTGGTAACTTAATTCTGAAAATTTTAGTAGACTTTCTCCTCTTCCTTGTACATAGATCTATTCAACACTTCAATATTATTTTTAAAGTTACGTATTAAGCTTTTCTCTCTCCTCCCTCCTGTGCTTTGGGACCAATAACCCAGCAATAACTGCAGATGTGCTCTTTGAGATCTTGAAAGTATGCCTGCCATTCATCATTTTAGGTGCTACCTTATATCCTACAATAACCATTATTGTTGCATTATGAAGGTAGTGATGGATCAATAGCAGGCTGCTATGGCAGCAGTGGATTGTAATGAAAGTTTCTTGTTCATTGAGTGTTCACGTTAATAGCAACATAGTTAATGGTTCCAAAAAAAATTACTCCCACATTCACTTTTAATTTATGATGCTGTGTATCCTTGTAGGTTAAAATACTGAAATTGTAAGGAGTGTCATGCTTTATTTTGTTTTCTGACATATTCCAAAATATATCGGACTCAATCTTATGTTTAGTACTACCTAAATAGCTCCTGACTTGTGACGTTCCAACCAAAGAAAATCAGGCTGTAAATTTTGTATTATCTCAATAATTTCTGGTTCCTGCAATTGCTTTGGACTCCTCTTTTACTTGAGTACTATTCCTCTTTACTTGAGTACTATTCCTCTACCACTTTTCCACTGAAAACTCCAGTTTACTTATATGGCATCATAAATTATAACTATAACTATAAAATTTTAAGTGTTATACACACTTGTATAACACTTGAAATTTTTACTCAGTAACAATCCTGTTGCATTTTCAAACTGTATGAATTCCCTGAATTTGGTAAATAGACCTGGTTTTATAACAAAACCTTTATTTTCTAGGACATATCCCCATGTATTCTTCTTGCATATTTAGCTGTAAAATAGCACATATGGAATAATAAATATACATTTGCCCTGGGTTATAAAAATGTCTTTTCCTTATATTATAAACATATCATGGTCATTAGTGGGAATGGAAATGATGTTGGCATTGAGGATATTCATTGTCTTTAAACTGAAACATATTTTCACTGGATAACTTAGGACTACTCCAGTATATTTGTTTTATGCACATCTTGCATCTCCTTTAAGAGATTTCAACTCATCTACTGTATCCAAATGGGTGAGAATAATGCAAGATACTCGTCAGTGTACAAAAACGCAAATATTTAGCAAGTAGTTGACTATTTAGACCATGGTATGCAGCTTACACAGTCATAGTGACTATTCAAAATCTTATGGCACTTTGTGACTTATATTTCTCTCTGAGGTATTTTTTTTTAAGGCATTTAGGAGGCACTTAGTACTAAGTGTTTCTCATTGCATTGTTCACAAAGATGTGTTCAGTCTGAATAAGCAGAACTATTGGTATAGTTTTCCAAGCTATGAGTTGTATAAGTCCAAGATGTGTACTTTGTGCCTGTGTGGCTTGTCTCGGTGCAAAACAAGAAAAAAAAAATAAAAAAGGAAAAGAAAACAAAGAAAGCATTTCAGAGATTCTACCCTATCTCTGAAAACAGATTATGTAACAGCACAGCACTTTCCATTCATCACAGGAGAAAAATCTTCTCTTTCTATTTAGTTTTGCTTTCATTTCTCGCTCCATCCCATCAATAAATTGCATTATTTGGCTTTTATCTCTCTGGATAATATTTTGTATAGATTTTATTCTGTTTGAGCTACTTACATGGACAGATGGAGTGGAATCCTACCTGCTGGCAAGAGTTTAATTTGTGACAGGAACTATACCAGTCTTTCTTACCTCAGGCTGTTTATGGCATAACATGAGGAACTGTCATTTACCCTTGTGATAGTGAAGCAGATGTTGTTCTGCTCTGTGTAATCCCCACCTGGCACCATTTGGGTTGCCTATAGCTGTGACACATGCAGCCAAGAGGTCAGTCTGCATGTCACTTGTGCTCTTTAGAATGGCACATGTTGTTACTGTGTAAAAGCAAGAAGGCAAAATTCTTCTGAGAAGCCTTTTGGTTTTGGTGGAGGCCGTAAACAGACAGCTCAGTCACTTCTATTCAGTTCAAATTTATGACTGAGTACTTTTCAGTGATGGATGGCTGTACTGGCAACATAGCCAGGGGGAGAACAAGCAAAACCTGTGTAGCAGTTTTGTTTTGTTTTTTTTTTTTCCGTTTTTTTCTTGTTCAGTGCATATCTGAGGTCTCATGATATGATTTGCCAAAAAAAGAATATGAGTACTGAACTTTAAATGTCTGTAAAGGAATATACTCAAGATATACTCAAGATATTGAAGTGGAATTATGAAAAACCTTTTCATTTTGATGGTTTTAAACATCTGGATTCCCCCTTCCTCTCGGGAAACAGTTTCAGAGAAAAACATTCACTTAAGACATCTGTGTATATTGTTCAGCATTTCTTTCACAATCCTTCTAGCTTTCATAAATGGTAAGGGACTGCCCTGTAAGTATGTGGCCACCCAGACCTTTTCTGCCAAATGACACGAAATATATTATCTTATCATGAACAAAGGCATTTGTAACAGCTCTCTATTAGCTTCTTTTATCTCTATTAGCTCCCATTCACCAGCTAACTTGCTCTTGATTTCTTTAAGAATTTTTCATGAATGTAAGCCTGCAAAAGGTTTTAGATTTACCTTTAATTCACCTGAATTCTATCTGTAATTAAGTTCCTAGATCATAATGAATGGAAATTATATTGGAATTATAATGAATGGAGATAAGTTGAAAACTGAGAAAAATGTGAGAGGTATGACCTCAAGGAGAAACATTTCTTCAAATAATACACACAATAAAAATATAACACACACACAACCCCCTATACATTAGCACTGGCAAAGAAGGAATCTGGAAAGGTTTTCTGAAAGGTGCTTATTACATGACAGGTTAATGAAGATATTTTTAGGATGAGGCACTACTCAGGGTTTAGTGTGGCAAAACAGAACCTAAGTCATAGTTAGACTCAGAAAATCAATTTTATGATCAGCAATTTTTGCTTCTTTTATCTTTTCACTTATTCTACAATTTTTGTCTTTATTTTGCAGATCAGAATGCCATATCTGTGTCTCCACTACCTCCATAACAGTAAATCAGAAAGACCTGACATTATCAGGCTCAGGGAAAATTCTCTACTCACTGATTTTCAGGGTTTCTCATCTGCTACTCTACCTGTTCAGCATGAAGACCGGCAAAAATTAAGTGAGAGCAAACATTTCACTTTTATTTTGGGAAGGCTTGAAAACGTGACTTTAAATATTCCACTGAATCAATCTTGAATTGATACTTCTCTCAAAGAAGCCAGAAGCAAACCTCCCATGAATACCAGTGGGACTCTTACAAAACTGCAAATGACCATAGAAGCACAGAAGTTGTCACACCTGCACTCTATTCAGACTGAACCAGGACTAATTATCAGACGCTTCAGAGCAAGGTATAGTGCATATGTAAAAATATCAAAGACCCACTTTAAAAGGAAGCAAAAATTTATCTGGCACATTACCTGATATCTCTTATTGTCCATCAATTTACTTTAGAAAGCCATAACAGAATATTGAGCATTCAGAGGCAGAAAAATTTTGACTTGTCATTTCACACCTCTCCCTCCGCCTAAATCTTATCTTGGAACATCTCAGACTTGAATATTACTGCTGTTCAACATAAAGATATATTAGGATTTTGGTGTTCCCTAAAGGCCAGCGAGGATCTTCTTTAACATCTCTTTCCTTATTCTTACACATACAAAGGGTATCAGAAATGGAACATTAAACAGGATCATACTTTTCTTTTATCCTAAGGATAAAAGAAGTAAAACCTGGATGAGAATAAAGAAACCAACACATGATTTGACTTGGAAAGTTTGATTTTGTGTCTGTTTTCCTGTCTTTATAATTGATGTTGTTTTCACAAATCAATTTGTAACTATATTCCTTATCTTAACTACTTATGTATTTTGTAAAGTATTACAGTCTCTGACAAACAAGATGCATGGAGCGCCCAGGAAGAGCAGAGTTTTTTATTTGATCCTGGCTACTATTCTGTGTTCAGTTCTTCATTTCACAGCTTCTGATTTGCTTTTCAAACAGATGAAGATCAACCATTACAGATTAGTGTGAATTTGCTCTCTCTGAGTTCATTCAGGATTTGGTCTTAGAAGAGCTACAGAAAAGAAACAAAATAGTTTTCACTAAGGGGCATGTCTGAAATAGAAGCTAAAGGTTAGTTTGCCATACCTTCGTAACTTAGGCACCTAATTTTCTTGTACAGTTTTTAGACAGAAGCAGGCTTTTAGCAGTAGGCATCTCAGGCTCTTATCCAAGATGTAGTTTTCTGATACAGGTCTCATATAAAGGAGTAATATATTAATGACACTGTAGAAGTGTCTACACTTTGTTAGATATTTGACAGTGCAAAGTTTCACCATTGCTTGTCTGCTCATTATTCTGCTTCTCATTCCTAACAGTTTCTGTGGTGGTGGTATTACTCTAGAAAAAAAAGACATTTCCATATGTGTATAGCAAAATACAGTTTTTTGGACAGTGTAACCAACAGCTGGCTCATTCCTGCCTAGCATACATGCCAATAAATCTGGAAGGAGAAGCCAAAGAGAAGAAGAAAGAGACCTAGAATGTAAAGGAAATGTCTGGTAGTGGCCTGTAGCATAGTGATTTCCAGTGCATGTTCATGTGTACTGGAAATCGAAGATACAATTATGGAAGAAAATACAGTTTATGCTGAAAGAATGGGTTTTTAAAATGGAAGATTGAATAATTGAGAAGATAAAGTGGATATAGGAAGAAGTCAGGTAGGCTAAGTACATATATAATGTGGAAAGGCATATATGGTAAAGATTCATAAGCGCAATTTTCTATAAACTCAGATATTGCAAGTTCCCAGCTTTCTCATCCCCATCTCACCTATGAAATAGAGAGAAACCATCATACATATTTTGACTGCATAAAATCTACATAAGGCTTACTCTGATGGGCTGTAATACTGTTATACTCTTTCTTGTATGCCTTCCCATCTGAACTTTCCCAGTGTGAAGAACAAGAAAATTCATATCTGATAATTTGATGTGTGCTTACTGCTTTAATGGAAAACCTGTATTTATATTTATATTTGTATTTGTAGTTATTGAAAATGGTCTTGAATTGAAACATATTTCTAATATTTTGCTGTGGTTAACTAAAGGTTTGCTATTGCTTTTTAATATTTACTTAAATAATTTTTTAATAAAATAATTTATTCTGTATGAAATTAATTAAAAAACAGTTATGGAGCAAGTTTTTCATTTATCACTAGTTATTTTTGGTAATGAAAACATACAGGCTGAAATGCTGTCTTTTTTTTTTTTTTTACTGAAAAATCATGGGGTATTTACTGATCCAGTCTTGATTTACAGAAAGCAATCAATAACCTCTTTTTAATAGTGGTATCTCTGACAGTGTTAATTTTTTAAAATTATAGTGAAGTGACACTTTGCACCTACCTCATAATGCAGCTGAGATTTCCTCTGAAGGACCTGGAAAACTGAGAGAATTAAACAACCATAGTATCCTAGCTGAGTCCTTCAAGCCAACCCCACGTATGGTCCACCAAAACATATTTCCTAAGGTTTCAATTTTTTTCTTCCTTTTTTTTTTTTTTTTTTGTTTTGTTCTATATCTGCTGAAAGGAAAATATTCCAGTACACTGAAGGATTGTTTGGAGTGAGGTGGAGGGACTTTGGTGTGAGGGTCAAATATACAAAAAATCTAGAATAATTTCTCTTTTTATTTACTTTCTTTTTTTTTTCCGCAATGTGATGAGTCACGTATAGTTAACACAAGATCTAACACAATCTGCAGCTGTCATCATCATGTGACAATCATTTGTACTGTTAGAAAACATAAATTGTTGCAAAAAGAATGTTGATTATGTTTTATAAATCATTCAGCACTTTAGTTCCCTTTAAACAATAAACATATGATTAGAGATATTGAACTACTGGATAATCAGGGATAGTCTTATAATTGCTAGCCTGAATTATAAAACTGAAGCAAGCAATCCAAATGTTAAAGGTTAACTTTCTATCTATTGATTTAAGATGACATATTCCCCTAGAGTAGTATGGCTGAGACTGTTCCTATAGAGCTACATAAAACAAAACAGTGTGACTTCTCATTTTTGTCATCCCTAGGAAAAAGCAGAATCATTAGCCAATAATAACAGAGAAAAACCTATGAAGCATATTATAGGTGTCAAACCATCAAACATGATGACGTAAAAGTAAGAGTGAACAGAGACAGTAGCCCACAGGGGATAAAATAATGTTTTCTGCTGCATTTTAGTGTCTGAAGTAGAGCCCATTTGGGTTTACATTTTTCAGCAGCAACTATCAAAAGTGCCAAAGCAGTCTCAAGTTTCAATTTCATAACAACTTTCTTCCTTTGTAACTGATCTTATTTATTAATATCTGAGAAATAAAAGGTGATGAACAACAGATATTGACAAAAGTTAATTATGAAATTTTTATCCCACAAAAATAATTTGCAGCATAGCGTTGAAACAGGAATAAGTGCTCATTCAGAACAGTTTTGCTGTTGATTTTTTAAATAGAATTAAGTACATTAAGCACACTATGCTTAATTCAATAAAATGATGTGAGAAAGAGGAGTGTGACTAAGAAGAAATTCTCTGAAAAATTCATACATTAAGAATGTATTTATAAATACTATCGGGAGCCCCTGGTGGTCTAGTGGTTAGGATGCGGTGCTCTAACTGCCGAGGCCCAGGTTTGATTCCCGGTCGGGGACACTCCCCGGGCAGGTGGAGCTCGTTAGCCCTGTAAGGCAAT
>JAWWMA010000100.1:54992962-55006048 GCA_035041425.1 Mionectes olivaceus | reverse complement strand
CTCTACAACTTCCTGAGAGGAGGTTGTAGCCAGGTGGGGGTTGGTCTCTTCTCCCAGGCAACCAGCAGTAAGACAAGAGGGCATGGTCTTAAACTCTGCCAGGGAAGGTTTAGTTAGATGTAAGGAAGAAATTCTTAACAGAGAGGGAAATCAGGCATCGTAATGGGCTGTCCACAGAGGTGGTGGATTCTCCATCCCTGGAGGTTTTTAGGATGAGACTGGATGTGGCACTTAGTGCCATGGTCTAATAACCACAGCAGTGTTGGATCAATGGTTGGATTTGGTGATCTCAGAGGTCTTTTCCAACCTGCCTAACTCTATGATTCCATTTTACTCCAGTTGAATATTATATAAGTTTGTGAATTTTTTCTACTAGTTTTTCTCAGCTGCTCGGTTAGGGACCATAGAAGTGGATATAGCAGAGTTTGGCCTCTTTGTTAAGAGCAGATAGTAAAAAAAAAATCAAATATACACCTCCACATCACCCCCCCCATATCTGCAGCCTGCCAGCTATAAGGGCTAATATTTACCAATATGACTACCAGCCCCAGGAGATATGTGAAGCCAAATGTAAGCAGAAGCTGGTGATATGTCCATTTAAAAGTGCAAACAAGCTGAAAGAAAGTCTGCACTTCAAAGGAGTCTGTCATGGTGAAGTCACCAGCAGGACTCCTAACAATGTATTTTTTATAAATGAGTGCCCAGTAAGCTAATACGCTTTTTAAATACAAATCATTTGTGCCAAATGATAAAGTACAATCATTATCAATCTGGTGAAATGAATGAACTTTCAACAAGAACTGACGGTGCACATTGTGTATGCACTTTGTCAGTCCTGCACATGGCACAAAAGAGAGTTATCTGAAAAAAATCCCTTATGTAAGGGAGGAATAAGAATCAGTAAATATATATAAAGCAGTTATCTCACAGGGTGATAACATTTATGATGTGTCGATTGTATTGCATATAATATACAGGACAAATGAGCTTCATACATGTAAGTGATTATTGTCCACACATGCACCAGCAGTCAGGGCAGTTTAAGAAAGCTTCATACTGAGACAGCTTCCATTTTCTACTGTACATGAGATGGTTTGTATTGTTATCCTGATGAAATTTCTACTTTCTTTTTCCCTCTGGCTGCAAGGCTTCAATCATTGCATGAATTGCTTACTTCTAAGAAGCACTAGTGTTTTGTGATCAAAAGGAAATTCAGTTTCATTTCACAGAGGAGAGTGTCAAACCTGAGGTAGCTTTGGTGTCACAGGCTGGTTTGTTAACAACTGAAGGACAAAGAAGACAGAATTAAAACCCTTACAAAATCACATCAAGCATTTTGGTATGGGAAAATCAGCATAACAAACAGCCTCATTTGGTATATTTAACAAAAAATTTCTAGAAAATCATCTACCAGTGTAATAGCTTTTGGGGAAATTAAAGAATTCTACTGTTGATAAACAACCCATGCCTATGGGTCACCAATTTAAAAAAAGAAAGGAAAACAAAACAGAAGACAAAATGCCAACAGCCATAACAAATATTGTCACATTTTCTTATACCCTCCACTCAAAAGCAAATTATTAGTATATCTTACTCCTACTCTACTATGTTACAAATCAGAGGCAGGTACACGTTACCTTAGATTGTGTATTGAAGTTCATTTACTAAACTTTCCTATATTTCATTTCTTTCCATTCAAAGACAACAAAAAAATCTGATGGCCTACTGTATCTGTGGATTAAATTCTATAAATGTGTGACTTCCTTTAATCAGATAAAATCAACTAGTAATGCAAATATGACTACGTAAGTGAGACTCAGCATTTGATGCAAGTGATACTTTTTTCTGTTTATTTGGAACTGTGTAACCATTGTGTAACTAACATACTTAAAACACCATTTCCTGATAAAAGAAGGATGTTGATATTATGCATATCTTTAAAAATTAAATGGCTTCTGTCCCATTCAGGAACTCTAGATGAAGAGAAATTGTGGAATCAGAGACAAGAAATTCGGGCAGAAGAATGATTTGATATACATGGTAACTAGGTGACATTGTGATAAGAACCTTAGAAATACAATAGATAGACTTTGCAATACACTGTTTTGCTGATAATCTTCCTGCATATGTACTCATTCTTTCCTCTTCAGAACAATATTCAGCTGCTAATCTCTTTATCCTTGTACTTGTTCTTTGCCCTTTTGGTCTCATTCACAGCCACATGAATCACTCCCCTTTCAGTTCACATAGCATTCTATGATCATTGCTGCTGGTTCAGCTAGCACACAAATCACAGGCAATAAATATGTAAATTGTTCATTTTCATGTAAACACAAAGCCTTCAATAGAATTTTCACGAACAAAGAGAGTTGCTGTAAGTTGGGGACCTTCTAAGAAATGAAGCATGGTCGAGACAAGATTATCCTTGTTATTGATAAAATCTATATAAATCAATAAATACTTTGCAGATCCTAGTATCAAAAAACATATTGGAGGATTAATGGAAAAATATAATCTTGTTTTGTCCTGGAAAAACATGATATTCTGTACAGGGTTGATTTAATATAAATGTCTGGCTACTGGAACAATGATGTCAGCAAGCCCAGCTAAAAAAAAAGAAATTCATATTTTAATATTCATAATTCTGTTGAAAGTAATAAATACAGTTGTAGGCATTAAAATCTTAGCCTCAGAGAACAAAGATAGGTACTTAGAGAAAATCATTAATTTGGAAGGTGCTGCACTAAAAACAGCCTAAGTATGAAAATTGTCCATGACAAAATTATACGTGAACTCTTTACTTGGTAGTTCCCCTCCTCATCTGTCCTATTTGAAGGCAACTGTACAACTCTTATAAGTAAATTTGTCCTAAATTTACCAAACTAATTGACTTTGCTATTGATATGGATTATGCCGGTGATCACTCAGATATTTACAGAATTAAAGGTATATTTGCTTCAAAACACTGAGTTTAAAAAAACCCAGCAAAACCCAACACCAATCACCTTTCCCCCAAAAAAACTTGTCAAAAAAACACAGATCAGTTCAATCAGAGAGTACTAGTATACAGCTCATTTTTTTCAACATAGAGCTGAACCTTAAAATCTATACAATTTCCTATTGTGTTTTACAGCATGACCATTTTATAGTTTAGGGTTGCCATATAAATTTTAATTGTCGCTTTCGTGATCACAATGCTCAGTTTCAAATAGTTTCAGTTTATATATTTTCTACTCACTTTTCTTTAAAATACCCTGATTCTTAGGTCTGTGAACATGTATCTTGAAGTATTAAATAATTGCCAGATGCTCAGCACTTCCACGGTCTTCCATGCTTGCTCTGTTTAATTTTACCTGCCATGTTGCCAGACCCTGGCCCTCCCAGCCTGACTTAGTATCTTAAACAGTTTTGCTGCTGCTGTGCTGCCTTTCTTGTCTTGCACTCTGCATGCAGCACTGATTGCTACCACACAGACCTATTTTTGCTGTACAGCCCTGTTCATGCTTCAGTGATTTCACCTTTACAGCTTTTACTAATAAATTACTGTGCAACTGTAATAATACAGTAGTAAAGCAACTGTTTTCTGTCTCAGTGCATACAGTTTCTGTCTCTCTCATGTTCTGTGATACTGTTTGACATAATATTTGAAAAATACCAATATTCTTTGACATGCTCAGTGCATATGGCAACATATTGAGTTCATTGCAGCAATTAGAAATTGTCACTGCAGATATTCATTTAATAAGGTAATGACAGATCTTTGATACTGATTAGTAGTGGATGCTTAAGACATATTTTAAAGAAATACTTTGCACAGGAAAAGTATGTCAATAAGCTTGCAAAGTATTTCTTCCAAATTCTTTTCAGTCAGCACAAAGCTTGTCCTCTGAAGAATGACAATTTGTATTTACACCTGGTAAGTATATGGCTGTTGATACCATCAGTATCCTCATTCCTGCTGTTTATTTTTTAATTGGGAATGCTTCTAGAGTCTGGCAGTTTGGGGACTGACTTTAGTATCATTTGAAAGGATTGGCTGTAATTGACATTTTGACCTAAATTTGACAGAATATCTCCTTTTACAGGTCATGGTCTAATTTCTTCATCATTTTGCCTCCCTATGATCTCATTTTCCTCTCTTATCTAAATAAAATCTTTGGGATTCTGCAAATCTCATTATATGTAGAAACAAAGCAACTAGAGACAGGATGAGAGGACACAGTCTTAAGCTGCAGCAAGGGAAGTTTAGGTTGGACATCAGAAAGATTTTTTTCACAGAAAGGGTGATTAAGTATTGAAATGAGCTGCCCAAGTAGGTGGCAGAATCACCATCCCAGGAGGTATTTAAAGAAAGACTCAACGAGGCACTCAGTGCCATGGACTAAATGAGATGGTGGTGCTCAGGTATAGGTTCATGGGTGATCTCAGAGGTTTTTTCCAACAAAATTGATTCTGTGATTCTGTGAAAATGTCAGACATGATTATTTTATAAAGCAGCTAAGTTTATTTTCTGTTGTTTTGCATTTTTAGTCTATCCACTAGGTTATTAGACTGTCTAGCATCTACCAAGTTCTTCTCAATGTATGATTGTTTGTTCAACAAATATTCTCTCACTGTCTTTTGGTTCTAGCTCTTAACCTGTGCCGTGAATCTGGAATGGCTCAGAAATTCTGTCACTAGGTAGAGGTTAGGTGGAGTCTCAAATCTGACTTAGTGTCCCCATAGGCACAAAGTTCAAATCCAAACTTGCACAAAACTAATAAAGCCAACATGGGAGTAATAAATTCCAGATTTTGTAATCAAACTCCAGATGTTTTCTGCAGAAAAACCCAACACAAGCCATGATTTCATTTAATAGAAATCTATAGAAAATTTTAATGCCTAATTATTAGCATAATTTTAAATCATGTTAACATAATAAATATGTAAATAATGTACATAATTATTTAATTTCTTTCTGAGTTTTGGGGTTTAACTTGAAACAATTTAAAAATGTAAAAAATATCATCTTGTACAAATTCCAGATCGACAATTTCTATTGGCTCTTGATAATTGATGGTCTCAGAAAATGCCACAGAACATGAAGTTCACAGTGAAAGGAATAAAGAGATGCCAACAATGCGTTCTTAACAAATATCTCATAACCAGTCTTCCAAACATAAGTGGTAGCAGATGTCGAACATTCATAGGTGGCCCTATGGCAGAAATCTGAAAATACACTTCTGGCTCTCATACTGGCAACAGCACACACTAGCTGTTGGTGCCTGGTGTGGAGACCTGGAGTCTCTGACAAGGATATGGACCAGAGGATGTCAGTTGTGACAGGAAGCAAATAATACTAAGGATAGTCTTTGTTTAGCCTGTTCAGCGCAACAAGCTCTTGACTAATTAGCCATCAAGAGAGCTGGCTCTGAATATACTTGCCTTCTATTAACTGAGATGCCCTCCAACTTCACTTTGCTGACAGACAATTTTCTGTTTGATTGGTGACACTGAACACATTCTTTTATTTTCACACCTCTTTTTGTTACATCTGGATGCATTAGCATTTTAGCAACTTGCTGCAACACAATGTATTACAGTGCAGAGAGAAATTACTGTCCTGGTGAAGATTAATCCTGGAGAGATTTTGGGTTCATTCCCAGCTAGTCTGGAGGCAGTGTACATAGACACAGAAAAGTCTCTTATTACTCAGTTTTTTAAGAGATATTGGGAATCTGTCACTTCCACTGAAATGCCATCATTAATCTTTATTTGCCTTTATGAGGGGAAGACTTCTGAATTTAGACAGTCATGCTGGCTTGGAGACCTATTTTGACAGTCTCAGCACCTACTGAAAAAGCAGAGTGTGCAAGACTTGTGGAGGATGAAAGTCAGAGTCAAATTTCTGAATATTTAGAGAAGAAGTGGTTTGAAAGTAACCATGAATGACTTAGCAAGCCTAAGTCATGTCTGACTGAACTGATTGTTTTCAATGATAAATGGCTAAATTTTGGGACAAGGAGAGACTAGAAGATATAACCTAGGCTTTTACACTTTAGTTTATATTATGCAAGGTAGAGTGCCAGAAGACCATCAGTTAGACAAAATCCTGACTGGATGACTGCTCTCAGAGTCCTGATAAATGGGTTTTATGCTGCCTAAAGCCTGGTCCAACATAGTGGTCTATACCATGATGTGTCTCATTTAACATCTTCCTCAATGGCCAGGGGGACAAGAAGGAACACTTGCTTCTCAAGCTGGCTGGTGACAACAAACTGGAGAAACTGGTCACTGGAGAGCAGGGCTGCCACCCTGTTGGGTCAAGGCTGTTGGAATAGGCCTTGTGCAGTTCAGCACAGAGAAGCACCAAGCCTATCCAGGCTATCCAGGTAGCATTTCAGGGTAGACATAACCTACCTGGGTGGAAGCTCTGCAGAAAAGGCCCTGGGGGCCCTGAAGGACAGCGAGCTACACAGGAGCCACCTTGAGCTGACGGGAGCCACCTTGGGGCTCACAGAAGCCGCAGGAGCAGGAAGTACTGAAACTACCATTTGTTCTCTGATTAGTAGAATTTTGTTTGCATTGGAAAAATAACAGTAATTTACTTACAGTTACCTAAATGTATAGTTATCTCGTCTTGTCTCCTTGACTCCTTGTCTCAACTGAGAGGAGCAAAAATCATGTTTTCCAGTTTTAAAAAGGGGGAAAAATCGTCCTATTTTCCATAACTGCATATTTGTGAAAGACAATGAAAGCCTCTCTTCCTGTGGCTTTGGAAAGGAGAATATCTAAACATCAGACTGAGGACAGAGTCAGCAGGCTGGTGAGGTTCCTCAACTGGGATGCAGCAGCAGCATAAGTTAGTTGGAAGGAGGAGAGCCTGAATGCTGGAATTGCAGTACATTTGGATAAAAGGGAAAAAAAAGTGATGCAGATGAGATAATAGAAAACAAGACTGATCTGGGTGGTATCTCAAAGCATGTAATTGGCTTTTTACATTGGCATGTAAAAGGGAAAAAATAAAAGGTGCCTTGTTCCCTTCCCCATGTTTTGGCTTTACCCTGTCTGAGACTGACCATTAGTAATGGCATTCTGAGCAATTTATTTGTGTTTATTAAAGAAGGGATTCCCTTAGTAGCTACAAGGCTATTTTGTAACCTTGTAATCCTGTGTAGTTGGTGTCTGTATTGTTGGCTCAGAATGTCTGTAAATCTAATTTGTGAGCTTTAATGCTATAATAAGCTATATGCTCCACGAACATAGACTGAATAAAATTTGTAACAAAGCATGAATACTTGAATGTAGATTTACAAGTCAGACTAATCCCAGCTTTGAAAAATACCGAAAACTTTTTTTGAGTTCGCTTTTTGGAGTGAATAAAATTCCTTTCCTTGCAAGTCTGTAAACACTGAGGACTAATTGCAAGGTACTTCTTTTTCTTGTTTCTAGCTTATTGTCATATATTAGCATCCAGCAAAGTCAGGATCAAGCTCTATGTAAAGCATGTCTTGAACTATATTGATCTACCTTTCCTGATTAATATCTACATATAAATGAAGAAATGGAGATATTTAATTTTGGGAACCATCTAATTTTCATTTGCTTTTTGGCATATAAATTTTCAAGGGATTTTACAGATTTTCTTTATAAAATATGGTTGCCTATTAAAAGATACTCTCTCTAGGGTCTTTGTCAGGATTAGAACAGAGATGTGAGTGTTGCCAGAACATAATTTAGGTGTCTGGACAGTGGCAAACATGCTGTCAAGGCACAGCTAGACAACAGTCTGGAAGGCATGGAGGTAATGCAATACATTTCTTAGGAACCAGATTTTGCTTCCAGAGTAATAAGCTTAAATTAGCTTGTACTTTTTCAAATTTAAAGGAGATTTATTGTTTTAGGTACTACTATTTTGGAAATAGAAGATGATGAAAATCAAATTGAGTGCAACTTTTGTTTCAGTAACTACAATTTGAAATTAACAGATGTACAAAAAAGCTTCCAAGTCTGATTAAGGGACAAACTCTGCATGGAATGTACTGGAAAGAGTAAAGGAGAAATTTAAAGATATAAAATTTCTAAATATATGAAGTTTCCAAACCAGCTTCAATACAGAAAAATGTAGGTCTGCGTACCTTGATCTTGACAAAGAAGGCTGTATTTGCCTCTGTTTTACTAAAAGTCAGCTAAAGCAATTTTGATTAACAAAGGCTGTGAAGTGTCACAGACTTAATGGCATCCTGAGAGGCAGGGCATATCAGTTAGATTTAACTCCTCTGTGGAAAGTAGTTCATAAATAAAATCTCAAGATCTTCTGACAAAACATTTTCAAAGAAATGTAAAATTATAGGTGTATGTTTGACAGTAAAATTTATACTAGAAGCAGTAAAAAGAACTTTATTAACATAAACAAGTCAAGTATCCTAATCCCTTTCAGAACTCCTAAGCTTCTCTATAAGATGAACTCTGGAAAAGAGAGTTATCTAGCATATAATTTAGTCTTGGGAGAGACCCTTGACAAAATCTTTTTGAACAATACTTTCTCTCAAAAGGCATCAGAGGCGTTTGTATAACTTCTTGTGTAATGCAGTTATTGCAAAGGCTGGATTTCATTGTAGCTTTGTATGGAAAAGACAATGGAAATATGTATAGAAGGAGTTAATTTTTTAGACTAACACAGTTTTTCAATTATTTATCACATTTCATGAAATTTGAAGGGCATTAACTGAAGGTAACAGTACTGGCTCCTGTGTCAGGTTACTGTCTGACACCCAAATAACAGAGAAAGACCACTTCTTCATGTCTTAGCCACCACAGATTGTACGCCTGGTGAAAGCTGTCAATAATTGCTGGGGTTTTTTTACCTTCCTGAATGCTCATAGGCTACTTCAAACACACTTGGTAGTACAGAATCAATATCTTAGCGCCAGCAGCCACAGCAAAACTGTTGTCATTATTGTGTTTACCCTCGATCAGGTTACACTCTTTTCTCCCAAAGCTGCTAAAGTTCCAGTAAGCACACACAGCATCTCCTTTGCCTGCCTTCTACAGGTACAAAACATGTTTCACTTTTTTTCTCTCACAGAAGCATGTTATGGCGAAGAAGTATATGGAGATAAAAACAGGGAATGAGAAAAAAATATTTCCCAATTTTTAAATAAATTGCATCAGGACAGTGATTCAAAACACCAGATTATTGAATTGGCACCCTGACCTGCTGAAACTAGGCAAAAATAAGCCAGTAGGAGAAATGGACCGTGAAAAACTTTGGGTTTATTAAGATGGTAAACAATATATCCTTTCCAAGATTTTCTTCTCTTCCCAGACAAAGCAGACATGCAAGCTTGGCTTGAAGACATACCATTCAAAGGTATGATTTTATATAGACACATTTAGCCTACCCTCTAATTAATCAACTGAATGAATCATTTTTTACTTCAACTCATTCACCATTTCTGGCTTTGTTATGTCATTAAATATGACATTTCCATATTTGGGAAAAAATGTCAAGCTACAACACCTACTGCATTGTACAGCCTCTATTGAGCAGAAATCATAATTGACAGCTTGAGTCTGAGAAGGAATAATTTTCAGTAAATAGGAAATACATAACATTCATTAGTGGCTTTAAAATATTTGGAAAAAGTGACATGAAACAATTTTCTCTATTTTTTTTTCTGTTCATGCCCAATTAATCCTGTCTCTACTAATTAGTATATGCCTTTTTAATTTTTAAAATTATTTTTACCCTTATATGTCACTGTATGCTCACCATAGACTAAAAGATAAACAACTAATTCACCACAGTTTGGCTCAGGTAAAAAATCTGTGTCACTTACTAAAGGGACTTGCATTAATAATTTTTTTTTCTTAGAGATCTAATTAGATTGCTACTCTTGAGTGTAGAGAGTCATTGGGAAGGTGAAGAACATGATAATTCAGAAATTTTAGAAAAGAAGAGAGAGTTACCTACAATCACTGCTCCTGTTTCACAGCCATTGCTAGTCTTCCTGGAGTACTTTTATTCATGGCACATTTGGCATCTTTCTATTATTTTTTAATAACTAGGATGAAAGAAAACCAATATAAATATCAGTGACAATAATTATGCAAATGATTGATCAAGACTTAAGTACAGATTTTTCAGAGTCAAATAACTTCATTTAGACAAATAAGCCTTTGGCCCAGTTAAGGAATAGGATATTCTTCAGAGATTTGCGTCCTTAACTGGTGTAGGATTTGGTCTTCCTTTGATAATGAGGAAGGACTAGAATTAGGAACCAAGTTCTCTACTGATAAAAAAGCCCCACATAAGAGAAGAAATAATGCCAATGTAGAACTTTCTTTGTCCTACAGCAGAATTTGAATAAAACTGTTTTAGATTTTCAATTTGCTTAAGAACAGGTAACTAGGATATAGCAGTTCGTTAAAATTATAATGGAAAGTTTTTTTTCTACCATTTTAAAATCCTGATGTTTGAAAACCAGGGTCATTCATATCAAACAGTTATAGAAAGTTGAATTTAAAAATATATCAGTAACTTTTGTTAATATTTAGAAGAGACCAAACATTTTAAAATTGTATCTTAAATTTTCAAAGAAAAAGCTATTTTGATATAATAACATACATCACTTGGGGAAAGGAATTCAGTATCAGGGAAGGGGGTTTTGCCTTTCATTTTTACAACAGGAAATCATCAAGAGCAGTTCTTTCACAGACATGTTTCTGTTTGGATGAACTGATGAGTTTTTAGAAAATATTTTTCCCTGAAAAATTCCTCATTGGCTCTATAGCTATCACTGCCACTAATGGCTAAATTCAGTCACTTAGGCAAAGCTTCCCACAGGTATAGTTTGAGGGCAGCACAAGCTGCTCCACCAGGCAATCATACCTCACAGGTGCTGGAATGTGAAGTGATGGCCTTCTTTCTTCCCTCTGCTCTTTGTGCTTTGAGACTATGCAGGCTTGTAAGGAATATCTCTCCCATAACCACATTTGTGTGGAATTTCACCTATTACTGAGTTCTGCCTGTGACTACCAAGGATGGTGGCACATGCTTCATGGCTTCTTTGCAGTGTCACTGAGGAAACATAATATTAGCAAGTAATAATAATTTACATGTAGCCAAGAGCCTGCACTTATAATATTGTTCTTATTTACAGTAATGCTGAGTTCATGTTCATGTCAGGTGTAGCGAAGTTCCACTAGGAGTTCATCTTGAGCATTAATCTATCTTTTTTTTTTTGTACTCCATGTGCATTCGTGTTTGCATTCCCTGTTTCTAGTCAATACTGTGGGGCATTCTGCAAGACTTCATGAAAAACAGATTGAATCATCCCAACTTATCTCAGCTGATAACTCCCCATACATATATAGAAGAAACTCATATATCTATTGAGATAGAAGGGAGTGAGTATTCAAGATATAAATTTGACCTGCAATTTATTAAGACATTTAACCAAATTTTGCAGGTTCACAGAGTTGAGTTACCAACCTCCTAAATTTTGGGGAAACTGCATTGACAGAGACCAGTCTATGAATCTTTTCCATATATTATTTGATGAACAATCTTTCTAGCTGTGTGGAGAGATTTTTATGCTAGCATACACTCCACTGTAATAACTAGGACATTTATCATAATATCGGAGAGTAATTCCAGTGTCTGTAGATATGAAGAAATCTATTCTGTTGAAAGGAGAAATTGCCAGTGCAGTACAAAAGGAGTTCAGGAAGAAAATGTACATCATTGTAAATACTACTTTCTGCAAGATTATGTATTGTGTGATCTCCATCAGACATGTGAAAAGACAGGAATAAATGCAACTATTATAATCTACTGAATAACATATCGCTCTAAAAGTTTTTTATTAATCATCCAGTCCTTAGAAATTCTGATAACAATATTTTTCTTTTCCATTATATGTATTTTTATATTAAGTATCATTGACAAGCATTGTTTAGAGGAAAACCTAATGTTCTCTGAATTACACCAAAGCGAAAGAGAATGTAGGAGGATACAGTCTGAATCTGAAGTCTTTGTTCAGTATGAAACTTTCCCTTAGCCCAGTCTAGTATTTCTAAAGACTGGCATTCCTCCAAACTCCTGGATTCCAAACAAAAATAAATGCAATTATTTTAAAAAGAACTATTTAAAAGCAATGCAATTGTCACCTTTAACATACCATTCCATTACCTAGGTAGTAGTCCTAAACTGGTAGAGGCACCATCTACTTCTTTTAAAGATACAACATAGCTCTGAACACTAAGAAAGCAGCAACGGACCAGTAGGATTAGAATATGCCAATTTTGAGCTTTATTACAAATTAGTTAAGAAAAGCTTTTGTTGAACTTGGGATAGTAAAACAAATTAACTTTTTGCATTTCATAAAGCATTTGTGAAATATACCATTTTCCTTCTGCTGGTACTGAAAAATGATGTGGAGGTTGAGTTAATCATCAGCTCTGTAATTACATGCTTGAGTATATATTTTCATTTTTCTTCAGTAACAAACCAGGGTCATAATAGCAATAAAGTCAGACTATTTATTCTGTTGTGGGGACCAAGATCCACATCACTGTCTACAGCCTATTTGTGGTTTGTCTTCTAGAAATGCTACCATCCAGAGAGCCCAGCTAGTTTTGCAAATGGCAATGCTGAATGACTCTGCAATCACTTTATATGAATATGTAGGTAGATGGAAATTTTGAATGTGACGTGGCATGGTCTTCCCATCCACAAAGCAATTACTTAGGTCTTTGAGTTAAATAGTAGGGGCAAGTAAGAGCTGTGTTCCATCTCTGGAGTTCTTCTATGTTTCCTTAAGCACCATTTTTTCCATGCTACTGTATCCACTCAATGTAGACGTCACAGGCTCATTTACTTCTTAGAATTCAATGGAGCCTTAAAGTCAAGATTAGAAACAGTAGGTTTCCATCTTCTGATTAAGCATTTGAACTTTAGATGCCTAATAAAAGAACTTCTATTCTTCATATATAATAAATAAATAATAATAATGGCCAGCCTTAGCGAGCGAAGATCCGGGGAAGGTCTTTACACCTTCCAGCCTGCACAGTGGATTTTTTAGGTGAGACACAGTGTGCGTG
>JAWWMA010000100.1:54972613-54986945 GCA_035041425.1 Mionectes olivaceus | reverse complement strand
GGATATTTTCCTGATTTATTTTTTATGGCCTGCATATTTAGATCAGGTAAATTACTAAAATAGCTGCTGTCCCACTCAGCGTGAGGAGAACCAGGTGCCTCCTGCTTCCTTGGAATCAGTATGGACATTGTGTGAGCCTGACTATAGTCCACTATGCATGAAGGAGATAGTGACACGTGTAATGTAAGATTATCTGTGTTATTCTCTTCTCATAGTTAATGCTAATAAAATCTATTTTAAATGTTACCCTGCAGACTCTAGGCTGACTTTCTTACTGGTATCTTATTGTGCCAGCATATCCTGTTCCAAAACACCTTGTATGCAATATAAAAAACCGAAAAAAACCCCAAAACATCTAATTGGCTTTGGAAAAGAAAAAGTTCAAATTAGTTTTGAAAAAAAAAGTAAGAAAAGACTTGAATCCTTGGGGTTCAGAAAAGTTTACCTATTTGTCTGTTAGAGAGAAAACTTGTCCCTTCACTTGTGTCAAAACACCTTAAAGATATAAAGTGTCTTGGATAAGTATCTAGATTACTCAAATATTAGCAGAAAAATGATAGCACCTCTAGAAATATATAATTTTAAACTCTAAGCCTTCATGTTTTAATCTTTGTCACAGATAAGATATAAGACTCAATCCAGATGGAATAAAACTGTGATCAGCTTTGGCGATTAAATGAAAACTTTTTGTCTATGAAAAACTAGAAAAGAACCACCCCTCTGTTTTCAATAGACAAACAATGACAATGACAGAAACCAGTTCCTGCAACTATCCAGCGGTAACATTAGCCATTGAGGTCATTGTACCAACTTGAGAAAAAAGTTGAAATTCATATATAGAAGATATGAAGAAACCATGGAAATGCACTACCTTACATGAAAGGAACATGTTGTTGACAGTTTTAGTTGATTTGAAGGTAAATTGTATCTGCAATATACAATATTTTACACAGAGAGATATTGAATTTCTGTCCTTACCATTAGGAAAACCTGTCCTCTAAACAATTTTTTTTTGTAATTAAAAGTGTCGATCTGTTAGAAAGCTAAAGGGCAGACACTTCACAAATGGGCAAGAAAAATAAGAAGTTAAAATATATTTTTCTTCATCTTCTTTTTTGTTTTTTCTTTTGCAAGTGTGAATAGATTTATAACTGGAAGATAGCTATTCAATACGTAAATAGTGCAAAAAGGCTCCGTTGATGGGCAGGTACTATAACATCTTTTAAAGAGATTTCTACATTTGTAATCTTTTTCCACTATAAATAATAAATCTGACTTTTCTGAGACTCAGCCTTGTTCTGTTCCAGGTGAGAACATTTCCAGGTGAGAACATTTCCAGTTGAAAACATTTCCTTTTCTTTAGTGATGAATTTCTGGCCAGTGAGGTCATGTCATCAGCTTAACTCGACGAAGTCCATGTACTGGGCATCTAAAGAAAGATGAGGGTCCTGTCAGGAAGACATAAACAAAACCTAAAGTTATTTCAAACCCGAGGGAAGTCTGATATAGCACTGAGGAAAGACAGATAAATTAGTATAATAATTCAGGATTAGGTAGGATGAGACCTTTCTTTCCTAGCAAAACAGGCTTTCAAATGTGATTAGAATAAATTATTTTATTTCAAGCTTAAACCCATACACCCAAACGCTTTGTTTTCTTCCATAAGGCAGCCAACTAAATATATGTGGTTTGATTGTAGGAACAGATTGATGATGGTAAGCAGTACATGTAATTTTATATAAATAAACATCCACATATGTTGTAACCACCAAGTGCTTACAGATCAGCAAATGTATCACAGAAGATGTTATTCATATGAACTGTTCTCTCTTTCCCTTTTTTGAAGTTTACGTAACATTTTTTTTCTCCAAAAGAGTTAATGGGCTTGTTCTATGTTGGTCTAATAAAACTATCTACTCTTTAATGAATCTAGTAAAAGTGAAAGGCAGGATCCATAAATAAAATGTTAGTTTAAAAATAGTATAGAAACTACTAAAAATGTAGTGAACAACAAAAAACAAAAACAGAAAGTACAACAGAAGTATAATTGGGTTATTTACATAAAATGGTTACATATTTTACATGGTACAAATGCTAACATTTCTATACAACTTTAATAATCTTTTTAATACATATTTTGAATGATCTTTGAATAAAGTTGTGTTTGCTACAGCAGTGAAAATTGTTTTGAAAAACATGGATTTGCAACATTGTTTATATGTGAAAGTAGAGCAAATATTTAATGAATTGTTGTATATAATTTTGATTCAGGGCAGAATTTAGCACTAGAATACACTCTCTCACACATGGATTCCTTAAAATATATGAAAATAATATAGTTCCCTTCTACCTGCGGTGTATTCTGATGATAATCCATATATAAAAAATGCATTCTCATCAGACATCTATCTTCTCAGACTTTTAGGTTAAAATACTTTAACATTAGCAGACATGTCTACATAATAATAAAATAGTTAAAGTGAAAAATTTTAAACCTCCTTCTCTGTGCCTTTAAAATTTATGTTATTGTTCGAAAAACACATATGTTTTTCACAGAGTTATATGTTTAAGAAATAGATTGTTTGTGTAGGAAGTGCTCGGGAGTGATATGACCTGATAAAAAGGCTTAAAAATGTCTAGCCATGTGTCAATTTGTTCACATTACTCCATAAGGTGGACAAAGAGAAGAAACAAATAGCATAAAAGTGGGCAAGAATTATGTGACAGTTAGGATGATTGTGTCAATAAACATTAAAATGTTGATAGGAACACAATCAAGAGAGTGCAAACTCCTATACATCAGGTTGAATTCAGCTGCCATTCAAAACCACATCTGAAGTAATTCAGAGATTTGGCAGGAGACAATTCTCATTGTTATTTTCCATTTTAAAAAAATAAAGAGTGGGACCAGATTCAGTGATACATTATACAACCATGACTTAAGAGTGGCATCTCTGAGTGAGTCTACTACAGTCATGATCAGTGGGGAATGATGAAGAAGCAAAAATAAGAAGAGGACAAACAAAGAACAAGAAATTGAAATTCATTACTGTCCCTGTTTCTTCTGACACAGGTTACATTTCTTTCATCACATTTATGATTTTTTCATAGACCATCCATTAGCTTTTTTCTAACCCTTTATAAAAAAGTTCTGGCATGAAATGTAGATTATGTCAATAAATTCTGTGACAAAACACTTCAGTTCATGAAAAACTTTTTGTTGTTCTTATCTTCTGTGTCTGGCAAACTCAAAAAATCTAAACCCTGTTTTCCTGTTATGGAAAATAGGAGTAAAATGTCCTCTGTTTACCTTCCTTGAACCTAGAGATCTCTCTACTGTTGTCTCTCAGTTCTATATCTTCCAAGCTTCAAGAGCTTTATGCTTAACCTCTCCATATTTTGAAACAACCACAGACCTTTGATGAACTAGTCATCTTTCTTTGAAATATTTTCAAGCTTTGTCAGGTTGTTTTCAGTTTGTGGGATAAGAACTACATGAAATTTTCAATTAACTGAGCAAATTTATTACTACTGTTTTACTTATATTCAGACTAAAAAGAAATTTGATAGGTTTGCAAAGCATTTTTTTCCACACAAGATTTCTTTTCCCTTTGTTTCCCTTTGTTCTAGAATTTCCATTGGCTGTTATAGAATTCCTCTATGCATTTGCTAGCTTTATATCTATGTAATTCCTGAAAATGTTAGCTGTGTAAAATTGAGAATATCTAGTATTTATTTCTTAAATCCTGTCTTAATGCCCTACTGGAAAATGTGTACCACAGGGGATATCTGTCTTTTACATTTTAGGCAATTACAAAAAAAATTATACACCATTTTATACACTGTGGTCAGTATTTTCTAAAACTCATAGTTGAGTATTTGTCGCTATTCATCCCATGGCCTTGTTCTCAAACTACAACTTAATACTTCTGGCAGTTAAATTCATAACTCCATAAGAAAAAGCTTGCTTAAACTAATTAGTAGCAAATACATTTAGATTCTTTTGAAAGACTTTTTTCTGAATACGTGTTCACCCACATAATCATCATCCATGTTGAGCTGTTGTCATGGTTATGACTGTGGCCGGATTATATTCCGCGTAAGACACAAAACTGAATAGAGTTTTGGAATGTGTTATAAATATCACATTCAGCTAGCATAATTAATAAGAGTCCCAAGAGGAAGGCCAGGAAAATATTCAGGTCCATGGAAGAATTTTGTAGTAGTGACAAGAGAGAAGCAGCAGGAGATAAGTAGCAAAAAGAAAGGCAGAAAGCGGGTTTTCTTTTTCCTCCTTTTCAACAGCAAAATCTATACAGTGAAAAAAGGTAAGCAAATGATGCTTTTCCACATGCTTAATATTAACAGAAAATATTTTTGATAGCAGTGTTGAGAACAATTCAACTTTCTGTATAAAAATTACCCACTTGTTTCTGTCAAAACTGATATCTATAAAGATTATCTGATACCAATGCTGAGAGTGAGTAAAATGTTTCTAACCAGATAACACAGTAGAAAATTGAACAGAAAAGAGAACTCTCGAAAGCATGTTTTAGAAAACAAACAATTACATTGGCTTTAGTACTCTGCAATCTTTGACATTTTGAGATTAATTAAAAAAAAAATCTCTTGTTGGGTCTTTTTTGGTATCATTTTCATTTTCAGTGGCCATGTTAATAAATGTCCAGTGGTATGCAATAAATTGGCAGCAGATCTGGATGTAGAACCATCATCTCACAATTTCCTAAATAAATAAGAAAGGCCCAAAGTGAATAGCAAGAAAAATATCATTAGCATACAAATGGTCACCTGTATGAAGATGGTAGAAATAAAAAAATGCTTTGGCTGTATGTACAGTTTATGTTTTTTTTTGTGTTATGCATGCTGAATAGCACTCAATTCTACTCTGATTTTGTTTGTCCACTGCCTCTGATAGGGTATGACACTATTCAGTCTAAATAAGGCTATCATAATTTGGCCATAGATATTAAATAATGAACTATACATGAAGTAATAACCAGGTTCATGGAATATTCTGAGTATACATCTAAATACAGAAAGTCTGTCTACCTCTCTCTAACATAAAGCTCATTGTATACATATTTATTAAATGAGCATACAAACCCTCTCAGTGATATATAAATATTTAAAAAACAGATTTTAGCTCAGAAAGAGTAAGTTGCAACTACAGATCCTGGAAAAACTTTTCATGAAATAACATAATATGTTGAGAAACTTGTTATAGCCAAGTAGCAAGGTACTTTCTCTCAGTGTTCAGATCTTGATTGATCTCAGTGTATGAAATGATGCAAACAGCAGTCTGTGATCTCAGCCTTATTCTTTATTAATTTGCATGATAAAGGTAACTTACCTGCTCTGCACATTCTTTGAGAATTTATAAACTGTGACAGGGAGAAGACATTGTGCCTTTCTGTGTTCTACCAGTATACTGTGGATCTGCAACAAAGTATAGAAGTTACTCTTAGTCTCAGTAAAAATACTAAGACACAGTAAAACTTGTTTCTATGCATTTGAATAACATAGCTAACATTTTAAATTTTGTTCAAGTAAATGTATCTCTTTTAAAATAGTGTGTGGGGTTTTTTGTTTGGTTTGTTGTGTCTGTATTTTTATTTTGGTTTGTTTTTTTTCTTGCCTACCCCTTATATTCTTTTCTATGACCCTAAGTCAAAATTAATGACCTTTATTATTTTGAAAATGTTATGTTTGCAATTTGACTGGTTTTGCCTACACTGTTACCTTGAAAGGATGCTCTGAACATGGCTGACAGGATTCTGTATACAAAATGATGACATTACAGTTTCTGGACATGATCATAAAATGATTGAATATGCTGAGTTGGAATGGATCCATCAGGATCATGCACAGGACACCCCAAGAATCACACCATGTGCCTGAGAGCACTCTCTAAACACTGCTTGAACTCAGACAGGCTTGCTGCTGTGACTACTGTAATCATCAGAGGATAAAATACAAACTCTCCACAGTTTCAGCAGCACCATTAAACCTTACAGAACTGTAGAACTCTGACATAAAACTGGTAAGCCAGGCACTGGTCTCCAGCCCAAATCATCCTTTTCCCTCCCCTCAGAAATTCTATTCAGAATCCTAAATGATCTGGTTAAGAACTTTTCAGTTCTTTTGGTGAGACTTCAAATAACAAGCTGAAATTCCGTACCACTCTAATTTTCATTTTTACCTCAATTTCACTGAGCTTAGAATTAACGATCTGACAACAGACTTTTGTCTCTTGATTAGCTTTCATATAAAAGGCAGTTTTTGATGTAGTATCTTTGGAGAGATCATTAATCCCAATGTAACTGTAAATAGGATTAATAAAGAGACCACAGGCTATACACACATGGGTAAAACAAGTGTATCTTGCCAGGGAAAATGGAACTAGAATTACAGAAGCATAACTGTCAAAGTATTGCGCTATACATGTAAATCATTTCCATGTCCACAGCTCATTCATCTGGAAAACCAAAGCCCAGTACAAACTTTTACATTGCAGTACAATGAGACCAGTTGAAAGAAATTATGCTTATTCTGTTGTTTTCTTGTTTTCATGTATTTCCTTTGGTCCTTTTCTATGTGTAGCATCCAGCTAGATTCCTCCTCACAATTTTTGCTGCACAGCACCATCTGAGATACCTTTTCTTGCAAAAGGTCTAAAGCGATAACTAATAAATCTCTCAGTTTAAGATACAGCAACACATTGAAGGATTCTTTGTCAGGTAAATGTCTTGAACTTCTGCTTCTACTCTCTTCCTCATTCTCTGATTCTTTTAGTTTCACATACAGTCGCTGTTACCTTTCATTCTGCAGCTAAATTACCAACTATTTAATGATTTTGCAGTCAGTTGTGTAGTCATTCCTTCTGCTTACCAATTTCATTTAGTATTCCAGACCTACACAGTGACTATGAGGCCATAAGAAATCTTGTGCCAACGGGTACAAAACTAACACATAAATATACTTAAAAAATATATAGATGTAATGATTTAAGGACCACATTAAACTCCAGTATAAATATATTGAGCACCAACTGCACTTGGAATTTCACCTGTTTATGACAGGAGTGGATGCTACTGAATGGTTTTTAGAGATGTGTTTGAAAACGGAGGAGATCCTGTTCTCCTTCAGTATCTGCAAAACTTCATTGAAATGTTATGTGTGCAAGAAGCTTAACTTAAGGGCAAATTTATGAATTTTTAAAATGTTAGTTCTGATAATTATGACCTTTTCACACATGAAATATTAATTCATCGTCTTTAGACTTGGTTAGGAAGGGATATATATGTTGAATAGTACCATCCATTAATTCACAGCTAAGATGGTGGCGCCTCCGTATTAGCATTTAATGAGCTTTTCCAGTTCTAGCCATCAGTCGAGAACACTGTGAACATCTAGGATAAAAGATTCCGATTTATCAGATTGCATTGTCCATTACAGGCCACTGACTATGGCTTGACTCCCAGCAGAAAAAATAGTTCACTGAGGCCAGGACTACATGGGAACAAAATATAAAGTATCTTTCAGTTAAATAAAACTTCTGTGAAACAAACATTAGAAAACAGTGAACAGCTTCATTTTTTTGTCAAAGCTGAAAAGTTAATGTTTTCCTAATACTTCTCACATGCAACTGCACCGTAACTAACCATCTAGCCATTAAAACAGGTGTGAATGTCTCAAACAAATCATTAGGTCAGGACTAGAAATCTATCTCACCTACTTTTATGATAGCTTTCTCATTTCATTTACTAAAAAACATACAACTATGTTCATCTGTTCTTCCTCTATATGAGATACTATGTATGGATGTATATCTAAACAGCTTTTAAAAGAAAGTTTGGTTGCTTAAAGTACAAATAATTGAGAAACAAGGGAAGAAAATAAATATTTTTTTCAAAAAGTTCTTTTTCTTTTTTTTTTTTTTGAAAGGGGTTTTTGATTTACCAAGAGCAGAGTGACTCATTGATAGCTTCACTTAGAAAACCTGTATTACAGAAGCACATCAAACACATAACAAATTTCAGATTTTTGAAGAGGAACTCCTACTTGGGACTTCTACATAAAAGAATGTTTAGAAGCCACTACAGGTCTTCAAACAGTAAGTTTGTGTGTATGACACATTCATGTTCATATGTGCCTGAATGTACATGTAGAAATAGCCAAATAACCAAAGAAATAAGCCTGCGTGTTTCTCTATGTGCATGTACAAGCACACGCACAGTCCCCTCTGTCTGTATATTTCCTGCTCTTTCTGACAGGTTGAAATGAATAGTCACAGAGTGTGACTAATGCCTAATTCCAATAAAATAATAAAATAATGCCTTTCTCAAAGCTGGTCTAGGGACTACGTTACAGCCTGGAAAAAAATACCTGAATCAGAGTATGCATATCAAATACTTTCCCAGATAACTTCTCCCAGGGTTTGGCTTTGATTCCTTCTGTTTCATTTTGCTACAATGCTTAATACTGGACCCTAAAAAACCAATTATATCTAACACAGCCCTTACTCAGGAAAATTAACTTTCTCATTAGCTGTTGATGTTATTACAGCAATGTTGGGATGAACTGTTGCCTTCTGTTCACCATCTTTCAGGACTTCAACATTTTAATCTTTCCTTTTCCAAAGTCATTTTCTCAAATGTTTGAGATGACAAATGAGAGAAGCTATTTTTCAACAGTAGTGTTCCTCTTGCTCATCTCTCCTTGCATAATTATAATTATGTTGCTCATGCCAATATTTAAGGCTGTGTCAGCACTTCCATTACAAAACCCAATTTTCAGGAGCTTGTGATAAGGCTGGTGCACTTGGCATTTGGCCAAGGCTGAAGAGAACTGGAAATCACACTGGTGACTTGAAACCAAAATATAAGCAGCGATTTGTTTTGGGCTAGGCTCCATTTTTGGCAAGAAAGAATGGCTGACAGCAAGTGTGAGTGAAGTAAAAGAGATACAAGTGTCTGATAATACAGCTGAGCTTTATACAATGTCAGAGAACACTGCAAGAGCAGGTCCGGTTAAGTAATAAAGTCTTTCATAAGGCAGCCAAATAACGTTGCCTTTTTTGGAAAAAGGCCAATGTAGAGAAAATAAAAAGAGGAAGGACCCACAGCATGACTGAGTTTGCAGTTCTCTCAATGCCAACTCAATAACTCATGAAGAAATCTTTAACACAGAGCAATGAATGCCTATCTACGGCTCTGCAAAGGAGGACAAACTAGTATGGTATTTAGAAAAAAATGACTTCATTTTCAAAAGTGACTAATGATTCTGAATAAGTACGACCTGAGGATTCAGTAGTGCATCTGCTGCTGTGGTAATTACTTATGTTTGTTATTCTTATCCCCATTTTTAAGTCATATGCTTGCCTGACAGTTACTAAATGTCCAAGCAAACACACAAGCAGTTACTGTGATCAGCTGTATCTTATAAGCCTGTACCTGTTTCTCCATAAGTCTATCCTGTCATTCATCTTCATGTAGCTTATAGACCATATATCATGATATGCCTTTAGATTTGAGAAACTCAGGTTCTGTCCACTTCTAATGAATATTTACTTCCACCAAATATAACAGTTTTCATCCATAATTTCAAGTCTAAATTAGCTGATATTCTAGTTTTGTTCAGTTTCTAATGTAGTAAAACCACCAAGGACACATCTATCAAAGCAGACAACATTTTTTTTTATTTTCTTCAGTCAGCAAGATAACCAGTAAGTATTTAGAAGTCCCTGTCACAATAGAGTAACTATAAAGTATCTTGATAATTATGAACAAAATTTTTCATCCTGCAGAGTGATTCAGGGTCAGGATGTATGGTGGATGAGAAGTAAATCCTTCCCAACTTAAAGTAATACATGGATCAAGAAGTAAATGGACTCAAAGCAGTACTCCTGATAAGTACACAGCAGCATTACTGCATCTTCACATTTTTCAGTAAACTTGGAGCAGCACTCTATAAACTGCCCCTCACAAATAAATTTAGAAAGCATTTAACACTGAAGAGCAATGGATTGATTCTTTGAACAAGCACAGCAAAGTAGATAGTATCTTTTGCTGGCTTCAGCTTTTCTAGGTTAAATAGCCTACAGCTGCATAGCCTACAGCACCCACTGTTGCTGTTGAGGGAGTCTGATCACCCTTCAGATTCCTATGTCCTCTAGTTTGGCTATAAGCCTCACCTTTATTTCCATGATGCCCCACATCCCTATTAGTCTTTATTCCCTTTTAGTCCTACCATGGCCATAGAGTTAATTTTGCCATCTAGAAGTATTTTAGAGAATTCTGAACCTTTGCAGATTAAGAAGGGATCTGAAAATGCCAGACTTTTATTACAAAATAAAAGTGAACTTTTTAGAAAAACTGCATTGTTCTCCTTCTTTAAGTATATCTGTATTAATCTCTTTGAAAAATCTTATAGAAATATGTGTGAAATATAAAAATATTTTCAGTTGCTTTTCTATCAGAGGAGAATACAGCATTATTAAACAAGGGTTTGGACTTCATTTCTCCTGTCCTAGACTGGCAATAGAAATTTTTTTTTTGGTGAACAACTCATTCTCCCTTTTGATAATTTCACTTATACTATCTGGTCTGGGAGAGAAGACATAGTTTGTGTTGAAACCCTTTCATTATTCTCCATTATGGCTGGAGACAGAAGGTTTTCTAGGGAATTGTCCTAAACTAAATCCATTCTATCTCTAAATTTTGTAAAGGGAATGTGAAAGGGTAAATGGGGAAAATGGAAGTACTTTTTGCCATACAAGTAAAACTGAAATTAATAGAATGTAGAAAAACAACAATGAGAAATGGAACTAGCTTTTTCCCACTTCTAGGTATGGATGGTATTGGAGAAAAGAATGGATTTTACCATAAATTTGGTGAATTTGTCATGCCACTATATATTTTGTTACATTACTGTTATAGTTGCAACAGTCTAAAAAGTTCTATGTTAAACCACTGAATGGAACAAATAGAATTCAAAATGTCCATTTACAGTTACAGTGTACTTGTGAATTATAACTATGTCAAATAACTCTGATTATTTATTGGCTGTCTCCTGACAACGCCACCATTTCTGTGGCAAACCAGAGACTATACAAATGAATGATCCTTCTCTTAGCTTGGAATTGATTATATTTTTTATTTTTTTTTAAGTTAATGACTGAATTAAGTCATACTTAAAAAAATTATGATGTTTAAAAGAAGAAATACTTTCTAAATGTAACATCAATAAAGAATGCTTCTCCAACTTCCACTTTTTTTTTTGGTCTTTGGACATCTTACACTGCTGGAGATTGTGACATTTTCTGGATACCTAAGAACATAGTTATAATTTGATGAGCATAGTTGTAACTTTATGAAGGAGAAAGTGTCATACACACACACACGCACACACATTCTTTTGTTAAAATACTTTATTGGATTCTGAATATTGTAACTTAGCTTTTAGAACACTGATGTCAGAATAGTACACTAGAATATGATCTCTAAGCATGTTTTGCTAAATATTCAAATTGACACAAATGACAGAAATGCTGGTGTTTCTCCAGAACTGCTTTGATTGAAGCTTTAAAATAATTTTCGTTTTTAACGCTGGTTAACTGAAGTTCTACTATAAAGATTGGTCTAGAATATTAAATAAGAACAGAATAACTTTCTTCTTCTTGGTCAGGTTCTTTAAAGCAGGTTCTGCTGCCCTGTGTGGCATGTGCTATAAGGAAATACAGACTGCCTGTGCAACTAATACTGAGTATCCACTACTGATACGCTTAAGGAAAGACAGAAAAAATGGGAAAAAATAAGGAAAATCAAATAGCTGATATAACACCAAGAGCTGGAATATGTACTAATACAAACAACATTGCAAATCACTCTTTTCATGAGAAAACCCTAGCCTTAACCTGTAACGCCTAACCTTAACCTAACCCTAATCCTAAATCTAACCTAACCCTAACCCTAACTCTTACCTAACCCTAACTCTAACCCTATTCAATGCAATAGTCTCATACAGAAGTTTTATTTTATCCACCTATAAGACTGGAAGGTTTATTAAAGTGTATTTTTAACCAAACAAAATTTTTGTAAGAGGAAACACTGCTTTACACTAGATATACAGAAATAGCCTTACTTGACACAATTATCATTTGTGGGCTTTTATGTGAGGCTGTCCTTCCAAGAAATAACATCACAATGATATTTCAGTTATAGGTATTTATTTGTCATTTTTTTCCTTTGCAATTGATTATACTGCAGATTGTATGCTCAGTGGATGCTGGTGTTTATACAGCGGAGAGAATGTAACTGAATGCACTTCTCTTTTGTGCCAGGAAAGTAGTATTATTTCATGTTCAGTAGCATTGCATCAGGCTGTGTTTGCTGGTTGGTTTCTCAATCAGTCAGAAAAGCTGAACCCTTGTAAGTGAATTTATTAAAGCTCTTGGTATTCTTGTTCTGGAAAATTCAATTTTAATAGCTACAGGACACCATCATGAATCAGTTGTCTGCTTTCAGGGACTCACGTTGGATGGGATCTCTAATGTCAAAAAGAGCTTCATCTTGACAGCAAGAATATAGCTGCTCAAAAAATAAATGATCACTGTAGACCATTAGTGAAAATAACCTGATTTTATTTTACTAGCTGCTGTAAATATTTACTTTGACAACTCACTTTATCGAAATATGAGGATACAGTTTTGTATATGATAAGACTGAAGGTCAATGCTTGTTTAATAAACTCTAAATAAAGAATTATGTGACACATTGTACACATTTCACATCCAGTGATGTATTAATGCATCATCGCAGTCTGTATAATCAGCTCAAATTACTTCCGTTAAGGAGACAGAGATTGTTTTTCTTGCATCTTTAAAAAAAAAAAAAAACAAAACCAAAACCAAAAAAAAAAAAAAAAAACAAAAAAACACACAAACAAACCCACCAACAATTTAAATGTACTGTTGGTTAAATCCCAACAATACAGCTAATATTTAAGGTGAATGCTATATTAGATTGACTGAATTTTTTTTAAACTTCAATATCTTAGGGGTATATGAGAGAAAAACAAGGTCAGCTTATATTACAACATGGTTATAATATAATTATCTGTTGATACTACAGGCAGATCTAATGCTAGAATTGACAAAGGCTCATATTTGGAATGGTGGTATAGCCTCAAGCTTTCCAAGCAGAAGTTTCACTATGAATTCTCTGTAGTATTTTTCTGCTTGATTATTTATTCTGAATATCATCAAACATGGACACATAAAGATATAGACAGAAATAAATATTTATAAGCCACAGAACAAAACAACTTTGACTGAATGTTTGACAGTGGATGGGAAATTGGCCCTCTGATTTCCATGGCTAGATACAGGCTCAAATATAGGACTAGATACAATTTCCTTCAGTGTTGAGTTGTGCTGTTTCTTTGATTAATATTATTAGAATTTAAGCTACTGCAAAAGCAGATGTGAAGATATTAAAATGACCCCTCTAGCAGTCAGCTCTGGGATATAAACTGGCAAAGTCCAGTTGTGTGAATCAATCTCAGTACTGCTCCCAAAGCAGTGCCAGAATTTTTAAAATCTAACTAGAACTGTAGCATTCTTCTGCCTGTAGTTCCCTGAGTGTCCCTGAGCTTGCAGCTCCTACTTAAGGAACTATGTTCATTTTTATTTTACTGTTGAAATATTTCTTTTTCCTATTTTTTTATTTAATAAAGAATTGTTTTAAACATTGATTAATCTCAGGAAGAAAATATGATTGTGATGTAAAAGATAAAAGATTGTTTTTGCTTTACAGTGAATTCATAGGGCAAAACAATGCATAAGGGACAAGATGATCATGTTCATAGGGCAAGAAAAAATAAATCTTTTTCTTTGAATACTATTTTTATATTTCAGTAAAGTGGAACCTATGTTCTCTCTCTATATATATATCAGTCCAATTATTAGTCAAAATTTGCCTCAGGTCCAGCTTGGCTCCCAGCCAAGTACCTGGACTATGGTGGAAAACCTCCCCCCTCCCTCTTCCTCTCTTCAGACAGAAAAACCGGACAAAACTAAAAGAGCTAAACCAATCGAATTCCAAGTAAAATATATATATTGAAATTATATACAGTTAGGATATTATGTACAGGGAACCCCTAAAAGGGAAAGGGAGGGGAAGGGAAAAGGGACAAAAAAAAGGAAACTTAAATACTGTTTCACACAATCAAACTCTCAGTACCCATCAACACACAGAAGTATCGAAATAATAGCTTACAACTTCCCTTGAGACAGCAGGACCCACGTTATCAA
>JAWWMA010000100.1:54950908-54972513 GCA_035041425.1 Mionectes olivaceus | reverse complement strand
AATACTGGGAACATGGCCTTGGTTCCTTGGTTACAACCTGGTTACCAAGGAAGGCCTAGACTCAAAACCACTACAAAATTACGTGAAATTATTTTTTTCAAATCAACCTAGGCTTACAGGAAGATTGTTGGAATGCCAAGTAACTTGAAAAACTTTGAACTACCCAGGGCTGTAACTTCACACGTCTCTTTCCAGTAACAATCCTCACTCTTTGAAAGAAATTCAGGTTTGCTCACATCAGAGACTGGAGGTGTTTACAAAGAATCAGTGGAGATGGCTCTAAACCAAGCATTTTAGATACTGATGTTAAGTAGGAACAACTAGTATATTACAGGAAATTATCAAATTTCCCAAGAAATTTAGAATGTTCAGGACCAGTATTTAAAGGAAATATCTATTCTAAACTCCTTTTTCTGATCTTGTTCAATTCTCCTGGTGTTAGCCAAAATCTCAGGAAGAAAAACACCATTAATACTCTGTGGCCAGGAAAATGGCATCAGTTTACGTCCCTTTAGGACTGACTATCTGTATTAGCTCCACAATAATAATCACAATAATCACACCATAAGAACCCAGGTATTGCATGACATTGGTAATATATCATAGTGTCATATTATTAGTAAAAATTGTGTACAGTGTTAATTAAGAAGGCCCATGAACCAAGAATAATGTACATATTAGAGGAGGTACCCTTCTTTTAAAGCAAGTTCTATTTGCCATATCAGGGGACAGGAGTAAGACATCTGAAAGATAGCAGCATCAGAGTTTCTTTAAAGACAGGAAAGTCTGCTTCTCTCTTTCACCTTTTAAGAAACCACGAGACAGAGTCCATTTTCACAAGAATTAAAAAATTTAACAAATGCAACTTTTCTGTAAAAATTCTGAATAACTTATAGCTAAATCCAGGTGTTATTCATGGGAGTACATTTGATGCAGTAGCCTAATTGCGGCCTTCTGAAGAGAGTACATAAGGTAGAGGTAAACTTTATACAAGAGTATATAAGGACAGGACAAGAGGGGATACCTTCAAGCTCAAAGAGAGTAGCTTTAGTTTAAGTATTGGGAAGACATTCTTTACTGTGATGGTGCTAAGGCACTGGAGCAGGTTACCAAGAGAAGTTGTAGATGCGCCATTCCTGATAGTGTTTAAGGCCAGCTGAAATCGAGCTCTGAGCAACCTGGTCTAGAGAAAGGTATTCCTGTCCGTGCAGGGGCATAGAACTAAATGATTGTTACAGCCTCTTCCAATCCAGGCCATTCTATGACTCTGTGCTGAATACTTTGCGATGCTGTATGAAGGGAGGGCCAATTCTGCCCTTTCACCTTTGTCTCTGTAGCTACTTCTCTAGTCCTGAGGTCCCTAGAACTAGTGTATACCTTTAGCTCTGTGACGTGTAGGTGTGTATGTGTAAAACCTTTCACTTTTTGTATGTGTGTGCGTGTGTGCACGTCTGTGCCTGTGTTTCATTTACTGTTTACTATAGTGCTGATGCATCCTGAAGAGATGCAGAGCCTGAGATGTTTTATCTCCTGTCAGAGCTCACTTCAATTAAATTAATGGATCCATTCAGTTCTCTCTTTCCTCTTTCAGCTGCATCACTGCAGAATACATTAAAAAGATCTTAAGTCTCAAGATGGTACATCATGGCATTAGCCACGGCACTCATTTCCCTCTGTCTTCTTTCTCTGTAAATCAAATAATTAATGAGATCTCTACCTCAATAGAGCACTTCATCAATATTTTGTAGCAATAGGAAAAAAAAGATGCTCTTGTAGGAGCTTTTATCTACAATTGTGTAGGTTTGGTGGGCAAATGTTGTAATTCTAAAATGAAAAATATTGTTGATTTTTTCCATTTTGTTCATAAATTCTGAGAAAAATTATTCTAAAATCTAATGTACTGACTACATCTGTTGTAAAGTTTGTTGTACTGTTTGAATTTTAGACTTCTTATAAAATTTTGTTGAAATTCTGTTATTGTAGAGTATGTAATTGTTAAGGATTTTATACCTATCATAATTTAATACTGTTTTTTAATTAAATTAATAAAAATAATTGTACTGCATATAATGTCAACTATTCTTTTTTCTTTACAGACAAATTATTTACCTTGGCACCATTAATCCCTTCATGCTATTGAAATGAAAAGTTCATACTTAGAATACAACAAAAAATATATTATAACATAGGCAGCAGTGCAGAAATTTATCCCAAGGCTAAGTAACAGGTTTGTAGCAGACAGAGGCATTAGCTTTTAGTCCTGTGGTTCTAGTCTGATTCATTTTATTCTTTTCTTAAAAAAAAATAAATTTGTTCAAAAACCTAAATAGTCTTCATGATTCTGTTGTTGAAGTGACACTGATTATTTAGCTGAATACCAGGCCTCTTACTGTGAATCATGCACTGATTTGCAATTACTTTTTGCCTTAGGTTTTGAAAAAGGAATATAGTAATTTTAATTTAATGGTTTGGCTGAAAACTGGATGTGAATGAATAGAGAACATTTGACTACAGTGAGAGAGAAAGAGTCAAACAGAATCTTACTGAGTTGTTAAAAGATAATGGCAATTTTTACTGAAATTACAAGTTCATTACATTAAAATTAGAACAATACCTTTTCAAGAAAAATATAAACATGTAATACTGTCCTTCAAATAAGTTCCAACAAATACCACTACGCTGCTGTGATAAAAATAGTGCATTCTTGCAGGATAGGCATAACTGCAAATGCACAGAACTGCAAATAGTGTTGCTTCTGCATGTTGATCCTTGCAGGAGAAAAGGTCTTACAGACAAGAGCCTGTGAAGTACATGGCAATTGATTTCTATGCAGCAGTAATAGCAGAATTGTTCCAGACATTCCTTCTTCATTACAAGGTAACTTTGGCTGCGCATGAACTAAAAGAAGCATCCTTCTCAGAGAATGATCTCTGGCTCCAAGACTGGTGTGTGCAGTATCTCAACTCCAAGCTGCTCAGGGTGAGCTCTCAAGCCTGGAGCAGGTCCATGGAGCAACTGACCTGGGTCTGCTATGGCTTCCACATGTTGCCTCTGTGACTATGATATGCTTGTGCAACCAAAACCAGGTGCCGTTTTTCACTTAAATTGGCTAAAGCAATATAAAAAGACACAGCATAACCTCTTGTCATGTTTGCTATTTTTGCAACAGTCAACAGACGTTGTGCTGTAGCACAGAAAGTATGGTGAAGGTTTGGGCCTTTTGAGGAAGAAGATAGATAGGTTGGGAGAACTGACAGAATAGAGGGGAATGAACCTGGAGCAATTCTGTCTGTACTGCTCAATCTCAGAAACTGTAGCCAAGACTAAACTGTTTACCTATCTATGTATCCATCCATCTATCTATCTATCTATCTATCTATCTATCTATCTATCTATCTATCTATCTATCTATCTATTCCAGCCTTTTTTGGTCCAAAATATTTCAATTTTCTGCTATTAATATTCCACCTCTGAATTTTTTGAGGCAATACAGTTTAGGGAGAGAACATCCTGGGACTAATGATATAGTTCTCTGTTCACAGCAACAACTGATGCAGGTGGGAATGTAGTGCCTAGCTGGTGCTGTTAAAGGATTAACACGTGAGCACCGTGTTGTACCTAATAGCAAGGAAAGAATCAATTTCTGGCATAATTCTAGCATGGATTGCTTTTTCTTTGGGGACAAAACCTTCTGACAGTAACATAAAGTCCTTCCAGGATACAGATTCCATGTGTGTTTTGGTTTCAGTGAAATCTGGAGCATTGTGGTTTTGCAGTTTTAGCGATGAAATCAAAATCACTTTTGATTTTGCCCTTGTGACCTACAGAAATATTGACTACACTATTTTATTTGAGTTTATCTGGCTCACCTGTGTCACTATTCAGCAAAATTAAAACTCTTTTTTATTTGAAACAGATCTTCTTTTTGTCCTTGAGCAGTGTGTGTCAGCATTGACAGCTTAGGTTGCTACCCTGTTTTTATTCTTACCTTGGGCAAAAGGATGATTTCTCATATACTTCTTTTCCTTGGTGGTTATTGCCAGAAGTGCACTTATCTCCAGGAGACACTTGCAAGTGCTTCTGTAAACGTTCTTGTTACTGTTGCACATTTTCAAATTTCTAAGAATTCCTTACAGTAATAAACAAAACAGGGAGAATAAAATACTTAAATAATGACTTGGATTCAGAAACAGGTCTTGTGTTTGAATATTTCTGTGAGTCAATTATTTATGTAGACTATTAATTTTCCCATTTTCATCCTTTCACTTATATTCCATGTAAATAGCCTTTTCCAAAACAAACTGTTTGTTAACCAACACATTCATATTGCTAATTGATTTAATAAAAATCTTAGTAATGCCATATCTGTAGAATTCAGTATATATAGGAAGAAGAGGAAACTGTAAATGTGTAGTTGATCTTCTAATATTCACCTCCTGCCTCTAGCAATCAGTTATCAATGTAAACTAGACTGAAATCCTACAAAAACATTCACAATTATTTTGGAGGATTGGTTTATTATTGTTAGATTACTTTTGTCATTCAAAAATACTACAGTATTTCTAAGTAGTGAGATTCTCCAAGACTTCATTACTCAACAAATTATGGTTTCCTCATTGTACTTTCTATTATCCCACTCCTAAAAAACCCCACAAACAAAAAACCCTAGCAATTGAAACTTAATTCCTCTTCCAAGTTACTTGAGTTCACTAGATTGAGATCAAGAAATTTGTCACTGACCTGAAGATGTATCATATTTATGGTATATTGAGATTTTTGTCTTGCTCTGTACAACTGTGAAAATGGTCTATGTAAGGCATTAGAAAGCTCATAAAAACAATTGGAACTGGAATTAATTTTACTTACTTGTTTTTCTGGCTCATTCAAATGTAGTTAATATTTTCTGAATGACTAAAAGAAGTTTTAGCCTCTGGTATAATCTCTGTCCCAAAGAATCACAGAAATATGACTGACAAACAAATTTATTACATTATCATGCAAGGTGGTATGTTGTCTGTGAATTCAGTCCTGTATGAGAAGGGAATTATAAAAAGCAATTCTAAACCAGGTAATGCTTGAAATATAACCATCAGATGGTACTGTGGATTGTAGTCTTGTACTTAAGTAACTTACTCAGGCAAATAGTTTTTCTTCAAATTTGTTCTCAAATAAAAAAAGGATGTAGGAGTCATAGGCAATATGCAATTACTGTAGCTATATGTCTGTATATGCATTTGTACATAAATATTTAATTTGTGTGTTTGCACATATGTATTTACTAATTGTATTACATATATATTTACCAGTTGTATTTCATAGTGCATTAAGCTGAAAAGTTTTTTAAAATATGGGTTATATTTTTCTTCCGGTATTTTTTTAATAAAAAAGTTTCTATGTATAGTCACTCTCATACTCAGAAACTGTACATGAATAAATGCCATATGCACACATACAAAATTACCTGTGATTTACTATATACATAGTGTCTGATAATATCCAGCTTTTCACTTGGTGCAAATGCTTATACAAATAAACAGTGTGGCAGCCACCTAAACCAGCTGAGGATCTGGCCAGGTTTCTTCAAACAGCAGCCTAAATTCACTAGAGGGAAAACTAACCAGATCATGCTATTTGACTGAATAGAATCACAGAATCATAGAATTCTATCCCCCTGCAATGTGCAGGGACAACTTTGGCTAGACCATGTTGCTCAAATCAATGTTCAACCCAGCCTTTAGCAGTGTCAGGGATGGGGCATCCACAGTTTATCTGGGCAAGCTGTTCCACCAGATGGTTATAGCTACCATCCCAGATTCAGCACAGATCCAGCTATGATGAGTCCAGGAAATGGCAGGGCTGCAACCATTTGACGGCTGCATGATGTTGGGTTTGTCTGCCCTGGCCCCCTGTCACCACCCCAAAAAGGCGGGACTTTTGGCCCACCCATCACTCTGAGTCATCAGGACAGGGTGCAGGGCAGTGCTCCCAGTGCGCCAGCCATTCTGAGGCTGGGTTAGGGACTTCTGGGAGTGTGGCGTGGGGGAGTGCTCCAGGTGTGCCAGTGAATGACAGTGCTTGGGGCTGGTCCAGGGGTCTCCAAGGGCTGGGGTATGTCCAGGGTACCACCCTACCCTTGTGAAGTTTGACCTGTCCCTTCCCCCACACATACACACTTGGGTTGGTCTGAGCCAACGATTAATATAATAATCCAGTGTCTCACACCATCACACGGATTGGAAAAACCATTAGGACTAGAGCAATCGGATCTTCTTCTGTAGTAGCAGTGGTGGGATCCTAATCTAGCAGACAGAGGTAGAAAAAGGAGAGGAGAAAAAGGACAATATACAAGAAAACATATAGTGCAACAAGAGCTCAGTCAATACAGAAACTCCCCTCCATGCAAGTCACTGTTTCCCACCCTGTGAGACCTAAAAAGAATTGCAGGCAAGTTGTAAACCAGGATATGGAGGAAGAATTCATTAAACCAGTCTGCCAGTGGTTTCCTTCATTTTTGATTTTGGTTCTTAATGCACCATTCTTCTTCAGTGAGGTGTAGCATTTCATATATTCCTGGCTTATTAAATAGCAATGTAACAAGCATTGACATTTTTTAAAAACCGTTTTTGCTACTTGTTGGACTTGTAAGCTGACCTCCAATATGGTATAGCAAATCCAATTTAAGATTCTCTATTGCTATTCCCTATTCTGCAATGCCGTTACAGCTTCTGCAAGAGTAAGTCCATTTTCAACGGTTAGGCCGCCTCACATTGTGGAGCTGGCAATCTTACAGGTCCAGGTATCATCTTAACCCAAATAAATATATATATTCCAGATCACTGCCCTCATCCCTCCTGCCAACCAGGTTTCAGGGGATCCCCAGGACCCGTGCATACTCAGGGAAAAGAGAAATGTCAGGCTGTACCATGGGAAAATGACATTTGGTCTGGTTGCCTTGAGGGAATCAAAAGTAAAACAGAACAACCTACTCAGCATATTATTCTGTTCAGGGTCCTGGATTTGGACAAAATACTTTCCCAACATACCAAAACCTTTATTGGTTTGGACTTCAGTTGTGAGTGTAAATATTAAGTCTGTTATAGAATTCGGATGTTATAATCCAATGTCATTTTTCTTCCTAATTTTATTAGCCTTTAACCTCCCTTACCTCTAAATCCAAATAGCTATATCTTTCATTACACTCTCTTAGTTTCCCTTCAGTTCTCTATCCATAGTGCAAAAACATCTTCTTTGCTTACTGGGCAAAAAAGTAAATGTTGATGTCTCGTATGGCTAGTATGCAGCTGCACATTGTAGTGTAGGCAGGAACTCTGTTTCCAATAAGTGCAAAAGTCTGGGTAGCTGCACGTAAAAACTACTACAAAGACAAAAAGTCTTGATCAATGTTCACATTTACACCTTTGTAAACAGTGCAGGGTCTAAGGACTTGGTGTGCTACACAGTCATTGTGGTGACAAGACGTAGTGTGAACACACCTCTTTTTAGGACAGATAAATCCTTTTCATTCCAATTACAAAGAATTTGCACTCAGGGCTCTGCTGGTTCACCTTAACACAAACGCAAGATAATAAGAAACTAGATAGCTTGAACTGTGCTTTAACCGAGAGGGGTCATCTGGGTTGTAATGAGATCCCCTACCAGAGCTGTATTTGTGGCGTAGAAGGAATTAGAATAGAAAACCAGTGAATCTGGAGTGAGATGGATACAGCTGCACATACCTGGCACACAGGTTTCTGTGGCTGTCTACCAATATAAAAGCCTGACTTATTAGATGATCTGCATAGTTGTTTCACATAAGAGTGACGTATCCTCTGAACTAATAATAACAGTCTTCTCCCCCATACTAGGCTCTGTGTTTGGGCTACAACCACTACTCCTTTCCTGCAGACTGAGACAGTATCAAGTTATCCACCCTTTCAACAACTCTGTAGCAGAGGTATTGAATTAAAATGAGGTAGCTACAGGTGGCAGCAGCTGCTAAAATATGGTGGTTTAAAACTTTGTACTGAGTCTACTCTATCTCTTTGTTTGTCTGTTTTATTCAAGCAGTGTCCTGATGATGAAGTTTCATTGAATTGTGGAAGGATATTTTCTATGTTCTTTTTTCCCAGTAAACACTGTGTAGCCATTCGATATCGGGAGTTTTTAAGCTCATTGACAAAACCTGTTAGTGTCTTTAGGAAATAAAAATGCATAGCATTATGAAAAAAAAAGAAGAAAGGGTTTTTAAAATAACCTAATCCTTTAAAAGAAAAGGGGGTAGAAAAAGAAAGCATGATGCAAAATGAAGCTTATTGTACATGGAATACAAGCAACATAAAAAGGACTGGAAGAAAGGCATTCAGATTCTGACAATCCTGCTGAGCAAGTGTTTTTGAAATGTATTGCAAGAAATCAGGTGATATACAAACATGCATCACCAACAGGCCAGGTTGCTCAAGGATTGGTAGAGGTTACATACTGAATGAGTAGCCTAGAAATCTCAAGTACAAAAGGTAATAGTAAAGTACACAGTCCAACAAAAGTACACAGTCCAATCTAAACAGTATAGTATACTGGCTTTGAACTTTAAAAACGTGGTAAGAGTTTGAATAAATATTTTGGGGAGTGAAAACCTATGAATAAACTTAATTGTCCTCATGTGACATATATGAATGCAAACTCTGAAAGTAAAGTATCACAGACTCGTGATTGAATTATCAGTTTGGCATCTTAGACAACATGGCACCAACTCATTTCTGCTATCCATCTGTTACTGATGTGCCAGGTATAATGACCACTGAGATTAAAAATAAGATTATTGATGGATCAAGGCATCTCTCCTCATACACCCATTATGAATAGTGTAGTCTTAGTATTTTCAAGAGAAGACAGATTCTTATCAGATAAATTATAAGCAAATGCTCTTTTCCTGTTTTCTTTTTGTTGTTGTATGTTAATGAACATCTCTAAACAAAGTATTCTTCCTTTCCATCCTTGGCGCTATAGTTGTGATGCAAACTGCTGACAAGACCGTTCAGCATGTATGTGGGGTAATTTCTTACGGTACTTTAGCAACTGACCTACCAGGTTGTTTTATCTAAATACCTGCAGGTTTTTTTAAGTTGCGCCTATGATCATCCTGCAAAGGAAGACAGCACATCTGTAATTATGTAATAACTATATACAATTTAACTGTGGCAGATAGGAAGAAAAGATTCACCTTCTCCAATATGATACAGAAACAATTAGGAATTGAAGTGGTGAACACTACTTTTGATAAAGCAAAGTACCCAGCACTATTACAAGTAATTTTGTTGTTGCATATATTCAAAGCTCAAGGAATTAAAAGTAAAAAATTAAAAGTGGCAAAGAAAAGCTGAAAAACAATTAATAACTTCTGCTATTTCATCTTGATAAATCATGTTTTCAGATTTCCTGGTGTGAAATAACATCTTGCACTGGCCTGCTTTCATGCATTAAGTAACCAACCTTGATTCAGTGATGACAGGTGTAGACCTTACGGATTTCACTGGCAATTCAATCTAAAATTATTGGAGTGTGTTCCTTCATTTGTCACTCAGTAATTAATATGCTGAATCTTGGCTGCATTCTATTTCCTCATCACTTACTATTTACTAAAGTTATTAACTGACGACAAAGCAAGATAGGCAGATAATTTTAGTGTCTAGTTTTCCATCTAGAAGTATCTTAAAACTGGCATTGCAAATATTTGGGAAGCTATGGACTAGAATCTTGTGGAAATAACTTCAGTAGCAGTAGGGGCTCTGAAAAGTGAATGAATGTAAAGCTGGCATTACATTTTTTCTATTGCAACCACATTAAAAACCCCACCTCTGGATGTCCTTGCTTCAGTGAGTATTTCTGTATTTTATACCCAGTGGACCAACTTCAGCTGAGAAGCCTCTCACCCTCTTTCTAGATTAGCTCATAAACTAAGATAGTATTCCTGGGGCAAGCTCAGTAGATCCACTGGAGATTTAAAGGTATTAGCACCCTGCAGATCAAGGGTGACACGAACAAACATGGCTTTGCAGAACTCCTAAGAGACCCCATCATACACCCTCTCTCCTATCTATAAGCCCCTTTAAGATACTGGAAAGAGATCTCCCCGAAGCCTTCTCTTCCCCAGGCTGAACAACCCCACCTCTCATCCTGTCTCTGTAAGAAAGCTGATAGCTCCATCCCTTTGATCATCTTTGTGTCCTCCACTGGACCTGCTATACAGGTCCATGTCTTGCTTATGTTGAGGACCCCAGAACTGGGTGCAGCACTCCAGGTGAAGTCTCAAAAGGGCAGAGTGGAGGGAGGTTCACTTGAGCTGTTGGCCATGCTGCTTTTGATGCAGCCCTGGATGCAGTTGACCTTTTGGACTGTGAGGGCACAATGTTGGCTCATGCCCTGCTTTTCATCTGCCAGCATCTGTACTACTGTTGTCTGGGATTGCCCCAAAGCTGGTGCAGCATCTTGCTTTTAGACTTGATGAACTTCATGGTTCTCATGGGCCCACTTCTCAAGTTTGCCCAGGTACCTCTGTATTGCATCCCATTCTTCTGTTGTGTCAACTGCACCACCCAGCTTCATGTCATCTGCAAACTTGCAGAAGAAAGTGCACTTGGTCCCACTATGTCATTGATAAACATATTGAAGAGCATGGCTTCCAAGACAGAGCTCTGTGGCACACCAGTCACCACCAGCCTCCACTTAGACATAGAACCCTTGACCACATCTTCTGACTGTGTCCATTCAGCCCATTCCTTTTTCACTGAGTAGTCCACCCTTCAAATCCATGTCTCTACCATTTGGTGATAAGGGTGTCATGTGGGACCATGAAGACAACCTTCTGTAAAAGTCTAGGTAGAAGACATCAGTTGGTCTTCTCTTGGCTACTGCTGCAGTCACTCCACCAACAGAAGACCACTGGCTTGGTCAGGCCCAATTTGTCCTTAGTGAAACCAAGCTTGTTTGCCTTGGATCACCTCCTTGTCTTCGTGTTCCTTAACATTGCTTTCATAAGGATTTGCTACATGAACTTCCCAGGCACTGAGGTGGGGATGACCAGCCTGTAGTTCCCCTGTTTTTCATCTATCCCCTTTTTTAAAAATAGGATCCATATTTTCTTTTTTCCAGTCATTGGGAACCTCACCTGATCACCATGACTTTTCAAATATGATGGAGGGTGTCTTGCCAACCTCAGCCATTTCCCTCAGGAACCTGGGATGCATGTCAGCAGGTCCCATAGACTTGTGACTTGTTATTTAAGTGTTCTTGTCCTAGTTCAAGTGCAGTATAAAAAATGTATGCATAGGTTTACTAAATAAACAGCGCCTCAGCTCTTCCTTCAGATGCTCTTGCTATTCTGGGATGGAAAGTGTTAAAAATCACCTATAATCAGATGTTCTGCTGTCTCAGTGTTTCATGTAAGCATTCAAACATCTGTGATTGTTGGCTGACAGTCCAAGCTTAGGGTGGAAGATGGCATAGAAAATGGAATGAATGCATTTTAGACCTGCCCTAACCCTTTTATATTCTGTCATCATAGATCTGAACTATTATTCAAATGAAGGTTCCTGTTAATAATTTTTAATTACCCTAATAAATATTTATTTTTCTACAAACATCAAAGGTATCCACTTTTTAAATTTTGGTCAACCCACCTGGGGATTGGCAGGCCCTCTGTGTTCAAACAATTTTTTTCAATTTAATTTTCTACTTCTTTGAGATCTCCCATTTTAATTTACGACCCTTTACACTATGCATATCTGTTATCCTTTTAATGACTGAGCAATTAATAAACATTTGAGTATGTATCCAGTACCATTACTTTGTTAGATAGGATTTTGGCTCTAGAGGAACCAAAGAGGATAAATCAGTCTCAAATTGAAGTCTTCAACCAAATTTCCAGTTTCTGTCTCCAGTGTTTGGTTTTAAATACATCAGAAATCATGTAACACATCATAAGGTGGCACCTAATAGATGTAATTGTCATGGATTTTATGTAATGAATACATGATAAATAACAGTATAATATTTAATTTTTAATACAATCTAATATCCACTGAAGTCAGAGAAAATTCAATAAACCAATCAGACTTCAGTGAAAAACTCAAGAGATGGAAAGTACATCACTAATTTTTCAAATGGCTGAAGTATTTTTTAACCTTATGGTTTTCTTTCTACGTCACATGTCTGGTTTCAGCTTCTAGCTACTGTTTTTTATTGTGCTTCTACCACCTAGCTTAAGATTACCCTGTAATCAAATTACTATTTAATCTTCATTCTGATAAGCTAAACAGAGTTCTTCTCTTCTACAGTATCTTATGCAGCATCTTCTCTGTAAATAATCTTTTCTCTCTGCTCTCTAATTTTTCAAGGTCTTCTCAAAATATTACATCAGCCTAGACTGAATAGCATAGATGTTCTCAGAAATGAGAGGTGATATACCTTTCCTTCTCCTGTTAGTTACCTTTCTTCATGTAGGTATCCAAGAATTAAATCTTATTAGAGTCATGTTCAGGTCTTATCTACCATAAAACACAGCTTTTTTTCCCACAGTCACAATTCTTTTAGAACCAAAGTTTATCTCCTGGAGAGGCTGTCTGAGGTCATTATTCATTGGAAGATTATTTTAAACTTGGTTGTATTAAAACACATTCTGGATGAGATGTCCCAGTTTACTTGATGAGTAATTATGGCTGTCTGTCCTCATCAATATTAAAAGTCTATCATTTTTGTGTCATCTTCAAATTTTAAGTGCAGTGATTTTACATTTACTTGCAGATCATTTTTTAAAATGTTGAGTAGCACTGGGTCTTTGTAGAATCCCAGTGCGAGATTCACATTTGACAATGATTCTTCTTTGACAAATACTTTTTGAAAACCATTTGATAGTCAACTTTTAATATGTGTTTTATTGATACTGCATAGTGCCAGTGTCTCCAGCAGAATGTCATATGATGTTAACAAAAAACTGTTAAAAGTCTAGATGTATTATGTCTCTGGTTATATTTATCAACCAAACTAGAATCTTATCAAAAAAGAGTATAATATTTGTTTGATGGGCCATATTTAAAGGGGGGGAAAAAAAGACAAAATCACTCTCACGTCAACAGGCATTAATTGTATGACAGTTTTTCAATTCTCCTTTAATTGAATACCTCTTCAACTTTTCATGCCACTTAATCTAGCATACTGATACCTTGTCAGCTCTGAGACATCACACTGGAGAAGCTCCCTGAAGTCTACTAGCTCTCTATCAAGTAATTATTATAGCAAATTTTAAACCTCTAGTCTTATGAATGAGCAAATATTTTCTGATAAATAAACCTTGAAAGCTTGATGCTTTCATTTGTTTGTTTCAAAAATTGACAGATAAAAACAATTACAATCCTGTCAGAATATTTCCATCCATTTCAAAATACTATTTTTTAAATCCTGGAGATTAAAACTCTTCTTCCCCACTAGAGTTTTTAAACCTGAATGCCAAAAAGAAAATACCAAGAAAGATTTTTGCTTTGAAAATGTGAAATAGTCTTAAATTTTAAATAGTTTTAAGTGAATATACTGATTACCATGAACTATTTCAGTTTCATCGACTAATATTTTCATGAGAAATGTGGAAACTGTTAGGTGAATTCTGAACAAATTCAGTGATGTGATTGTTGTCTCTTCATGGTAGATGAAAGAAGTTTAGAAAACTGCTTCAACTTATTGTACTGTTTAAAAGAATAGACATTTTTATACCACTGAATATGTAAAATTATTTAAGATTTCCCTTTACACTGGGTGGAAAAAACCTTATCTCATATTTGAGAAAAGGCTAAATTTTGGGGGGGAGTTTCCATTGAGTGCCCCAAAAATTCATTCCATTAGAAGAACTTTTTAAGGCCAACTGTGAATTTCATAATAATGCAGAATAGTATAAAAATATGACTCAAAAATTCTTCAAAATCTATAATATAAAGAAGATAGAATAGATGTAAATTAAAACTATGTTACTTGAAAGGAACTTCTGTCTTAAGAGGCCAAATCTTCCCAGATGTCTAAATAATTAAACACAAGGTGTTTTTCAGAGATTAATGATGTATTTTACTTTAGTTCGCAAGGCTATTGAAAGTACTGTATAAGAGTATAATTGAAAAAAGAATTGTCGTTCAAAAAAACCCATAAAATAATTCCATGTAACACTGCCTAGTGTTTGTGTCATCAGTTAAATTAAATGTGACAGGACCAGTAAGTCTGTAAATTTTCAGTATATGTGAGCTTACCTTAAAGTATTTTGTTGCTTTAAAATTTCTTTCACCCCATTGCTGAAAAAAGCTGACTCCATGTTAATCCAGCTTGCCTTTTTTAATAACCATTTTGAATTAAAATATCATATGTGTGTATACATATATAACCTTCCTATGGGGACAGTAATATCTCTGTGGTCTGGGCCACTTGTCCTCTCATTTTGGGAAAAGAATACCAACTAGAACACAGGAATCCCTTTTTATCAGTGTGGGTATGGCTGGAGAAGAAATTGACCTCTTCAGGGAATCATATTAAAGAGCCGCTTCTGAAGGATTTTCAGTTGGGAAGTGCCTCACACAGAATATATATATGGGGAAAAAGACAGGAAAGGGACCACACAATTTTGAGAGCAGGGAAAAAATATTTATAATATTTATGAAGGTTGACTATTATTTTGAGATGACAAGCCAATTCTGAGTGGCTGCTATAAAATTAAATCAATCATAATCCATACCAGACCATATCAAATTGCAAGCATACCAGTCATAAAATTTTGCTGTTGTAAATACACGTAAATTATTATGAGGATTTGTCGCAGATTGGAATCAGTATATATTTTATTATCACTGTCAGTACTGCCATCATGATATGTCCAAATGTAGTGATACCTGGTTGTTCTTCCCCTTGCTGTACTCATCTGTCCTTCCCCACTCATCTGCTGATATGCTGGTAGATCATATGTCCCCCTGCCTTGCTGTGGTAGCTGGTTTTCTGCCTGCTTTAGTAAACTAAATAGGTCTTGGGCTTGAACTCAGCCCACTCCCATAGCAGTTAACTGTTAGTAAGCCTCCTGGCAGAGTTTTAGCCTGGCCCAGCTGCTGCTTATACCTGGATAAGCTCCAGATGATGATTCAGGCTGAAGCTTTTCCCCAATACCATTTACGGGCAAGATCACCTATTTTATGATGCAAGGAAATTTAGATATAGGTACAAGCCATGGCCATTAATTGTGGGGCAGAAGACAGTCACTGACCCCAGTGTTTACAAGAACAGCTTCCTCACTTCCAGGGTCTACCTGTAACATCTGGAAACAAGAAGTGGAGCTATGCAACGTGTCCAAACACTATGGGTTTCACCTTCTCCTGCCCACTGGTATGCCTGACCCAGGTGCAGGCGGGTGCCTGGGCTGCCTCTGGTACCAAGTGCTACACTCACAGTTTTGCTCAGCAACAGTGCACAAATGCACCGTCCAGAAACAGGGAGCTGCAGGGCTACAATTTTCAGAAATTCAGGAAGAGCAAAGCACATTGCAGTGTTCTCAGCTAGAGATATGCAAAAGTGAAAACAACTGCAGGGTCAATGACAATCCAGAAGCAAAAACTGCAGAAAGACAACACTGAGAAGCACCAAGACCCAAGCAGAAGATACAGACACAGATGTATTTACTCAAGATCACACAGGAAATCTAGAGCAGGAGATTCTGGGGAGAGAAGCTGGAAATTAACCCAATAATCATCGCAAACTCTCCCTCCTCTGCACAGTCCCTATAGGAATAAGGATTGCATGAAATATTACAAGAAGGATTAAGTGCATCAAGAGTATATGTCCATCTAGATTGTGTACTACATAAGCTGATCTTAACAACAAGAATACACGAAAATATGTTAAAACCATTCCACATTCAAGTTGGCCAAGTACATCATAAAATAGAATGAAATTCATTGTTACTGCAAGTACATTTGAAGCACAAGACAATTTTCTCTTTATAGATGTCTAAGCCCTCTACCTTCTCTGTAATAATTAGATTAACAAGACGAAACACAATGCATGTGTCTTTTGGTTAAATGGCCCATTTATCTCCCAAGGGAAAAAAACTCAGCCCACTACATAACTTTTATTTCACTTCTTCAGTGAAAGTCAAATAATGCATCATTCTCTGAATGACACCATATAAAAGACTATTGGAAATGACTTATGATTCTACAGTTATTTGTTTCATAGCAATGAAGACAAAATTAGGAGATTTTGGACACTTTACAACAAAACCTCAACATTAAAGTTTTTTCTCAAATGTAATAGTGCTTAATTTATGACTTCCTAATGTGCTAGAAATCCATTTAAGAAGAAAGTCTGAAATTTATAGGCATATATCTAACAATCAGATTTAACTCTGAGCATGGAAGAACTGTCACATATAATAGCTGTAAAAATTACAACTATACAGCAGATGCATCATACATAATAACCTTGGGGAAGCCTCAGCTGTGGAATTTGGAAGTATTTTCTCACTTTCCAGACCTCACTATGAGTGTTCAGTGAAGAAGAACTAAGACAAAAATGCAGCTAAGTTTCTACCCTGGAGATTCAGTGGATCAGAGGTGCAGAATGCACTGTTTGTCCATCAGGAACTAAGCCTGTGTCTGCCATCTTTGGTTGCACACAGGATGTGCCATATTATGAGACAAAAGATTGTGCTCTCCTTATCTGACCACATTTTAAAGGAGTAAGTGACATCAGGATGGATAGGGTACTCCTGTGAAAAAAAAACCACAAGCAGGGCACATGGAGATCCAGATATCTTCCTTGTGTGGGATTTCTGTAACCGCAGCCCATATGTTTCTCACACCTGTCGTGGGTTCCTTTCTAATGCAACCTTGTCTATGATCTCAGGTATAAACTATGAATGACTCCTTCAGGACATCCTTAAAATGGTGATGTTCCCACTTAGAGTATGTTACAGATCTGTAATAGAAAAGTGTAGTCACTGTTAAAGGCAAAGATTGGTGCCTGAGAGACCTTAGTGACTGCACGTTCAGTAACAAACACTTCTGTATTCACATTGTCAGAGTTGCTCCCACCATGTATTAACCTTTCACCAGAAATTATATATCCTTTTCATCACTAACTGCAGTGCTCTCTATTATAAAGCACTCATAAGAAAGTATCAATACAAGCACTTCTTGAAAGAACACCCTAAGAAAGGAGTTTTTCTCAAGTTAGACTAAACTATTTGTTGAATAAAGCAGAAGTTGATACCACCAACACCTAAGCAAGAGAGCAACTTGAAACACCTTTGGTGAATTCCAGAACTCCCATTGGTCTTAATTAGAAAAACTGAAAGAAACTTAATTTCAATGACCTGGTGAAAGAAGCTGCTGTCACAATCAGTCAGGCTCTTGGAGTTCAGTTTTCAGCTTTTTCTGTAATAGGCAGTCTCACACAGAAGATAGTGTTTCCCTGAAAAATATCTTTTCTGTTTTAATACAGATTATTTATAGTGTTATGAGACCATAACCTGTGTTGAAACTTGTTTTATTTTTGGGTAAAATTCTTTGTGTTATCAAGTAGAAACAATCTATGCAGAAAATAACTACACTTAAAAAAAAATAAAAAGGCCTAGTAAGTAATCTTCCAGTAACAGGCAATTCTAGACATTTAATTCCTTGAATACCTATATGCTGCAAAAGAAATGCCCTAAATATCTTTGGGGGACCTTCCAGAATCTTGTGTATGCATTTTGTTGTTCTGGGACCTTATTTTTGAGCTGTTAAAGTGCACCTGGTGTGAGAATTACCTCCTGTTATGTATTCGGTTTCTTCAATCGAAGCACTTTCTTTTTTTATGGAACTTTATTTCCTCACAAGAAACAAAGAATTTAAAATGTACATGAAATGAAATCTTCTGAGTTTTGGCCGCTGATAAATGGATTTTCCGTGGAATCACCTACTTTGGTAAAATGGGAAAGATTAAGTCAGTGTAGATGCGACATGCATTGTTACCTTGTTTAAGCTGCAAAGGACTTATACTCTAGTGCTATCTAGATTCTTTAAAAAAATTAATTTCACAGGAAATTCCCTCTTAAGCCACACAAAAATTTTAATAAATTCATCTAAAATTCAGAGGAACCAGGATAATTATCTAGAACATGGAAGATGTAGGTTTCAGTTTCTTTTCCCCTTTCATTTGCAGCAAAGAGAAGAAATTGAAAAACGAAAGTTGCCTAATCAGAGTATAGTTATGAGTTCTCCAGAGGCGGCCACAGATTCCTTCCATTTTAGAAACAGAAACACGGAGAGTCAGGGTAGTGTAATCCAGTGAGAGGTAATGGACACGGGAGTAGGTTTTTGCACTCTGAATGTTCTGAGTAGATTCAGAAATGGTGACCTTACCATCTTACTCAGTAATGGCCCTGAGGACTTACTCAAGGAAAATTTGAATGCAAAAGCTTTCTCCAGTGACATCAGAAGAAAGCCTCAAGACTAAATCCCCTGCATAACTACCTTAACACAGATAGTTGGAACAGCGTTGTCCCTTAGATTTCAAGATACTTAAAGGATCTCTCTAACCACTTTGTTGCTTTTTTGTTTCATGATAAAATGCATTTAAAAATCTGACCCTTACCATTTATATTAGTCATTATATTATTATCATACTTTATACAAGGTAATATAACAATATATATTTAAAATTTCAGTGGTTTCTTCCTGCTGTCTTTCCACATATATGGTCAAATTGTGTACTTAATCAGACATTATTTCAGATTTTTCATAAAATAAATTATATGACTGTTGTGTCTACAGAGAGCACACATATTTTTTTGAAATGTCATGTTCACTTTTTACACTTGCAAAGGTCAAATTCTAAGTGCTTCTGCAAATTCAAAATATGTGTTTTCTCTTCACATTTCTCTTGATTTCCACTTCAAACACAAATTATCCTCAATATACATCTCAGTTTTGAATAATCAGAAGCAGAAGAAATTCTAAAATGTTCTTTGAATGTTCTAAAATGTCTATAGAACTTCCACTATATAGATATTTGGTTAAATATGGCAAGAAAAACCAGAGACCTAAGCCTGGATTGCATGAACTTTCACCAAAGGATGAAGAATGTGTAAGAGCTTCAGTGAAGGGCTGTTTTTGAAAATTTTGTAGAGTACATTCTCTTGACCCAGGGATGTGCAACAAAGAAGTCAATACAGTACAAGACATTTCCTAACGTGCTTACATGAATCAAGACAAATGACCAGTTTTTAACAGGACTTCCCTTTGTCTTGTAGCCACACTTCTGTCCCTTTGGCTGTAGCCACACTTCTGTACAACTAAGAGGAAATTTCACATGCTGTGGAGATTATGCACACACAGTTCATACTATCCCTGTGTTTCTCAAATGTGGATTGAGAAAAAATGCAGAGGAACCAGAACAGCAAAGAGCCGATGGTCTTTAACATATTATCTGAAAGAATACAGACCAATAAAAACCCTCAAAACCCCCTAACCAATAAAAAAAAAATCAAAAAACTACCAACCAAAAAACCACACAAACTCCCAAAACAAACAAACAAAACAAAACAAAAACAAAAGAAAAAAAAAAAAAAGGAAAAAGAACTGAAGAACCATAAGAAGAATGCAATGAAACTGTTGAAATTGCCTAGATTGGATATGCCCCTACTTGAAATGTTTTTACAAGGACATCCTTGTTACCAGAGTGAAAAAAAAAAATCGTAAATGTTAACTAGAAATCACTTTCCTTCATCCCTTATTTTTCCCCTTAGTAAATGAAGACAGGATGAACAGCTAAAATTACTAATTGGTTTACTGATCAGTTGTAGTTTGTTCGATTGATTTGCAATTAATTCTGGTTTGTGGTGCATAGAAGAGGAAGGTTGGCGCCAACCTTTGAGGCAGCTGATACTCAATATCCTCCAAGAGAGCTGTGGGTCAGAATATCAATAATCTGTTTTGAAGCAGCTCCTGAATCTATTGAGACTCTGTCTTGTGCATTTGTGAGAGCTCCAGGGAATAAAAAGAAATTTGAATTTGTTAATAAATGTATCTTTCAGTAAAGACTAGATATTTTTAACCTTACATATGTAGCAACATTCCAACTTCAGAAAAAAATATATACTTATACATTTACTTATGCTTTCAGTGACACTTGCTTATTTCATAACATTCACTTTTTCAGGTTCTTTGCAGTTAAATGGCAACTTTAAATTAAAAGACACTACAGGTTTTTCTTAACTAATACTCAGAATTCACAGTAAGTAACCCTGATAAGAACACTTGTACATGCACAATGTCTGAAAGCTAGATCACTTATTTTGATATATGCAGGGCCACATTTAGAGTACAGATCATTTGTTTCAGTAAAGAAAAAAGTTCCTCTAATTAGGAAAGAAAAAATAGAATATATCTGGAGACAGAATCAGAATTGAAGCACAGATCAGTAAAAATAAAGTCAAGATGAAACTGGTGTTCATAATTCATATATTTTCGTCCACTTTGGTCATGTCTGTAGTGTGACGTTAGAAATTTTGTTGTAAGAACCTGATTAAATTTCAGTTTAATATTTAACATTGCTGAAAGAGTCCTTTCCTGGATGCCTTGTGCACCTTGCATCACTTTCTACTTGCAGTGATTTTCCAGGAAAAAAAGTGGCATTATTTTACTGATAGTGTAGACTGCTTATTTGCCTCCTATCATTAGTGTAAGCATCCTATTCCTTGTCCCAGTATTCAAATTTTTATTTTAGTTTCCTAAACTTTGCGCACATAATATAAAAATCCCTGAATTCTTTCTACAAAATGTAGAAGAATTCCCTAGAAAAAGGTCCCGTTCCATAGTTTTCCATGAAATTTCCAGGTATCTTTGTCACATTTTCCTGATACGTTGAAGAAAAGTGAAATTTTTCTGAAATTACTTTTTCATTTTCTTTTTTTTTTTTCTGTCCATACCTAAAAGGAATATCTAATGATTTGATTTTATGTGGAAAGCATACTAAGAAATCATATTGATCCCTCTTATTGTACTATAAACGCATTTTAATGCATGTGAAGCCTAATTTTAAGTATTTTTTGTTTCAATGTTTTTGCAAAACAGTGTAATTTGTAACATAAAAGTATAAGTTTAACATATGGAAAAATATTTTTCAAACATATATTTGAAGATGTGTTGTAGACACGTTTATGTGACATCGAAAGTACAAAATGGATGGGGACAGAGGAAATGAATGGCTATTCATTGAGACTATTTTTTGAAACCCCAATAAATAAAACACTTGATTAAAGCTATAGAAGAGAAGTGATAAGGAAAACTGAACTGAGTTTCCATGCTACTTAAGACTTCAGCTTTTCACTGTAAATGTGATCTTGTTTCAAGCTGTGAATGAGTTTAAAATGGCATGTTAGTGGCCACATTAGAGATACTGTAATAGTGGTGGATCATTCCCGTGAGAAAGACAAGCAAGGCTTGTGTGACTCCTGTGTAAGAGAGCAATCTGTCACAGATGTCACTTTATCTGATTGAGACTCCTTAGCTGCTGCTTTACTTGCACCCTTCTCTATATCCAGACAT
>JAWWMA010000100.1:54940865-54950892 GCA_035041425.1 Mionectes olivaceus | reverse complement strand
GCCAGCAGGGGAGTAAAAAAACCCTTCTTCTGATGAGATAGCATTGAGATCTTTGTGGCTTTTTGTCTCAGCATTTAAACAGTGGATTTAATTGGCTGACATCTGAACTTTGAAAGAATTCTAATTCTTATGGGATGTGTGTTTTTTCACTGTATTTCATAATCTTTCCATCATTTCACATTTCTTATACCATTAGCCCTGTATATGGACAGTCTGTCAAAATATCTTTAGATCTTTTGTCTGATAGACTGGCAGAACACTTGTATATTTTTGTTGTTCATAGTCAAACCTTTCATGATGATTTTGATGAATAAAACAGTAGTGAGGAGATCTGTCCAAATCATTAAAATGTAAAATTAAGACAACAAATGCTGCGGAGACTTTTAATCAATTTATTTTCCTAGTGTTTGATTATTATCTTCATAGAGGTTTGATAGGGGTCTTTTTGTTTGTTGTTGTGGTTTTTTCGACTGTGCAAGCCATTTAAGAAGAGGAGCACATAACTCATTACTGAATAAAGTGACCTTCACTACAAAACAGTTTGCGGGGCACATGCTCACTTGGGAAAGCACAAAATGTACTGATGTTTGGAAACCAGATTGTGAACAGGTTTTGTTCTACGTCTCCAGCATACTCATGTGCATGCATCAGCAGCAGCTGAAATTGCTTGGTCCAGACAGCTGTCCAAAACAATTTTTGTGAAACTTACTTTTGATATTGGAGTAGATATAGCTGCCATCATTGTCTTCACTGATTTATGGAAGGACTGGGATTCTGTTTTTACTCTTGCATCTCTTACCAGACCACAAATTCAGAAAGTAACAACGTTACCCTTGTTTGCTGATTTGTAATGAATGTGCACGGTTTTATGGTGAGAGTAATGCAGTAAGACCAAAAAGTAACCTGAAGAAGGAAGGAGAAATTGAAGTTGTTACGGACCTCGACTCTATTGTTTATGATTGTACATGTAAAATTTATGGATTTACCACTTCTTTGTAATGTATTTACTCAAGGAAGCTCTGTTATAAATCATCTGTTTTCCAATATGAACCTATGTTTTTCATCCTAATCTCTAGTTGAGTTCACTGAGGCAAGAAAGGGTCAAATGACAAGCTCAGTGTTACATGATGAGTCATTGAATGAACCAAGTACGAGGATCCTCCTTGCCCCTGGCCCTTTATATCAACAGGCCACAGGGGCTTTGTGCTGCTTCTTTCATCTGCCTTTAAATCCAAACTGTTAGTTAGAAATGTCTTCCATTAAATCTTAGTCTGGCTCAGACAATGAAAGCAAATACAGTGCTTGAGATTGTCTGTTCATGCACTGGATATGTTTCCCTGTTTCTTTCTGTGACATCCTTTCTGCTGAGATTTGTTTACCAGTCTTCATAAATCAGCATTCTCATCACATGTGGTAATGAAGCCCTATAAGAGCCAGACAACATTTCCACAGCTTTAAAGTAGTTATCTAAAGATTTCTTTCTTTTTGGGTTTGATTCACCACTGGGTTTCCAAAGGTTTATACTGGCATAAGTCTAATGGGTTCAAATTGGTTGCAGTAAATCAAGGCACAGAACTAGTCTCTGGCCTGGTGTAAATCAGTGTTACTCCACTGCATTTGTATGCAACAATCCTTATTTATACCAGCCAAAGCTCCATCCCATGGAGTTCAGACAAGCCTAACCATGCATATGCTGTCATGCAAGGTTCAGCTGTAATGACCAGGTATTCCCAGGTGGAGTGTTAGAGTTACACTTTCAAAAATGAAAATCAGGTTCGATTAGAATGATAAAAGAGAGACATTTGTGTGTGTGATAGTTTTGTTGTCATCTGTTTCTTTTTTCTCTGCAAAAACAGCACTGTCTTTCAGAGCTGCACTTCTGAGATTTCATCTGCAGCAATAAGAAAACTACTGACTGCAGGCTAACAGAGAAGCAGATGTAAAATAAATCCTTTAGAAGACATTTAATGAATAAGAAAAGAAGAAACAAGACACCATATCTACACAAGTTAAACACAGTAAGCAACTCCGTCTGTAGTCCTTCATGTTATCAATTAGGCTGTGAGCAGACAAAAACTTAGCTTTACACTTAGATCTCTAGGCCCACTGAAGTCAGAGGAACTAATCATGTATAAAACTGGTTCTTGCCAGAAACACCAGTCCATTTGACTGGAAATAAAGATTTCATTTCACTCAAGTAATTTTATAATTTTTAATATATAAAATTATAGGGTTTTTGAAGGGAACAGTTAAGTAGAAAGACAGTTTTGAAATTTTAAAATACTATCACTTTTTTTTACTTTTGCATTTTTTCCTTTTTTAATTTATAACTAGTCTACAGAGAGAACATGTATTTAGAGAAATAGTATTCTTAAAATTATCTTTCACAATGAAAATCTTCAGCAACAAAAAATACACTTGTCTACTTTTCTTCCAAGCAAATCTATACACGTTTATGAGAGATCATACTGACATTGGGATCTAGGTCTTCTGGAATTCTCAGTGTCACAAAATCACTTTTTATTACAATTTGAAAGCCTATATTATAATATAAAAGCCTTTGTTTATCATTATGTAACCACATGGTATGGAGAAAAAGTGATAATTCTCCACTAACAGCCGTTTCTAGTGCATTCAAAACTTAAACTAGCCAAAAACAATACTGAAAGCACTGAGAGAGTTCCTTTTGCTTTCAAAATTTGCAGTGTCTTAGTTACACTTTATGACTTTGAGAATTTCCCACCTTTCTAAATATGATAGTGACCTGGAATATGTCATGAGTAGGTGAGGACAGATCTTCTAAGAATTATTTGCCCTTTTTTCAAAACATGTTCACATTTCCTGTGTCATCGTGCATGGTCTAATTTTTCTGCCTATTAATTATTAAAGTGGGCAAGTGGGGTAAAATTTAATTTTAACAGAGAAAATCTATCAGCACAGGAAGTTGTATGTGCTCTACATCTGTGAATGGAAAGTAAAATTTCTTGTTTAATATGCCAATGACTGTAAATGTAATGGAATGGTTTTTATTCTACTTATGCTGCAAGAAGAAAAACACAAGCAAAGAAATGCTCCTGATAGTCAGGAGTCTTAGGTAACAATCTCTTTTGGTTTATGTGTTCACTTTATAGTCTGGCAAAATCCCATTTTGTATTATGATAAAAACTTTCACAGAGAGATTTTTTGATCTACGGTTCATATTTGTTTGCTAGCTATCCGATCAAATATAATCATGAATTTTAGGGCCTTAAGCACTCTTATTCTAAAAATACACAAGATCATAACGTATTTTAAAGGAATTAATTTAAGAAATTGGTGGATCTAAAGATACATGAAAAGGAAAAATTGGCTTAAAAATTACTCAAGTCCACCTTTAGTGAAAATTTTTCAGTACATGCTTAACTTTTCATGTGCATTTACAATACCATGATTTCTGGTCAATGCTTTTACTACAGCATATTTCTATAACAGAATTCCCCAGTTTCCACCTAAAAACCTTCACACAGAGCTCTAAAATAGCACAAATTTTTGGTTAAATTTTTTTCTTACATCAATCAAATATTGTTTTGCACAAAGCTTTCAAAATTAAAAGACAAAGCCCTTCTAATTTTTTTCAATCTCACTTCTGGATGTAATCTTTTACTTTTTTCTAAATGGAAAATGGCAGGTAGGGCTAATTCTATCAACAGCATGAAGTATAGAGCAAATACATTCTTCATTTTGTGTACAATTCATATATATACTTATATATATACACAAAGAAATAAACAAAATAGTATAACAAACCATTTATGCTGAAAATTTGTATTGAGAGAATTTTCCATTATGAATGCTGTAGAAGTAGAAAACTGTTGAAAGGGGTGCATTCAGAAAGCAGAAACTGCTTTAAGCAAACAGAAATATAAAACAAATAACAACAAATTTTCAATCACATACATTTAATTGCATAAAATTTTCAAGTTCTGATATCTGAAGCGTATAATAACATAACAAACCTTAGATTCACCTAATAATCACAAAGCAGAAATTAAAAAAATAGAAGGCTACTGTTTTCCTATCTGTCATAAATAGGAAATATCAGCACAATTATTTTTTATGATTGCATATAATTCATACATTCCTAATTGTATATCATTAACATGGTTGAACACTCAAACATTATTTGTTGTCATCTGACGATGTAAGTTTCCATTTCAACCAGTATTACAGTTTTGAACTGCGACATTTCACAGATTTATAGGGATGATATTTTCATAATTTAAGCTGAATTCATAAAAGACAAGCCTTTTCATATGATTTTTTTTTAAGAAAGGATGGACTTAATTTCTAGCATCTGAAAAGCAAGGAAAGATACTATTCTGAAGTATCTATTGAATGCTAAGAAAATATAGAGCAGAGATTAAAGGTTAATCTAGATATAATATAGATTCTTTGCATCTATATATATTACAAAATTGAATTTATAATTATTGGTAAATAAATTACTGATTGAAGTCATCAGCTAAAGCTGCCTTGCACAGATTTACTGTTCAAAGCTCCAGTGACCTGCTTAATAACCCTAAACCTTAGTGTCAGAAGTTCTTTCTAATCCTTAAATATCCATGTCTAATAAATCGAGCAGGCTTATAAAAGGACTTTATTTTTTGTATTGATACGAGTATGGATTTTTTTATTCTAAATTACTCACCAGAGAGAGACATTTCATTGAAAAATACGCATCAAAAATGATTCATTAAAACCAGGGTGTTATCTTGAAACAAATTGCTTGAAATTGTATCATCAGAGGTAATTGACAATATTTATGTTTTTAATTTCATTTCTGATGTCTTTACCATCTTTCTTTTGAGGTAATTTTTAAACTGCAATTATTTTTTAAATTGTTCTATGCTGAGGGTGAAAAATGTAGCTCTCTTTTGCTGAAACAACCACTGAGTCTTACAGTCCAAGAATAAAAGAAATTAAAAATAACTTAGTTTATTAATAATTTAACAGGCAGTTTAGATTGGAAATATTATCTCAGAAATATGTATGAATTTGAGATGGAAAACTTCACCTAGGCTTTTCTGGATGTTTTGAGGTTTTTTAAATGAATCATAAATCATTTTGAACAACAACAATACTTTAAAAATCAAATATATTAAGGTATGGACATGAATACTTAAAAGGTGTTAAGAACCTTAATTATATACAGCTGCAAAATCATTTGATAAGAAAAATGACTGTGAGTTCACACAAATCAATATTTTTCTTTTGCTTTCCTTATTCTGGTTACATATTACAGTTCTTTGAACTGCAAGGCATATTTCCACAGTCACTTTCCATAGCGAAGATATTCACCTTTAAAACATTTATGCTTTGAAGTTTAAAAATGAAGTTAGAAATTCACAATCAATGGAATAATATGCTCACTGGTGAAAGTAATTTCCTTCCCAATTGCTACAGTTAACAGCAACATAGAACAAGACACCACGGTTAGGAAAAAGTCAAGGGAAATTAGTGTCTCTCACATGGGGCTTGGCTTAACTTGCAAATGTAATGACGCAGAGATCCAGCTGCAGGACCCACACTTTTCAAACTGTTTCGCTTTTCCTGTTTAAACATTGGTAGCCACCACATGAGCTAATGAGAACAATTGATTAGCGTCTTCGTGCCATATCAGTTCATAATTCCTGTCTCAAATGCATCTCAGACCCCAACTCTGAGCATCGTCATAGAAATCAATTAGCTAATTGAATCATCTTGTAGCATTATGATGACAATAGCTTGATGACTAGTGCTCTTTTTCAATTGCTAGGAGATTTTGGAAGAAATTCTTTTCATCAACCTTATGTTCTTGCTTTATCAAATACACTAGCTGTTTGTATATGAAAAAACCCGAATGATCAAAACAACCAAAAACCCCCAACAATTTACTATATTACACTTTCACCCATGAAAATCTAGAAGAAAACAATGAAAATATCTTTCGGAAGTCACTTGCTGGATTTCTAACTTCTTATTCTGTTTTTACATAGCCCAAACATATATTGTCTGTATACTTCTACTGTGACTCATATTCTGTGTTAAGTCCCGCATAAGGCTCTGTCATCAAACAGTAAACGTTTCAGAGCACAGAGAATATCCCCAGTGGAGGAATCAACACTAGCAGCATCCCTCACAAAGTTGGTCAGAAGAAAGCAAATAAGGCACAGATTCTTTTATGTTTCTTTTTATCTGTCTGATTTATTCCTGTGTGACTTTTGTTTGCTTTTGTTTTCAGCTTAAAACAGAAAACATTTTGTTAGATGCGTATAGTTACCTGCTTGCACCAAGTCCTTGATTTTCAGTTCTGTGACAATGATTACAAGCAGCCTAGCCAGCTGGGAGAAGCTCTGTGGTACACTAATTTGAGGCATTCTGAGCAGTTTTGGGCTCCAATTTTCAGTAATTAATTTTATACGTACCATGAACATACTGTTTAATGCTTCACTGGACTTTTGGATTATAATCACAAAACATACTGCTGGATAATCTCTACTTGTCATCTATAGGCTAACCTTGAGAGGGGAATGACTTTTCAAGCTGGCAACTGAAAAGAAAATACCATTACCTAAAAAAAGGATGATATATCACATTTAACTTCTAAGCTCTTTAAAAAAATCTCTGAGATATCCAGTAACTAAGGGCATAGTCAAGAAAGATGGTTTGGTAAGGCACATCTAGAAGTGGGTTCTTTGATACAAAACTGAAAACAGTTTCCTCCTCCCCTGAAGGTAAGAGAAATTTAGCCATTGATTTCTGCGGATGGAAGTGCCCATGCTCTTTTCTGACTCTGTCACCAGCTAGTTGTATGAACACATGGAGTGAATGCATCTGGGTTCCTTCCTTTCCACTGTCTGCTATTTCTGCTCAGGCTGTGAATTCTCTTCTACTGTACAGGGACTTTCTCTGATGGTACGTTTGAGAAGGGTAAAGCAAGATGGGACTCAGTCCAGCAGAAGCATCAGAAACCACCATGATTTAGGTCCGAACTCTCTTTTATTGCCAAGCATTGATTTTTAAGAAAGGACTGGGAATGAAAGCTTTATATTCTCGAAGTTCCTCTGTATATGTTTTCCCATGGTTAATAATCCTATTTTCTTATTCCAGATCCCTAAAATATAAATATTAATTTGTATATTTCTTTAGTTGATTGAATAGGGAATCAGCTGAAGCTAGTCAGCAGTCATTTACTGTATTTAATCACATTTTAGTCTTACTTACTCTTGATGACACTAATATGAGGTCTTTCTTTGGAGTTGGTCTTCTCACTGATAAGGTACCAAAGAACAGGAGATGGAAGAAAGTTAGCATTATTTGATTGATAGCTAATAAGGTGCTTTCATGAAGACACTTGTAGTGCTGCTGCAGCCTGTTGTCCAGTTAGTAGATAGATCCCTTTTAGCACCATTTTTGCTCCTCCACCTCTGTGCTATATTAGCCTACTGCAAAAAAGTAGGTAAGTTTTTTACACTAGTCTTTAAAAAACCTATGATAAAAATAAAATAAAATATTTATTACACATAAAAATATATGTTTGTATATTCATATACATATGCCTATATTCATATGCACATGAGAAATGAGGGAGACAGGCACACACAAACACAGATGAAAATTCTTAAAGACCGTATTGTAATCTACCTATGAAATGGTTAACAGGGAAAAAAGTAGACATTCCTTTCTATGTGTGTTACAAACATTATTATCTCCAAGTCACATTTTAATTTCATACTTGATGCTTCAGCTCATACCATGTTTTTAGTTAGCAATGGCCTGTTAAGCTGCTAATTTATACACTGTTGTGAAGGCCTCTGTAAATGCTGCTCTATAAATAATAGAGCAGTGATCCATAACAACCTTCCATGTAACAGCACAGAGTCCACTGCAGCTAATATGAAAGAACGGCTGGTTGCTAGGTGCCAAAATGCTGCCTGCCTATTTAGGAACTGCTATAGTTTTGTCTCCCTGCTAAGATGACAAAAGTGTAATTAGAGATTAATCAAGAGCTACATTAGTGCCACAGTTTCCTGCAGTCTGACTTTTGTTGCTCACCAGCAGTTAAGTGCATCTGCCTGTATTTACCAGTTCTCTAGAGATTTAAAAATTTATTCTCATATTTACAGGGACAGCTACAGTAAGAATTATCAAATCATGGAGGAAACTTGGCAAAATGTATATAATTTGCAGTTGCAAATATGGCTCTCTGTATTTATTTTCTAAACATTTCCTACATGAGAAAGGTTTTAAATTCCCTTCTGCCAAATACTGAATTCACTGAGATGAGGGGAAGAGGGCTTTGGCCCAGACTGTTTTATCCTCTACTGAAGCCTCATATACATAGAACTTTGCACTGTCGTTAGTGTTCTTATTTAATTCTAAGTCTTTTGTAGAGACTCATTTAATATCATACAGACCCTTGCCTTTGTCTATTTAGACAGTAAGCAACTTCTAGAATTGCTGAAACCTTTGAATAAATTAATCTGTTCATAATTTCAAGTTATTAAACTGGATACTTAAATTTCCAAGATATCACTTTGATTATATGACCGCTTAGATATTTCTTGATAGAAAGTTAGAACTTACCATGAAATGTTTGTGCACAGTTCTCTTCACTACTTCATGTAGAAAAGGTCACAGAAGGATTTCATTTAGTAATTTATTAGAATTAAAGAAGTTCTGAATTTAATTTATTCTTCCCAAATTGACAACTTTTTAAATGATCCAAAATTTTCTTAGAAACTATATTCCATTTCCTGGCTCATTCTAATAACAATTTAAAGAGAACAGATAGGAAGACAGATGGAAGGATTACGGGACTTATCCAAGGTTGCACAACAGATTATTGGTACCTCTGCACAGATCCCAGTCATTCTTTATTGTGGAAAAACTTGTACTGTCTTTAAATGAGCAACTCCAGCTAATGCTCCAAAGGCTGCCAATAATTTTAGGAAACAGCCTATGTTGAGCTCTGTGCTACCTAGTATCAAAGCTCAAGAACACGTTGTTTGAGTAAGATCATGTCAAACATGGCACAATCACTCATATGTAGGAGAGCAAGCCTAGTACAACAGACAAAATGTGTTATTTCCAATATATGAGTGGTGAACTCTACAAAGAGACCAAGAATAACCTACTTCCATTAATGAGATCAGTTCCTACAGTCTAACGAGCCAATAAAAAAGCACAAGGAAGACAGTAAAAACATGGAGGTTGTGCAGTTTACTCTGAGTAACTTCATTTATACCAAGCAGACAGAACCCAAGTACAGGAAAATGCTGTATAAACAACTCTATTGTGAATGGATTAATAGTGCAAAATTGAAATCCAGCTTTCCTTCCACACCAAACCCCTTTGAAAAAAGCAATAAAAAGATACATATGTTATATGTTAGTGGGTAGTAAATGAGTAGTCAACTATAAAAACTGTTACTTTACATACGTGTATATAAACATATATGTATATATACACGTATATATATGTATTTCTTTACACACACACACATACATAAAAACACACCTATGCATGTAAATATGTGTATAAATATATCTATCTATTGGTTTTTGCAGTTATAAGAAAAGAATTACAGTCCTAAGGCAACCAAACAGGAATTCTAGATATGGTTATATTTACTCATAAAATAGACATAAAGGAGAAAACTCTACTATGGTATGTGTCTTATGGATTTATACATAAATCATTTCCTTGAGGGAAAAGCAGAAACTGGTATTTTCAAAGGAAAAGTACAACTAGGCAAATCCTCCCTATGCTTGTTAGAGATTGCTCTAGACTTTATGGCCCCTTTCACTTACACAGAGACAGAAGCTTGTAGATAATAGGCTTAACAATGAGCTTCTCATTTAGTACTTCTGTAAGTAGTACTTACTACTTTTTGTTTCCTCTTTCTTTTGCAAAGAACTTTACAACACTTACAAGATAATGTGTGGATAAATTGGGTTCCTTCTTCCATAGAATCTGGAGTTCAAATCCGGGGGTGGGGGAAAGGGGG
>JAWWMA010000100.1:54927362-54940679 GCA_035041425.1 Mionectes olivaceus | reverse complement strand
TAGTATTTTCTTCCTGCTTGATAACTAACATAATTAACAGCACACAATTATTTTCTGACTCAGAGCAAAGACTGGTGAATCTCAAAAGATGAACCTCAAAAGTTTGAAAAAAACCTATTTTTTGATCCATCTCTACCTCGTATGCCTAGAAACATGATAACTGAGTTCAGTTTCAATATGTATTCTATATACTAAGTGCCAATTTCCTTTGGTTTACTTATCATGAAAAAAAATAGCTCACAAATGCAAGGTCAATTTTTTTAGAAACTTTTTTTCTGTCATGAGGGATGAGATGAAGGACTGCACCTTTTCAGTACAATTGAAAAGAATTGAAATTGGGCAGAATTAGTGTTCATCTTTCTTGTCTTCCAGACTTTTCTGGATTGATAACAACTTTTTTTCAATATGATGAAGAGTAGCAGCTGCCAGAATTCAGATGTTACCATAATCAAAAGCTGTGATTGTAAATTGTTGTTTAATCACAACCATAAACCGGAACTCTTTAATTACTTCCAAAACTGTGTGACAACTCTACAAATGATTTTGAAAAAAAGATTTCCAGAGCTATTGTTTTTTGGGGGTAAGGCCTGTTGTGGTTTTATAATTTGTTTTTCTTTAAACATGACTACTGGAGCTTATGAGAATTCATACTGCCTTGTTATGTCCAGATTGTAAGACAGTAGAAGCAAAACACAGGAAGGACATCTGCTTTGCTGTTGTGCTGTATTTAGTGCTCTGAACATGTTCATAGTCTAATTTTAACTGCAGAAGGAACATGATAATTGGTTAAGGAAGTAGTTTCTGATAACTAGCAGAGGTACAGCAGAACAGGCAGTTCTGTTAGAAGGCTGCCTCAGATTTTGGGTACCTCAATTCCAGGTAGAATTTCATTAAAGAATTTTGGATTATACCAAGGAAAAACATTAAAAGAAAATACGAGATAATTTATCTGCAAAACTAAATATGCTGTAATCTCAGTCTTGAGTTTTAAAGAAGTGATTATGTATTAAAATAAAACCTAAGTTATCCAGGATTAAGGAAGAACATATGTACAACTCAGTCACTTGGGATCAAACACTAGATCCAAATGGCAGCTGCAAAGCACAGATGAACAATTTTATTCAACATAATTACCTTGATTGCAGCTAATCTGATCTGGGCTGCAGTATGTGTGTGTATGTGTATCTAATCTTACATAAGGGTTGATGTGTTTGCTGGCTGAATTAGGTCAAAATACAAAAGACAAAATAGCTAATAAGTACAGAACATTATCAAAATTTGGAATCCACAATTGTACTCTATTTCCACAAACCCAGTGCTTTGATGAAAATTGTTTATTACATGGCTAAATTCTTAGCTAGAAGGCATCTTCTGGGCTTTGAAGATTTTGCCGTAGTCTTAGAAATTAAAAAAAAAAAAAAAAAAAAAAAAGAAAAACAGAAAAAAAGAAAAAAGAGCAAATTGTGGTGCTTTTCTGTAATTTTGTAAAACACGATGTTTCAAGATAAATTATACTAACAGACGGTATCTGTCTTTACCACAAAACACATGTAAAATACCTGTAATTTAGTCATTTCAAGGCGTGCATGAGAAAAGGTAATAAACACAAACACATCCTTACTAGTTTATAGACATGCAGACTTCATAAGTTAGAAAGATCTCAGGTGTGCTAAATATCAAAAATGGGATCTGTATGGCACAGCAAACTATCTAAAATTGCCTTCAAATTTAAGGTGCAATTTATTTCAAATGGTATAAAGTTGTAGATAGCAGCACTGGCATACATAGACTCATTGGATGCCTGTATGCGACAGTGCTTGGGTTGAAATAGAACTAATTTTGGGGTTATAGAGAGAGTTGTCTTTAGATGTATTACAAAAAATGCATAGATAAATGTAAATTTGTGACATACATATGCTTGTAATGTTCTGGTTTAATTCTAATTTTGCTTTTTCTTAATAATTAAAAATATCCAATTCTGTAAAGTATTTTATCTTTTCTTTCCAAATTCAGACATTGTATTTCAAAATATCATCATATTTTCAGTGTGGTTTCCTGTAATTTTTTGCTCCTTTACCTGGTCAGGAAGCATTTATTGGACCTGAATATATTTTCTTTTCTAATACTTGAAAAAGTGAAAAATAAGTGATTGCACCAAAATGTGGGCTGAGAAGAAAAAGGTGAATTGAGCAAGAAGAAAAATGGTGAACTTTAAATAGCATACTAATGCATTGAATTTTGTAAGACAGCATTTATTCCCCTGAACTCACGCCACCTTCTAACATGAACATGTTTTTAGGAAAGACCTTTTAATAATGGATGAAGATACTTAACACTTTATTACCATTTTTCTGTTTTACTAATATATTCTAACAACACACTTAGGACAGAAGAAAGAATACAACTACTTTTAAAGGCTGTTCATATCTCTTAGACCCTGTCACAATTTCTTTCTTGAAACACTTTCACGAAGGGTGTCATGCACATCATCACTTTTGAAAAATCCCAGTAAGTTCCTTTCTGTGTTGTAGAGCTCTCACATATCATACAAGAGTAGGTTCCCTACAGACTCAACCCCAGGCTTTTAGGAGAGACTACAAGTTAACCCATCAATTTGAATTACACTTTCAAAATTTTAATTAATGATGGAAAATTTAATGTGCATTCAAAAACAATCCAAGTATTTCCATGAAATACAGAATTGCAGCTGATGCTTCTCTGTGTTAAAGAGTTTAAATAACTTTTGTGAGTCCCAAAGACTGTGGTAAATTTAATTGGGCAAATCACGAGATCTATTCATCCATGTGAATCATGGATTTGCACAGAGAAGAATAGGAAGTTTTCCACAGTGAGTTCTAAGAGTTTGGATAAATCTGTATTCTTCCCAGTGTAAACTATGAGTTTTATCACCATCAGTTATGTTAAACAAATTTTCCAAGAGCCAGAGGTAGTAAAGTCTCATTTTATGAGATTTGTCTGTTTTGTTGGATTGAAGGTTCTGATTAAGACTTTTCCCTAATTAGGGTATTCACAAGGCTCCTCTTGCATGCAACTTCTCTTACGCTCATACACAGAAGTTGATAAGATGGCCTTGGGTAATTTATGCTTTTACTTCCCTGCTTACTCTCTTGGATAGGGAAACTTCAAAAAACTGTTTTATTTTTAAATCCTTATTCAACTATTAAAGGTGCTCAAGATAGAAAAACGAGGACAGTAAGACACACCATGATGACAAAAGCTTCACTTTCTTCAAATTCAGAACACGTTACAAATGAAAACGATGCTTTGATGGCCAGGAAGCATGAAACGCTGAACTAAACACCTATGAAGGAACTAAGTGCTAGAGAAATGTCTGATAAGAATGAATCTTCCAGCAGAGGCCATGCTCAGAGAATGCACACAAACGTCAGGCAGACACAAAGTTATGTAGCGTACCAATTGTCATCTCATGGCAGAAGATAATTCTGTCATTTAAACAGATGAATCCCTTAGGACTCAGGAATTTTCCTGTGTATCTGTTAACCTACAGGTATAATAGCTTCCCCCTAGCCCCACCATCAGCTGCCTCTTTAAACGAGGGCTGTGCTGCAGCCATGTGGATTACTGCTACTAAGAACGTGGCTGCTTCAGGAGCAGGGATCCAGAAAGGACATTTCAGTAGTGACCAGACAGATTCACTGGTTTTGATATGTCATTTCCAGAAGCACAATCTCTCACAGACACCTCAGCTTGGCAGACCAGTGGGTTGGAGGGTAAAAGCAGGTTACCCAGTGGGTGGAAGCTTATAATGAGTATTTGGTTACAAACACATCTCTATTTAAAGCTGTTATTGTCAAGGATTATTCAGGTGACCTTAGTCATGACTTTGATTTCATAAAATGAAATCGCAACATTGCTCATTTACACATCTGATTATGTATATGGACAGTATTTAGAGTTTTAACAGATTAACTTCTTAACTGCTGGGCTTCTATGAATAAATGGATAATCTCATTTTAATATACTCATCCACGTTACCAAAATTAACAATTAAAGTGGAATGAAAAGTGGCTTATATTTCTGACACATTCAGACTAGTCTAAAGACAATGAAAAAAATTAAACAACAAGATCTTGTTTAAATATCTATTAGTCTTACTCTGAAGTACTATAGAGATAAAAAACAATAACCTAGACTTTTTAACATTAGATTTTTTTTCCTAACATACATAGACTCTGTTCAGGACAAATATAAGATGTTTCTGACTGAAAAAAAATTAAGCTAAAAAAAGAAATTTCTTGGGGTGTTCTTCAGCAGAGAATTTTCTTTCCCTTGTTCAACAGAATCATAGAATCATAGAATTCAGGAAAACAACTCAACATGTACCTCCCTGCCTTTGACGACATTGCTGCTACCAAATGTTTGGTCACATTCCAGTATTTCAGGCAATTACCTCACATTTACCTTTAGCCCTCTTTGCTGCTCATGGGGATTTGCTTCACTTTCTAAAAGTCCAGTGTGGATGCAGAACTCCTTTGCCTCCTTCCTCACTCCCCACATTTCTCAACATCACTGGCTGAAGAAAGTACATGATTCTTCTTCAAAATGATTGAACATACCCCTCTTTCTAGGACCTTTCCCTTCCTAGTTTGTGTTGAAATGGGACGAACCAGCAAGTCCAAAAGTGGCTGAATTTCACTATAGTAGCATGTTCTTAAGTTTAAATTGCTCAGAGTGGACCCCTGGGCATTTAAGCTCCATGAATAGTTATATTTGTATTGTTAGCTATGGTCTTTCCTTATACAACAAATGGTATCCAATGATGTTGGTTTGAATTCTTCTTTCAAATCCAGGCATTTTATTTGCATAACTAAATAAATAATAAAAATATATGTATACTGTACAAATATAAGCATAAGTAGATATTTCTTTTACAAAGGAAAAATGGTGTTGTGTGAATTCAATCTAAAATAGATGTCTGTAAAATGTTTTTGGAAACAAGTAAAAATATGAGTCAGAGTACGCCAGCTTGCACACTCTCTCAGTGGCAGTCACGCTATGATTTCTTATGCTCAGGACATGTTTTAATTAAATGAGTTCCAATAGCTAAAAAAGTTAGACTTCACAATGTCAATGCTTGTGCCATGATGTGTTTTTTCCCCTCCCATGTTTCTAGCAGATGTGTTATATGAGTTAGTAGAAAATAATTTGTTGAACCTCTCCTCATGACTGTGATCTAAATGGGAAGTCAGCTTAACGCACCTATTGACAGTCATCTTAACTGCCTAACAAAACATAATTGTTTTGAATATCCTAATTATTCATTAGATGAATAAAAGTCTTTTTCACGTGGGAATGTTTATCACTTTTTGAAGATGAAATATTAGCTACTTCCTCCTTCTATGATTTCCTTTCATTTGTGTTGATAGTTTCTGACTTACTATCTGAGTTGTCTGCAGTCTGTCAATGGATACTTCCCAGATCAGAACAAACGTTGCTTCACTTCCACTGCTGTACTGTGTTTGGCCAAAGAATGTCCATATGGTCATTATGTTTCTAAAAGTCCTGCACATCACGGAAGGTAACAGCTGTGCAGTAATACTGCATGGCTCTGATTTTCTTGATATTCAGTCTGAAAAACAGGCTGAGGTTAGAGGGTAAAAGCACAACTGCCACCTACAGTGTCATTTATGACTTTGTCAAGGAGACTCAACTTGTAAGCACACTGATGGAAAACCAGTTCTATCTTATTTCCAGTCATATTCTCCAGTCAAAATGGAGTACGAGGAGGATAGACCTCAAGTCTCTTTTTCACTAAGTAAAATAGCTTTCAAAAAATGTTGTGAAAAACCAGCTTCAGTAAAAGTATTGCCTTTTACTGTTGTCAATTAAATAAAAAAAATATGTGAGTCTGCCTGTACATTTCACTTGAAAAATCATGTATGGGTCTTGTCAAATTTATTGCCATTTTTTCTACTCATTACATGTGTAATACTTGATGCCTGTACCTCTGCTAGTCTGGAAACATTAGGATCTGCAGTACTTTTTACCATTTATATCTGCCAGCTAAGATTAAAATAATGGGATAAAATTTCTCAGATCATATAATCATGTGATGCACAGGTGCATGTGTCCATCACATTATAAAACTAGTAATGCTAGTTGTTAGGAAACACTTATTAATAACTTACTTTGAAAGGTAAATATTTTTCAGAACAGATTCTTGGATCAGAAATACTTAGTGTCCTCTTCTGTCAATTAGAGAAAGAAATGTGGCAAGAAGACTTACAGTGCCTTGGGAAATTGATCCCAGCTATAAGTAGAATTGTTGTTTGGGGTTTTTCAGAGCATGAAAATAGATAATTTCAAAAAAAATACCAGTTACCCACAGTTTCTGCAAGTTTGATGAATGTTGTGTCAATCTTGTGGGAGTGGAAAGATTTAACCCCTTATCGTACGGAGGGAAAATGCTCTGCCCTGGAGTCTTAAGAATTTAAATGTGTTCATAAACAGTTGGGTGGATCTCTAAGTACAAATCTTACACAGTCTATTCACTGAGAAATCTGAGGAACCTGAGTGCTTCCTTTGCACTAAGAGGAACAGTAGGATTAGTTCTATCTCTGTATTAGATTAGATGGAAGAAATGCGACATGGGATTGTATATTATTCCCCTTCAGGCTTATAACAAAACAGGCATACCCTGAAAAGACAACACTGTAACATACTACAGGATATGTGTGTATGTTTGGAATTTAATAATAGTATGAGCCAGTGCCTGTTCATCTACCAGAGTGCTGATATCCTGGCCCATAAGATTTTCCAGAGGATAAGAATATGAACAAAATATGGTCAAAATCTTGGTAGAATAAATACTTTCAATAATCTTATTCACCTGTATTGATAGAGTACTCTGAATACCTTTGGAAGTGTTTGTCTCTCCAGAAAACAGTCATTGGGAAAGCATGAGAGGATTCAGCATGAATTCTGAGAATTTTCATCTTTTTGCTTTCTGGGAAAAGGAGGAACATGTTTTGCTTTACTTTGCTTTGTTTATTTGTTTTTTTTTCTGGTGAACAGAGGACCACAATTCACTACATGCAAAATTCAGTTGTATAGATCTTCACCATTTTCCTCCTTTGCTCAAACATTAAAGAAAAATAATAGAAAAATCACTGAAAAGAACAAACAGGAGACGTTAACCTACTCCTGCTTATCTTCTTATATCACATTTCACTAATTTTTTCTTTTCTTAACCATCATTTTTGAATTAAATTCATGTCTTGTCTTCAGGAAGTTTGGAACAGAGCTATTCAGTTGCCAGAAAAATTGTGTTAACAAGTTACAGTTGTAGAAATAAGTGCAATAAAGCAGTCATACTGCTTTCGTAAAAATGGGGTTTTTTTGCTGGTTAGCAAAAAAGACACAAATTAATCTCCACTGAGGGAAATCCTGCAATTTGAGGTCAAAACTTAGGTTAGACACCAGACCATCAATCACAGGAGAGAGGCCTTCCAAACTTTCAGCTGTTCACACAGTGTTTGTTTAGAGAGAGAATAAAGTTGAACCAGTAGCATGATTTTCAAATCTGCAGACTGCACGATGGCACCACTGCTTTTGGCTCTGAGGGCCCATGGGCCCAGCTGAGAAGACTGAGAGTAAACAAGAGCCCATGTTAGCATTTGTTGAAAGTACCACTATTTTATTGTTTCGTCAAGACCAATCCCAACAATACTGTACCATCCATCTGAGCTATAAAGGCTGGAAAACCTCAAAACACTCACAGATATAATAGTAGTTTAAAAACAGAAGCTATGAACTACCATTTAATCTCTGTAACCATTTATGCCAAGAGAAAAGAGAAGGCTAAGAGTCACAAGATTCCTACATCAACAGCTGAGAATACAGCACATTGTTTTAAGGCAACTTGTCTTCCTGAACTTCTGTAGGAGTATTCAGACTAATCCACATCAGAGTATTTAAACTGATCCACTCTCTGAAATCAGTTCAACAGCAAATAGAAACTTACACACCTGATATCTTTTATATGTTTGCAACCCCTGTTCTTTCTCCTCTTCCTTCAGGTTCTGACTCGCACTAAGTGATGAGACCTGATTAAATCTTTCTATTGATACACAAATTGTTCAGAAGTTTCAGGAAAATCAGATTTTTTTTTCTTTTTACGTGTATCTTATCTTTGGGAAGCAACCTTATAATTTCCACGTTATTGCCTACTGTGAGTTGCCGCGGACTGAGATTCACTTGTCCTAGTTTGTGAACTGGGTACTGTAATCCCTACAATGCCCCCTGTATTTATATTTTGTTGGCAATTAGATGAATTTACAGTGGAGTGTGCTAAATCAATCTGGTCATGTTTTCACAGCTCAGGTTGTACTTTTGCCTATGGTCCAAATGAGCATCAGAAAACCTTTTGTTTGCTGGTTGCTGTTGAGGGTTATGGATTCATTGTTTGTTGACAGTTGCTATTTGGTTACTATCTGGATGTGAATGAAAACCAGAGGACAAAAGATTTCCGAGTTAAACAAGTTATTGTGATCATTTAGTCCATCTGTAACTAAGTATTTATTGTACCAGTCTTACAGTCAAACAGTTGACTAACAGGGTTAGTTAGAGCATTTTTTAACCCAGTAATCTTTATTCAAGTAAAGCTTCACAGGCTTTGCAATTTTCCCTGTAAAAAAATCTACAGCTGGCCAGTGCTTTTACCACAGTAGACTTCATAATAATATTTTTGTGTTCTGACAGAGTGAGGATGGTAGTGTCCCTACATAGTCACACTGCTACAGTATTCTGACCCAGGCAATCCTTGTACACATTGTCATCATACCTGCAGATAAGAAACTCTGCTCATCTTCTTGTCTAGAAAATTCCTTCTCTAAAGGACATGGGACAAGCAGACACCTAAGAATGGGCAAGGCGTATTTGTTGAAGCCTTTCTTCTTAACCTCTCTCTTCTGCTATGCAGTAACACTGATGGCAACATTCCCAATCTTAAAATTGAATATGGTCAGAGAAATTACCAACTGTTAACAGTTGATTCAGATTATTCATCACCAGATTTCTGTTGTCGGAGCCTGCCTGCCCGGAGTAGAAGTTGTTCCTCTGTTACTCTTCACACATTTAATTTCTGCATATGGATTTTCAGGTGATCATGTCTCCACTTAATTTCATGGAAAGCAGTGGAAAGATGGAGAAGGGGCACAAAAAAGTGTGAATTTTACCTCAACTTGAATACACATCAAGCACAACTTCTCGAATATCAGTTGTAACTAAAAGCAAATTTCTTTTTAAGCAGGGCAACATTTTGAATAACTAAATCTGAGCATTTCAATTCAGAAAAAATTTTACACCTAATTAATAGATTTCTGAAACTGGATGCTTGCCACAGAAATGCTAACAGCCAGTTAATTTGTGTGCCATGAACAGCACTACCATTAGTTCAGTCAAAATCACACTTGTAAGCCACACCAGAGAAACATGCATTTACTAAAGACTCGCTGTGCTAGCCTACTTAACAACCTCATGCTTCATTCTCTAGGACTCCTCTTAGAAGGGCTAGTAAACATAAAAGCTGCAGAAAGTATGTTCAATTACATCCCAGCATCCCACCATATAACAGCAACCCCAGGCAGATCAAAAAATAAAATGGGCAGCTAGCATCCCACCACAAATTAGATTTTTAATTAACTCCATAGATGGAAAAAAATTCGCTGTGGCAGTTTATTGCATTAATTATCTCTCTTTTACTTTTACCTACAGGATACAAACAACTGTGGAGGGTCATGCTAAAAAGGAGTAATCAAACAGTCTTCAGTTCTTAACTAGGCTTGCAATGTAAGAGCAAAGAAATACCATTTGGAAGAAAGTAGAGAATTGCTTTGCGTTTCAACTCCTATAAACGTACTTGGTAAACTTTAGGACATACAAAATTTATAGACTAGATCAAGAAAAGAGATTAAAAGGAAACTTGGTTTTACATCTGTTGGAGATGTTGCTTCTGTCTTTACATTCAAATTCTTATTCTCTTCTAGCCGAGATTTTCCTGTTCTTGTCTTTGTTTTGAATTCCTTGTCAATGTAATTATTTTTTTATGCTTTCTTCCTCTTCCTTATCTTATTGGATTTTGAGGGGATTTTTGTGCCCATAAAATGAATCTAATAATCTACTTGCACATGTGTGTGTGTGTGCGTGTGTGTGCGCATGTGCAACAAGTTATGATATTTGAATGTCTACTTTTAATTATATATTGACTTGGTTTCCCCTTTAAAAAAAAAAAAGCAACAAAAAAACCACAAAACAATAACAATGAAAACAAATAAGCAAACAAAAGTGCAGTTATATATTAGTTAAAATTATCTTCCCTGTAATTTTTTTTTTTTTGCAGTCTTTCAGCATGAATAGATGGATATTTCCATGGGATGGAATCAGTCTGAAGAACTGAATCAGCCTGAAGAAATTATTCTTATTAGTTTCTATGTAATGTTCACTTTTTGAGACTTATACTCACATTTTAAAAAAAATACATTACCTGATTTATATGGCAAAATCACAACTACTCACCTGCAGATTAGGTAGGATGTACAAAGATTATTATTGCAATCAAAAAAAAGCACAAACTGAGTAGCTGAACAGTTTTGAATAGCAAATCTAAGAAAATTGCTTTAATTCTTCTTTAGACATTCTGCAAGGAGGAAAAACACCCAGCCCTGAGGTCTAAAACCTCAGCCAGCTTTCAACTCATGTTGTTTCAATCATTGATGTGGAGCTGTGAGGATTAACTTTGAAATGGATTGCCAAACTGAGTACAGACTTACTGGGGGGTGGGAAATGTCAGTAGCCCAAACAACCAAAAGAACAATCATGAAGGTGTTACTGCACAAATTATAGCATCATTATGCTATAGAAAGTTGAATTTCCCTTTCTGCCTTGAATTTATTTTTTAAAGTGTAAAAACAATGAAGATGTAAAAAGCACAGCTCTTTCCCCATAGGCAGACTGTTTATGATTAAGTAACTTGGACTAACTGCTGCTTCCTTTACTAATGAGATTAGTCATATTTCTTTACTGGCCCCAATTCAGCAAAGCACTTAAATATGTGCATAAATCCTACTGATTTCAATGAGATTTACACATGCGCTTAAAATTAAGCACATGCTTAATTCCACAGTTAAATTAGGAATAAGAAAAATTTAAGTAATTCCCTTGTCCAGTACTGAGATTTCAGTAACATTGTACTATGCTAACTTGCAACATCAAGAAAGCCTAACATTTTTATGATAAGCAACATGATACTAATAGGGCTTGCAAACCGAGTACTTTAAGAATACTTTTTTATTTGAGACTGTGGACTTTCCTTCAGGCAGTATGTAGTAATTCTTAGACTCTACTGGGAAAAAATTCAACGTATATATTCAATATAATTCAATATATAATTCAACTACTCTCTCTGAAAGTCATGTTTACATGTAAGAGGATGACTATAGAGAAATATATACTGACTGTGTCTTTCCCTTTCTATACCTGCTGCTACTATGATTTCTACAGTTTTCAGTCTTTTTCTATGCATACATATTCCCTAAGCAGACTGTTCTACAGATAAGTAGACAGTATGCTAGATTTTATGTCATAATTACAGTATCTGAAATCTTACATCTTCAAAACATTTTAGTAAAACTTGATTAATTAATATCTCTACAATTATGAGTGCTCACAGGAAAAGGTCAGTGACGATACACTGCCAAGGTTCCAAGTGGTTATCACAGTTTCAAAGAGTCATAAATGCATGTTTTCTAAACTCTCCTGTCTCCTCAGACTACTTTGCATGGTGTCAGGAACACTTAGCTTCACCTTGGGAAAAAATACAACCTTTTAAAAACTCGACCTTTTTGTGCACCAAAATTATTGGCAGTGCAGGAAACAGAAAAATACAAGTAAAGCTGTCTGAGAAATGATGACTGTAAAAGTTTTTGGAGGACAATTTGTTTGTACACTACATCAAGATAATTGGATGCAGAGCACAGTTTTTAAATAAACTTCTAAAGTAATCTTTAGATTAACAATTCTATATAGATCCTAAAAAGCTTTTAGAATAGCATTGGATTTTTTTGTTTGACATATCATTCTTAAAAGTATTCTCCTCAATTGACATTTAATACTTACATAACTTTTTGTGTCTGAATGTGTTTATCCCATACACCTTTGTTCCTTTTATTAAAATCTAGCTGTGAGTATATATATTTCTGTAACAAATATTGCATATGTAAGAATTGTTATGTTAGTGAACTACAGTGTGGAATTTTGACTGAATAACCAATCCCACAGACTGACTGCTACTTTGCGAAAGAATCAAAAGAAGGTTTCTCCCTCTCTTACTGGCATATACAGACAAACACATACACACAAACAGAGGCAACCAAAAGCTAAAAATCTTTCTAGTTTGGACCTCTTGTACAGTAGTTCCCAGTAAGCTTCCTGGTCTCAGTGGTATAGCATGGCTCTGTTTGCTAGCACTAGCTCATCAAAATCTTCCTCTAGTGGGTTTTTCCTTGGAGCACAGCTGTTACATGACATTACCATGATCACTAGGTACCCACCTGCAGCTCTCTTCCATGGCTGAAGGACGTTGCCTCATCTTCTCTCGTTTCCCACCTGACTTCAACAAGCTGGACATATAGAGAGGCTTCTGAATCCCAAATTGAGTATCACTTATGATTACATTGTCTTGCTATGCATACAATGCATTCAAGAATAAATTCAAGAATAAAATAACATGAAAACTGGAGCACTGTATATTAATGCTGTGGAACCGGAACCGTATTCTAAATATCTCTTTCCACTTCATGTGTCCTTTGTAAATGAAGTAATGCCACAGTGCTGAGTTGGAGGGGGGGGAAAAAACGTATCAAATGGCAATAAAGCATTTTAGAAGTCTCATTTAATGTAAGCAATGTCAGTTTGTTTCTTTTCCTAGGTATCTTCTGTTCTCAGTGTATCTGATGAAGTTAGGGGTAGTTTTTTTTTCCATTCTTAGGAAGAACAGAGACTTGCACAAGCTAAGGTAACATCACCCCCTTCTGTTCACACTGATGCTAAGCCCAGTCAATCACACATCCAGCATAGCAAAGCACAGGTACGACAGTGGTGCAAGACGAATGTATTTTACTGCTACATCTTTATCATGTGCATTGGACTATATGTTTTCAATTAAACTATTTCAATCATACTCTAAACTAGCTTATTCTAAGAAATTCTGGATAGCAAATTAAGAAATTATCTAAAGCAGATTGCAATTTTGCTTTAACTCTCCAGCATGAATAAATA
>JAWWMA010000100.1:54899741-54927352 GCA_035041425.1 Mionectes olivaceus | reverse complement strand
ATATCAGTGCCAGGGAGCAATATTTGTTATCTACAGCTCATTTTAATTTCTGTGTACCTGTTTTGATCTTCTGTCAGAGCAGCATCTCTCTTCTGATATGATATTGTGAAGGTTTCTGTGCTGGTGAAATGGAATGAGTTTTATTTCTATGTCTTTTGCTTTACAGGCTCATTGTGGTACGCAGAAAATGATTATTACTAGTACATTAGGCTTAGGTAGGTTCTTCAGGATTTTTTGATTAGTGCAGTCAATGTCTGCAATGTCTCACTTTGGTGAGTCAAATATCTCACTTTGACGGAATTAGATCAGATGCTGAGGATGTGGCTTTGTGAAGATTTCTCTGGTTGGAAGCAGAGGTTTGAGTAGTAGGTTTTCCTCTATCTGTGGATGTTCATTTCCATATAAAGAACTAAAGCAATGAGCTGAACTGGGACTGAGCCATGTTAAACATAATTTAACTAAAACCAACCCTGTGGCTGTCAGCTTAGGGAAGTGGTCCAGGTCACAGTGCAGCTGTGTGAGTAGCATAAGCTGGGAGAGCATCCGTGGGGCAGGAGTGAAGATGAAGAGGGGCATTGGGTACCTACACCTGTATTTTTTGCTGCAAAAACTTCAACAAATTACTTCTATCAGTAAATGTTTGATTATTTTCAGTTGTTTGCCTTTCCTGTAACTCCCCCCTACCCCTCCACCCAGCAGAATATAGCATCTTAAATGGCAAAGCAAAGTTAAGAACATTTTGGAAGCTTTGAGAAAATCACAGATGAAAAAAATCAACTGTGTGGATATTTCCAATGCTAATATTTTTTTAAGTCTTTCACATACACGTGCTGCAAAGCCTAGCCAATATGAGTGTCATTGCTGTGTTTTCTACAACTCAAAACTGAGGTCTGAAAAAGAACTGTGATAGCAATACTTCATGGTGTTTGGAAAACTCCCTGTTCTGGTCTAAGATGTGGTTGTTTGCCTGTTTACTCTGTGATCCAGGGAACTCCAGGGTAAGTCACCTTGACTATGAGTGAATTTAAATCAAAAAAGGAGGAAGGTGTTCAGCTGTCTGGAGAGACACTGATTGCTTTCCAACTTCACTGAGGCAAGAAGTTCTTGTGTTAGTCCTGAAGCAATATTTATGAAACGACATTCAGTCTGGAATGAAGTCTGGAAGATGCTTTTTTGCAAGAAGTGAGAGTCCATGGGAAGAGTGATCACATGAATGTCACTGTAGATGCTGTTCCTAACCTGCAAGTAGACATTCTGCACTTGCAGATGTCTTTGTGGGATGTGGTGCTGCTTGGACATCCCCAGAGCTGCATGGTTACATGGTGTGAGCAGCCACAAGGTCTTCCTGGGAAGTGATGACGTGCTGGAGAATTAAGGAAGGCAGGATGAGAGATTTGCAGGGAAATCTCTACTCCTTGGTTGGACCAAAAGAAGCTCAGGACAAATAAAGCAAGAGACCATTAAAACTACTGAATTGCTAAAAATTTAGAGTAAATACCCAACTTTTTCCAAGTTCCCAAATCTGGTGTGAGTGATCTCATACTGTTGTGATTTCACTGCTTTTGGTCTGTTTTTCAGTCATTCACCATTGAAATCTGGTGCTTACCACTGACAGAGCATAGCAGAATGCAAGCTCATATTGAAGGTTTGGTCTGCCACAGCTTCAAGCACCACAAGAAAAGTAGGGTCCAGATTAACAAAACAAAAACTGGGTGTTACAAAGCAAAACAAAGAAGAGGAGGTATGGTTCTGAGAAAGGGAGAACCTACAGCTAATGGAAGGGTTCAGATGAACTGCACTTGCTCTGGTGATTTTTGCAGGCTTCCTCCCTCTCTGATACTCACCAAAAGGAGTTTCTGAGCTCTGCATCTCTACGTTACATGTAAAGTCAGAGCCACTCACTTCTTGCTTCTATGAGGTGAATCATTTCTGCTATCAGGGGACCGTGTCTGCCTACTAGAAATAAGTCATGCCATGTCTCTCTGTGAAGTTTAAAGGACTGGAGACAAAACCAAACTCAAGAGTTTCTTTTCCATTGGGAAAATCATCTCAGACTTCACACTGATGATTACACATTGTGAATAGGAACTCAGTCTGCAGAAATGATTTAGGGGTGGCTTCTGCATTCTGCAGTGACTCAGAAAAAATTAAATGCATTGCTCTTGTATTCTTTTTGAAGGTACCATAGGGGACAACCACTTTTCCTTGCTTAAATTTGCATTTTTAAAAAGCTAAAGGCTCTGACTTTTCAAGAGTTCAAAATCTTCAGCTTATGTAGATTTGTAGATGACTCTTGCACCTGAAAGAAAGAGAGGCTTTTTGTTGAGGTTCCACAAAAAGAAACTCTTCACTGTACATATTTTCAAAACTACTGTCAGGTCCATGTGTTGAGACTTGTTGAAAATTATGATTTTTGCAATGAATGGGGTACAAGTTTGGATTTCTTAAATTGTTTTTAACATAATATTCAATTATAGCTGTTGAGTTCTGAAAAAAAGCTCTTATATGTAATTTGTCTTTGTTTTTGTTATATACTGTGCTAAAAAATTTCTCCCAAAGGTGGCTTCAGGTTTTAATTTTCCAGATTTCTACCCTCTCTAGTTGCTGCAGTGTTTCTGACCAAATGACAGAGCACCACGGAGTGTGGCAGGCATTGTTATCTGGATCCTATATGCTTACAAGGTCCCCTTGCAATTTGCGTAGTCAATATATCCCTCAAAATCATGTGCACCCCATGCTATCATCACAGTTTGGTCTGTGCCACTATTGTTATACACTTGGATTCCATAAGTAGCACAAGGAAGCTGTAAATAACTCATAACAAATAAATACATTCCTGTATACCAATTCTGAAAAAGCAGAAATATGTCAAAACAGGAAAAAGGAGGAACATTAATTCTGATGAGTTAAACATGTAATTTTAATGTCATAGGTCATATAAAACACTTCAAAAGTAGGAAATTTTCTAGAAATTCTATAGGACCAATATATGATTGAGGTGTAAAAGAACATAGGTCATTTTCATAGCTCAACATCTATTCTCTTTCAATATCCAAGCAGCTTTTGACATGCTTCCTTATTGGGGATTCTTTAAAGTAGTTACATTTTCATAGGACTATATAGATTAAGAGTTGTCTAAAAGACAGAAAAGAGAACAAAAAATAGTTGGTCAGAGGAAAAGGTTATCAACACAGACCCATAGAGTTCCTGTGTTTCATTACAATAATAAATGTACAGGAAAAGTTCTGTTAAAGTCACCTTAGTTAAGAACTGGCAGATAACAAAATGCTATGACATGAAGCAGTGTGCCATGAACATCTTGCCCAGCATTGCAGATGGTGTGTAGCATTGTCTTCTCTTCTAAGAACTAGTAAGACAATTTTTTAAAGCATATTGGCACACAGTTTCCTGGCATGAGCAAGCAAGAATTACTCTTGAACTTGAATTTTCCATCCAAATAACTGAATCTGTGCAAGAACTTGTGCTCTCTACAGTGGGTACAATCTGAAAAACAGGATAAGCTTGAGTTTAATTGCAAGGTTCACACTTTGTGATGTAACCTCTGACCACTGATGGCCAGTGTATCACTGGTCCTGTGGTAGTAACCTGGTATCACAACCAACATGATGCACTTTAGTAGCTTCTCATGTTTTGCTACTATCTCATTTCATCTTAGTCTTAATGAAACACCAGTATGGTTCTACGCTCTGTATGACACGACTGCCCTGGCCTGAAGACTGTGCTTGAGCTGACAGATAGGATGCAGGAAATACTGGTGCAGGAGTTCTTGGAACTGGGTATTCCCAGGTGTTCCACCTCTCTGATACTTTGAGGGCACTTCTTTGGCTAGTAAAATTAGTGACATTTGAATGGAGGCTGTGTACCTCTGGTCTAGCACATTTACTCGTTAAATTACAGAGTGATATAGGAGCAGCCCCTGTATACCAAGTCAAAATCCTACCGGTCGTGCTTGTTTGTAATGCTCACAGTACATTATATTATCGAATTTTCCTCTGTGGCACTTTTCATGAGTGTCTGAAACTTAACAGCTCCTCACAAGCACATCGGAGGTTCCTCAAAATCTAGATGCATACTTTTGTTTTGTGTCCAAACTTAAAAATTATATAGCTCAGTTCAACCCATACACATGTGGGTAAATCAGACAGTATAAGCAACAGTGGAAGTAGTGAATGTTGGCTGGCATACAGCCATTACAAACAGTGGAAGAAAGATTTCTGCAATTTGCTCTAAAACAGTGCAGTTTCTTCTTGCCACTACTTATGAGAATCAGATGTGACTATAGCATGAAAAGAAACACCTTGCAAGTTAACTATAAGTAATTCCTGTGGATCAAAAAACAGCACTTTAATTTTGCTCCATTGGATTAGCCTTATGTGCCACTTCCACATAAAAGCACAAGACTGTCTGTCTGCATCAAAACACCCATTGAATATGTAGATTTTCTTACAGGGACTTCAGAAAAACAAAGTAAAAAAAAAAACAAACCAACAAACCACAAAACAATACAATACAATGATCGTGGGATTTCACCTCAAATTTTTGCCCAAAGGGTTAACTAACTGTCTTTTAACACTGACTTCCTTCTTTTTCACTATAGACAGTTTATTCTCAGATTGAGTGAAGAGGGTGGAATGAATGTATACAAAAGAGAATTGTGAAGCTTTAGTGTGCCATTTTGTTACTTAAATTAAGCAAAGCTCTAATAAATTATTGTCAAGTTCAAAAAGAATTGCATTTATTCCTTTGTGACCTTTTGTCAAACTGTGTATAATTCTACTTCCTGTACATGAACCACCTGTGTAGATAAGCCTTTTTGCATGTCTATATTCATTTGAAAGAAAATAATTCAAACTCATCTTCAAAGCATAATTCTAATTTTCCACTTTTTGGTGCTTACAATGCTAAAATTAAAAGACAAAAAAAACATCTGAGGAGATAGATTAGAGTTTCTAAACTTTATTGTTGTTCTGAGTCATTAGTTTCACTTTAAAAAGTATACATTTTATATATAATTTAAAATTAAAATTATAAAAAACTAACAAAAAAAAACAACAAAAAAAAAAAAAAAAAAAAAAAAAAAAAAAAAAAACCACAAAAAAACCCACAAAAAACCCACAAAAAACAAAACAAAACCAAAACCCAAGGAATTAAGACAGGTAAGGAAATTATGAACGATCAGATATCATGGTTACTATTACTACTGTGACTTTTGTAACCCTCGTCATAGTAGGAAGCATGTAAAAGTTTGCAGAGATATCTACTGGGTGGGCTGACACAATTTTATATGAGGATCTGAGAGACCTACACGTTTCTTAATGACCCTTTGCATTAAAGGTGATCTAAACAGTGACGAGATGAATCCAATGATATTATCTATATGAGCTGGACTTCTTCAAAAAACACTCAGGATTTTGACCTGAAGAAACAAGTTAATTTTGATGCATTTTTGCCTCTGAACTTCATCCACTTCCATAGAAGGCATAATAGTGTTGTAGTATGAGTATTGTTTACAGAGATATTTCATTCTAATGGGAATTTCATTAACATTAAAATGTTTTATGTAGCATTAAAATGTATTATAATATCGGATAGGCTCATCATTTAAAAGCAAGGATTCTCATAGAACTTTTTAATGAGAATCTATAGGAATTCTCTTTTTTATTGGTCTTTTTAAATGCTTATGAATAAGCCTCTTTTTGCCAGGAAAAACAAACTGCTACAAGGTTTTATGGTTTAGTCATTCAGAAAACTCTAAAAAATATAATACAGTAATATATAACTTTCAAGAGTAGGAATTTTTTTTAGGGTATTCATAACACTCGTTGCTACAGACCAACTAGTAACACAAATTTCTGATGTTCAAGATCAATCATTTGTTAGATATCATGGCTTTCGTTTAAGTCTCTGTGAATGGTATTGCTCTTTTCCTTTATGCTTTAACCTTTCTTACTACTTTGTGGATTGTGGGGAACAGGAGGGTAGCATAACTGACAAAATCATCCACAGACAAAGTTTCACCCCAACAAGTTTCATGTTTTACATATTTTACACACATCTAGTTATCTTTATTTCTCTTTGCAAAAGAAACAGACGTTTGTGTTAGTTCCAGAGTTAGATATTAATCCTATTTGTTTTAAAAAGAACCAGATTTCCCTTTTGCATATACCAAATTAAAGTAGAATGTTCATCATTTGATTGAGCCCACCAACAAAGAAGTTAATTTACTTTCCTATTATATATAGTATATATATACTATTTATATATATAAACAGTATATATAAAAATAATAGAATAAAATAGCATAGAATAGAACACAATACAATAAAATACAATAGATATCTGTTAGAAAAACATGCTTTAAATACATTAAGTTTTTTCTTAAACTACTTTCTATTGATAATTTTAAGGGAATACAACTTCAGAAGAACAAATCTCCCAACTTGTTAAGAATTGGTTCATGAGATCCCCTGGACAGAGGAGCTGACCAGAGGTGGTAACACTTTAAGACCATTAAAGGAAAGAGTTCTTCATCACAGTGTATAGGAAATCAATCAAGGAAGGCTAGAAACCATCATGGCTGAGCAAGGATTTGCTCCTCACACAGAGGAGAAAAAAAGGAAATGCACAGCCAGTGGAAGCAGGGACGTGTAGCTTGGGAAAAGTACAGGAATACAGTAAGGATGTGTAGGGATGAGATCAGGAAAACTGAGGCACAGATGGAACAGGACTTTGCAAGGGATATGAAGAATAACAAGCAGTGATTCTATAAATACATAGATTAGAAAATAAAGGTAGTGTAAACCCTCACCCCCTGAGGCTGATAAATGAGTGACTTCTTACACAAACAGTTAAAAGACAAGGGGATAAGTTTTTAAACTAGAATAAGAGGGATTTAGATGAGATATTACAGGAAATTCTTTACTCAGAAAGTGGTGAAGCACTGGAACAGGTTGCCCCAAGACCATGTGAATGCCCCATCCCTGGAAGTGTTCAGGACCTTAAGCAACCTGATCTAGTGGGTAGTATCTTTACTATTGATATGGCGTTGGAACTAGATGATCTTTAAGGTCCATTTCAGCACAAACCATCCTTTGATACCATGCTTCCACAGAATGATGGACAGTGCCCACGACAACTGTAAACAAGATTGGTTAAAAATGAGAGCTCAATCATAAATATCATTGTTACATTTGAAAAATGTGAATTGTTCCAGTCAAATGAGGCATAAATAAAGAAAATTATATCTAATAATTGTGGTTTGCACTTTGGAATGTTTTGTCTGATAGTCAGCCTGCATAAAACTGTAAAACTTTTATTCCCAAAAATTTATGTTAGAACCAGAAATTTTGTGTTCTTGTCCCATTTTCCAGTCATTGAAAGAAAAAACAAAAGCTAGTTTTATTTCATAATTCTCAGTGTAAGCAAAGCAGGGAATTTTTAAGTGGAATCTATTACATGCAGCTGAAAATACTGAAAAGTTATACTCAGAACCTCCTATAACACCTACCAAGATTTCAGCTGGATATTTCAGAGCAGTCTCAACAAACCAAAGAATGAGAATTTGGATGAAGCCTCTTGTTATCTTTATGTGTCAAACAGTTCATTTTTTAGTCCCTAAATACAGCTTCAAAAAGGTCTTCCTTGTCATAGATAAAGTCAGACAATGATAGAGGCCTGTAATTATGCTTTATTTGTTGCAATATCATTTGATAGCCTGCTATTCTTCATTTCTTCTTTCATAACTTTCTGAAGCTTCTTCCAACTCTCTGCCTGACTCCATGAAAGATTTGAAAGGTATGATGAGATAAAACACATGCATGGACTGTCAGCTAGGTGGGACCACCATCCACCCAGTCAAATAGCACCCAGCTGTTTACAGTCTTTATCATTCATCAGGAGGTAATCTTTCCTGATAGAATATTGCTCATCGTGCCTGCCATAACACATACCAGTACTGCGTTGTTCTAACAGGGCACCTGCTCTTGTTACACTATAGAAAGTAACATATTTTCAAATGGAAGGAAAGTTGTTGGATATGGGTTCTTTTTTAAACAACAGGCCATTTCTTTTGGAAAATAATAGTCGTCATAAAAGTGCTCGTAAAACAATTCAGTCACTTTTTCACTGGAGTACATTCTACCACAGAGCCATCCTAAGGCTATCTGGAAGGGTTAATAAAAGATACAGGAAAACAAATCAAAATAAAGCAATTAATAAACTTATCTTCTTCATATCATGCATAATGGACACGACTATTGCAGAAAGTTTCAGCTAATTTAGTTGATTCTGTTTAATACTGATGTCACTAAACCATTGCTAAACCTTCATCTGTTACATTTAAAGTGATTTATTATTTTCTAAATTTCTTTAATTCAATATATCAATTTCTCTTCTTACTCTGTTACTCTAACAATTTCTTCATAATTTTCCTGTTGTGATGCTGATCATTTTAAGCACTCTAAATATTTGCAATAAGGATTGAGAAAAAATGTACAGAACTTTAAAACATATTGAATAAAATTAATCCCAATTAGGAACATTGCAGCATTGGGCCAAACTCGAAAATTCTATTTAAGTACTAACTCAATTTAAGTACTAAGAAATTTTGACATCAGCACTATACAGGACACTGTAATAAAAACTGAATATATACCTAAGATACACATTTAATATTTCAGGTTTTTTGGATGTTCACCAAGAAATTACTATCTGATTTGGACAAATTACTTTCCCCCCATGGCTCCAAAATACATTATTTTTCTTGAAAAGGCTCTCTTTATATCTCTGTGTTAAACATTTCATAACTTGTTAATGTGGCTTTTATGTTGTTGTGCAGTATACACAAAATCACGTCATATGCTGAGTTGAAAGGGATCCACAAGGATCATCAAATCCAATTCCTGGCCCTGCACACACCATCTCCAAGGGGCACACCATGTGCCTGAGAGCACTGTCCAAACACTTCTTGAACTCAAACAGGCTTCGTGCTGTAAGCACCTCCCCAGGGAGCCTATTCCAGTGCCTAAGCACCCTCTGGATGAAGAATATTTTTCTAATATCCAATCTAAACCTCACCTAACTCAACTTTGGGCCATTCCGTCAGTCCTGTCACTGGTCACCAGTCATCAGTGCCTGTTCCTCCTCTTCCCTTCTGGAGGAAGTTATAGATATCATCACAGTCTACAACTTCCTTGTGAGAGAAAGAGAAGGGGCAGATACACTGGATATTTTACTCACAGTGCCTTGGAAAGTTTGGGTGGAACCATCCTCCTTCATGCTAGTCATCAGTTCTGGATTTCTTCAACAGTATTACATAACATGTATCCCAAGTTACATGTTCGTATCTCAAGTGGTTAATTTAGGAGGATGATCCTTGACTTAGAACTAGATACAATGAAGATTTTAAAGAACTGAAAATTCATACTGCAATATGTAAGATTTAGATAAGATTTAGTCTTTTGAAATTGAGACTAAGGTGATTGCCTGTTATTTTTGCTACATTTTTCTTCCAAGCATGCTGCAAGTATTACAATCACAGGTTTACTTCAGCAAAAATAAGTGTATATAGCATATATATAGAAAGGGCAAAGATACCAATGAAATGTAGGACACAGGAAACTGCGTACTATATAGGGAACAGATAGAGCAAACTCTCTTGCTAATGAGAAGCTGTGATACACTGGCAGAAATTAGAGAGAATAAAAATGGAGAGAAGTTCTTGTGATGAGAGATTTCAATTACATCTTTGTTGGCTCGGCAAATGACCTAGGGTGTTGGCTCAGGCTGATGATGATCACACTATGGAAGTTTCATGGAATGGTTGATTAGGGAGCTCATGAGGAAAAAGCTAGGTCTCAATTTGGCGATTAATGTTATGCAAGATCTCATTACAGATGAAAATTCAAGAAGACTGTGTAGACTCTGTAAACCAAAGTACTTTCTTACCTACTGTAGGTGTAAGCGAGGAGGAGTAAGGGTGATTCACTTGATAGATTCTTTTCAGATTTTTGAAAGTTTTTTCTCCAAGTCTCTCATCAAAGAATTTTAGAGAAAGTAAGGAGTTACGTGATAAGAGGAGAAGTCCTTGATTTAATGATTAACTACAAGATAGAAGTAGAAGCAAACACTCACTTCTCACAGTGGAAAAAAATTAACAAATCAGTGGGAATTTTTGCTGTTCAAGTCCATGATAGTGCAAAATATTCTGAAAAACTGCTCTCAGGAACATTTTATCACTCAGTACTACTGAAAGCAGCTGATCTTCCCTTACTTTATCTCATTGTTTAAAAAAGTAAAATTTGGGGGTGTTAGATACAGGTGAAAGTAAACTGCCACTTTTTGAGGGACTGTTACTTTGTGGCACTAAGAAGTTTTATGAAGTCAATTTGTTTTTTAAGAAATTGGAACATTTCAGTTTGATTTGATAGATGTTGGTGTTCAGTAATGATAGCAGCCTGATAGAGTATACATTCTTCACTAAGGATTTCAATGGTATCCAAACCCACCAACAAGCAGTTATCAAGGTTACTTATTCTGAAATCAAAATGTAATTTGAACAGTATATATTTAATAAAATTCAAAAGAAGTCATCAAAAAGTGAGGAAGAACATAGTTCTTTAGTCAAAATTTACACATCCTATACAGTGATGGATTACTAATAAAGGACAGAGAAATGCCTGTGTTATGTAATTAACACACCATGGTATATAGCTAAATGGTACTGAACTAAGGAATTATTCCTATGTTCCCATGTTTTAGATGTTGGATTTTTCAAACTCCATTTCTCTTCCAGTATTATCTATGCATGCTTTCACTGCTTCGAAAGGAAAAAGTGTGCAGGACTACTGCTCGTCCCCCAGTCTAGACTGATACTGAGGGTTGCCCCAACCCAGATGCAGTACCTTGCACTTGGACTAGTTGAACTTCATGACCTTATCTAGGTCCCTCTGAATGGCAACCCACTCTTCAGGGAGGAAATACTGTAAATTGTATTGAAAAATTGATAAGTGATTCTAAATCTGGAAAGAGTTAGTTCTGTTACTGAGACCTAAAAATAGGAGTGACATGGCAAGTAAGACAGGAAGAAAAAGAACATACAAGTTTTACATTTTCCCACTTATTTTTCTTCCACTTATTGTCAAATTCCTAATTTGATGATGGAGATTTTCTGATAGAAAATATATTTAAGTAATACAAGAGTTGGTGCTCTTTCATGATAAACCTTTTCTTGTGAAAGGTTGTTACTGTATGTGCATGTGTAGTTTGTTATCCATGAGTTTGTCTATTGTCTAGTTCTACTGTAAATTCGAACAAGGAAAAAAAAAAGCAAACAAAATAAGTCAGACTGTATATATTTCACATGTACCAGAGTTTCTATGTCCTTCTAAAACGTGCTTCCTAGTTCACAGATTAACAGAATATGCTGATTTGGAAAGGACGCACCAGGATCATCAAGTCCAACTCCCAGTCCTGCGTGGGACACCCTGAGAACCACACCATGTGCCTGACAGCCCAGTCCAAATGCTTCTTAAGCTCAGATAGGCTTGGTGCTGTGATCTCTTCCCTGGGATCCCTATTCCAGTGCCCATCTCTGGGTCTGCCCATCAAGACCATCCTCTGGGTGAAAAACCTCTTCTGGATATCTAAACTAAACCTCCCTCGACTCAGATTCATGCTGCTTCCTTGCATCTTGTCACTGATCATGAGACTACTCCTCCTCTTCCCCTTATGAGGATACTGAAGACTGCAATGAGGTCCCCCTCAGACTCTTCTTCTCCAGGATGAACAGATCAAGTGACCTCAACCGCTCCTCATATGGCTTCCCCTCTAAACTATTCAACATTATTAGGGATGCTCTCTAATAGTTTAATATCATTTTTATATTGTGGTGCCCAAAACTGCACACAATATTCACGGTGAGGCCACCCCAGTGCAGAGCAAAGAGGGCAATCCCCTCTCTCGACTGGCTGGTGATGCTTTGCCTGATGCCCCCCAGGACACGGTTGCCCCTCCTGGCTGCCAGGGCATTGCTGACTCATATTCAAGTTCCTTGAAGGGCCATGAGAGGAAGCCATGTGAGGAGTGGCTAAGGTCACTTGGTGTGTGAAGAGCCTGGAGAAGAGGAGAGTGCAGAGAGACCTCATTACAGTCACAACATCCTTATGAAGAGAAATGGAGAGGTAGACGCTGATCTCTTCTCTGTGATCACCAGTGACCTGTGCAAATGGCCTGTGTCAGGTTTAGATAGGATATTAGAAAAAGATTCTTCACCCAAAGAGTGGTTGGGCACTGGAATAGGTTCCCTGGGAAAGTGATCACAGCACTTGGATGATAGTCCCAAGCACACAGTGTTATTTTTGGGGATGGTCCGTGCAGGGCCAGCAGCTGGATTTGATGATCCTGGTGGGTCCCTTCCAACTCAACATATTATCTGATTCTATGATTCTATGATTTTGTGATTTCCATCAGTTAAGGCCTCCACACTCCTTTCCACAATTCTTCTCTTCAGCCTCTAATTTCCTGGTCTACGCACACAACCAGGGTTGCCCTTTCCCATGTATGGAATCTGATACTTGCCCTTGTTAATATGTTTTCTTTCTGAAATTCAACTAAACAGTTTTCCAATTTGACAAAATGTTATTGAACACTAATAGTTTCTTAACATAACTGATACTTCTACTTTCACGGCATTAGAAGACTAAACACACTCATTTTCTAAGTCATTAATGAATTACAGAAAACACTAAAGAGAGTGCACGTCCTGTGCACAGGATATGGCTCCATAAAAGCCATTTAACAACTAGTCCATACTTTTAGGGCACATTAAGTTGCACTCCAGCAGTTGCAGTGAGGCTGATTTCCTTGACATCTGATGATAAAATGCGAGTAAAAAAATTCTCAAAAGGACTATATGACAACTGTGGTTTTATTATTCTTTAATTCTTAACAGCTAGTTAATTCTTCCCAGAATTTTTACAGAGACACAAACTGAGCCTATAATTCCATTTTTTTCTTTTATTTTCAATCAGTAAGTTGTGTTTGGCTTTTGCAGCTATTCCAGTGTTAACTATACTTTATGAGTTCTCAAAAATATCTGCTAAGATAATGAGATTTTTTTCAGGCAGCCTTTCAGTTAACCAAGGATAACTTCTCCTGCTATTTTTTCCTTCATATTCAGGGAATTTACTGTACTGTCAGCATTTGCCTAAATTAGAGAACGTAGAAGAGAGTATGGTATTGAGGTATGAGCAGTTCCTTATATCACCCTGGCAATTTTGAATGTTACCCCCTGCATCTGTTCACTGTTATAGATGCTAATTTAAACTTTTTATTTTTATTTTTAATTAAACAGGATCACTGCTCTGATCAGTTATGGACTCAGTATTGGGGTAACAGTTCTAACCCTTCAAATTGTCTTTTGCATCACCAGCTCCTTCCAAAAGAACTTATAGGAAGTCAGCCAGCTGACTTGTAAAGACGTAATTAGCAGCACTCAAAATCCATATTTAGATTTTTAAAAGACTCTGTGACTTGGTGGACATCTTTTCACAGATACTTTGAAATTCCAGTGGAAAAGCAGTAAAACTGTATCCACCTTGGAAAGCTGAGATTATCTGCACAATTCTAGTTAAACTTTACATCTTTAGAAATTCTGTCCTTGCAGAAATGGTGGCACAGGAATCTGTCCATCTTCAGGCGCCTGTTAGGTGCTCATTGGTATTCCCAGGCTCCTGACTGAAAGAATGGTAATAAAAAGGATGTCTAATTTCTCCCAGAGTAAGGAATTTTACTTAAGGCAGATGCTGGCCACTCATATGTAGGTTGTCTATACTAATGTTTAATTTACATAAAATCCCTAAGAGAGTTATGAGTAGACACTTTCTCTACTTCAAAATACAAGATAGGCGTGTGTTTAACACAGCCCATGTGTGGTCTATAATCTTACTTCAGTTCCATACATGTAAATCAAATTCAATTAAAATATATTTTACCCAAACCAACAAAAAATATTTAGTGGTCAACTGACTGCATCTTCAGAAATGCCAAAAACATGCTAATAAAAAAGGAGTAGCACATCATGAAACCTCTTCATAGTGACATAGAGGCTGACCTGCCAGCAAGCTGCCATCAAAAAGAGTATTTATCTATCAGGTCTACAAGTTTTTCCCTTGGATAGTGTGTGCATTAGTTTGCACCTGTACTGCTGCCCAGGAAACACTTTTGACAACATTTGTAAATACACATCCTTTAAAAAAAATGGAACATATTCCTCAGTATTTTTGGAGTGGTGTAAACAGGATAGACTGAACAAATGATTAGTTGTTGCTACTTCTGAAACTCTGTGCCGACATGAGAAGGACATATTTCTTCAGAATCTCAGAAAGAATTTTTAGTAGGTAATAAACATTGCAGCAAAACAATAAGCCTTACAGAAAGTCTAGGAATCTTACGGAAGTTAGTAGGAAAAATCTTAAAACAGACATTATTCTTCAGGAGATGAATCTTCAGAAATGGATGAGAGTGGAAAAAAGACAGGAGAGGAAATACACAAAAAAACATCTTTTAGAGAACAACAAAAGCAGAATCCAAAATTAAGCAATAACAATCTATATTTTCATACACAAAATCATGGCTTTTGTAAAATCTCCTCACTAATGAGTGGAAATGCAGAACATTCAGACTTACAAAGCAGTAAAAGCCAAATTCTCTATATAGGATGTGTGCATTGCATGTTAGTTATTTGTAAGTTGCTCTTCCATGCATTTGAGAGACTTAGTTCAACTTAATGGCCAAAACTTCAAAGAAGAAAAAATATTCACAAATGGTCTAATACACTTGCAAAACTACTGAGTATAATTTTACATTTTACATTTTATGGTAACTGGATAACTACAGGAAACCCAGCTAGTATTTTGACAAACTTTATTTCTTAACCAAAATCTGACTTGAAAGTAGGTGCAACACTGTGAATCAATGAAATGATCTGGGGGTTTACTGGTTACTTAATTATCTTAATTACACATTTTTCATGTCATTTTTTTAAACATTACTAAAAAAGTTGTGACAAAATTTTCCTGCCTATAAAAACCAAGAAATTACATTTCTTAGTTAAAAGTATGCTTTTAATCTTTTTCCTCTGCCCTTTGTCTTTGTAGCGCTTTTATAATGGCTTTAACTTTGTGCATATTAATTCATTATTTTCTTCACTCCCTTTGGTGGTATGAATTCATGGATTTGTTCTGTTTTTGTTTTCTTGTAAACTCCATAGACAGTTATCTACTCATGGTAGTCTCAAAAACTAAAGTAACACCCATTTACTAGGTCTTAAAAACTGGTTACAAAAATCTAATCTAAATACTAAAATACTATTTTAGATTCAGAGCTTACAAATGGCTTTTCCCAGTGGAGTTTTGAAAATATTAAAAGATTCAGCTTCCACTGAAAAACACAATGTGTGCAAAATTAGCCAAGTTACTTCAGTTGCTAGGAGTATAAGCAGTACGGAAGACTGCAATCAGCATGCAAACAGTCTTAAAAACTAAGACGAGATATTTGAGCGTTGTTTTGAAGATATGCATGAATGCCTATATACTTTTGTAATCTTTACATGTCTACCCACATGTCTGTATCATGAATATACAGAAGAATCACAGAATCATAGGATCATTTATTTGGAAAAAGTGTCTAACACAGCACTAACACAGTAACCCAGTACTGCCAAATCCACTGAACTATGTCCCCCAGCAGCACATTTTACAAACCTTCAGGTTTATTTTATCCCTTTCCCCTTCAAATCAATGAGCCCTGGTAAATCTTATTCAAAAATAAATTCTTTTTACCCTTTGAAACAGGTATGAACTGCCTGCTGCCAGTAGACCTGGTGTCAAGTAAACTGACTCCTGACCAAAGAACCCAAAATTGTACCAGGCTCACAGCCAAGTACTGTTCTGTTGTGTCTCCCTGTTTCTTCCCTAATCATTCCACATGAAAGGAAGGATGGAGGAAAACACTACTGTGCTTCTGATCCTTTAACTAGTCCTACCAAGGTCCTGAAGTCTCTCTTGATTGCCCTTTGATTTCTACTTGCAACTTCATCATCACTTACCCAAAAAACCAATAGTGGATAATCTGAGAGCTGAAGCAGTGTAGGAACCTTTCTCTTCAGATTTTTAACCCAGGCCCCAGGAAGGCAGCACACTTCCCTAAGAAGTAGATCTAGTTGGCATATTGGGCCCCTTGAGAGGGGAATCTCCTTTTATTCTGAAAATAATTTTTTCATTCTTTATTTTATGGACTGTTTTTCCACATAACCATTTGTATTAAATCACTTGAATTTTAAAGAACAAAACTATTTGAATTCATCAGGTTCTTTACTTGGTTTTTCTTCTTTGCCCCCAGCTCTTCAATGAAGTATAACTTTTTTTGGAGGCAGGATGTTAAGCAAATTTTGTCATTTACCTTTGAAATCAGAGTAGGATTTCTCACAAGATCATTCAGACTCAGCTGGAGCACTATAAATATGAAGGTGAGGGATTGTAATAAATGTGTTTTTGTTCTCCTCTAGAAACACCTATTGGACTGTTAATCTTTTTCTTTCAAACTGTAACATAATGTATAAGCAAGTACAAATCAAGATTAGAAATATTTCAGATTAATCAAACACATTCTTTTTCTCATATTGTTCTGAGTTGGTTGCTTGGGATTTTTTGTCTGTTTGATTACATGATTGAATCCACCCTGTACACCTTGAGGAAAGTATTTTTGTTTGAACCTTCCACTAGTGTACTGTCAGGAATGGTAGGGAGACTGCTGGGACATCATCTTTGTTGCTCCCTAAAAATAAGCATGCACTGGTGCTGAGTGGCCCCTTCACTTTACCAGTTGGATAGGGCATAGTATTTGTGACCTTTTTCACCCCATAAGCTTCTACATCCTGGTTGAGCACACACTGATTCACAAAGAAGGACATTCTCTGAAGTGTCTCACGTAATGTACTACACCTGCACACAGCAAAGGTTGCTGGACAAACATGTTTTTAATGACCAGGGAGCTCCAGCCACTGCACAGGGGAGCAAGCAAAGAACCAGGGTCCGCAGCTTTCTTCGTACGGTACCATTTAGTTGGACGCACTGAAGGACTGGGAGATGGAATATATACACTTAGGGGACCGAAAAATTTTATACTGGAACTGAGATATGTGATTCTTTTGATATGAAACAATGGTTTTGGAAGATAAATAATAAAAGGATTATAAACTTATATAGGGCTTTTATTTATTCTCTTCCTTCTGACCCACTCCCATATATCCAAAGTGAAAGTGGGAGGAAGAGTCACACAAGTGTAGCATTGTTTGAAGGGCAAGGTAATTTGAGGAATTTCATTTTCTCATTCACTTAAAATGATGTTCTTCAATTACACTGTTCTCCAAGAGCTCCAGTTTTTGAGTTGCCATAAAGAGCATACCAGAACACATCACTGTCACAGAAGTGTCAAAAAAAGCACTTACCTAATAATTAGATTTTACTTTCATTTAGTTGATTGATCTTCAACAAAATATTTCTCAGCCTGCAACCACTGTAACCAGTACTTCTCCAAGGTACTTTTTCTACTCAAGGCTCATCCTCTTCACTCAGTTATGAAAACCTACTTTAACTTCACAGTTTTAAAAAACAATTTGATTTTTTCCAATCAAGGCCACTACAATCCCTTTATTCTCTAAGCATATTTCCTCCCAAGTATTAGAAGTGTATATATCCATCTCCAGTGCCATGATTTGATATTAGCATTTCCTCCCTGCACAGTCCAGATACTGTCTTAAGACAGATTTCAGAGAATTAAAATAGCCACAACAAGAATTAAAAGTTAGTTAATAAACTGCTGTTTCTGCTAACTTCAGTTTCTCTACAGTAGAACATTTTCTTTTGAATATCTTTATTTAACAAAACCATTCAACACTAAAATGTGCCCATCTCTCAAGAAGAAAGAGAAAGTAAATTCTATGTCTTCTTGCAGGATAATAATCATGATTTTCTTAGTTTCAAGCATATGTACGTAAATGTCATGTTGTAAAATATTTTTATTCAAATAGGAGGAGATTTTCAGATATTTCAGGTTCTATATATATGAAAACAGGGACTGGGAATATAGGAGTGGGATAGCCGTGTGGAAATGTTCCCTGGGCAAGGATAGGGATACTGCATCAGGGTGTGGAAGAGAAGTTTGGCATCTCTCTAGATTTCTCATAAATTCACATCTGGAGCTTTTGTTGTTACTTTATTTTTAATGATGTTGTATACAAATAAACTAAGAGTCTCAATATATGTATTAATCTCATCCTTTATGGAATGACTTAGCAATCCATAAATTATCCAAGATATGGGGGGAAAAATGGAGGAAAGTACTTGTTTCTCCTGATCTATAAGCAGAATAGGGAACTGTAGATTTTTTTCCTTTGGCTGTATTAAAGTTATAGAGTAGAAAATACCTTGAAAACTGGTGTTAACATGAAGTTCAACACTTCACAATGGGGGGCTTCAGAAGCTTTTTTGGAGAAGAGATCAAAATGCACATGACATGAGAAGAAAATTTCTGGTTAAGATAATGGAGCTTAACACCATTCTGTCTTACATACATATTTAAGTGTTTGTTAGAAACCAGAAAAATATCTTTTTGTCATGGGAATTACTTTCAATTTAGGAAATAGCATATCTATTCGGTGATAAGTAGCTTGCCTAAAGTACCAGTAAGTTTGTTACATTGATATTCATAAACTGATATTCACAAACTGCAAGGGAGATTAAGTAATTCTTCTAATGTTTTTGATAATGTATTCTCAGTGGAGGAGTGTAATCATTGTGTAATAAAAACTAATAGAAGGGGAAAAAACCCCTACATCTGAATAATAAAAAAACCTCAGTCTGAATAATATGTTTATTCACAGAAAGCATATTTTTGAAAGATGCTTCACAGATCATTAGTTTTATGGAATTAGGACTGAGCCTGCATAGATTTAGCAATGAATCCCACTCCTTGGTATATTGTAAGAAGGTATGAAACTCTTTCCAGGCCATATGGTGACAGAGCGTAGCACTCTTTCCCAGGGGCCCTGTCAGACTTAGCCACAGTCTATTGTCAGGCACAGTTGGTGAAATCTGATGCTCACTTGGTTTAGTGGAACAGAAGCCACCTTAAAGATAACATCAAGAGCATAGGGATCACATTAAATGACTTGCATTCTGACAGTCTGCCACTTTTCTTACATAATCTCACATGTGATTACCATACCGTAAAGATGCTTCATTTTTTCCTTCCAGAAGTATTCATATTTACGGATTTATTTATGTATATATTTATATATGCATACTGATATTTACTATTATAAGTTTCACCATACAAACATCCTTTTCACAATTCACTATGTTTGTATGTACAACTGGAATATACTAAGCAACTGGAAAAGAAAGTACTGATATGTTTCTGAACTATTTTTGTGTTTTGGTAGAAAATCTAGTAAATATTCCTCCAATCTTTCCATCAGAGTTTATATAAGTTTTGGATTACTCTTGCTTGCTAATGGAATTTCAAATTCACTATAAGACATACACATTCCCTACATTTCATATGACATGCAGTCATATAAAATATACTTTTATTATGCCCTTTAAAGTAAATAGAACTGTTGAATCTATCCATCATAACATTTAAAATAAATTGTATAAATGGATCCTTTGTAAATGGTTGGGGTTGGTAGGGCACAAGAGTTTTATTCAAGAGAATACTTATTTTTCTCCAGGAAAATGGTTGATATTATGTTGTACACAGATATCATTCAAATAGAATGTTTAAGGCTGTATTTTGTCTACTGATTACAAGTCCAACACGAGTTGACTTTCAGAATTCCTGTGTTCTGATAGCTCTGAGCTAGCAGTCATGTTCAGCATATACAACACCAGCCGAAACAGATGAAACTTTCTCTCAACCTAGGTTCACTCCACTATACTGGCAACAGCAACAAAATACAAGAAGATGTGACCAATACTTAAATCCAGCTAAAATTAATCAGGAACTCAATTAGGCAGAAAGTAATTACTGAACATGTAATTTGACTACGACAGCAGATGTTCCTACTCTTGCATATAGTGCCATGGGACCACTAATTAGCTTAAAATAGCCTCATCTTTGGAATTCACTTTCCATCCTCTTAGCCAGTAATACTTTTAGTTTATTGAACTGAGAGGCCCATGTGTTTCCCTTATCTGTAAGACACTGGGAAACCTCCAGAGCTTGATGTCAAATACATTTTAGTTTCAGTTACCAAATTTTTTTGCAGAATTAGGCTTACAAGAAGGTTTTAGTGCAATCCAACTTATGTAAGAGTTATCAAAAATCTGGGCAAGATAATGATCCTTTTTAGAGTGCATCATTCCTGTGTTTATAAAACCACAGTTTTAGATGTCACCCTGGAGAGTGCACCCCTTCTACCATATCCTCCATATCTAATTACAGAGGCAGCAGTTCAGTGAAGACTCACAAAGTACATCAGCTACTAAATGACTGGCCATCTTTTCTTGAGTGTGTTAGTTTCTCCAGGGAAAATTTCTGAAGAAGCAATTTGTTATTTTGTATGTCTAACTACATCTCATGGTGCAATGATGTAACTTAAAACCTCATATCAAACCCTATACCTTAAAATAAAGTGAAATAATATTTGCATGAGGAAGGTTTTTTCCACTCATTTACAGGATTTTCTCTAGAAAATGGAATCCTGTGTTCACTAAATCATATCTCCGTTGCCATGGAAATTGTGGAGGTTTTACACCTTGGCATTTTGACTTCATTTCTGGATTGTATACAAAAAGAAGATGGAATAAGACAAGTTGGGCAAGAAGATAACACAATGACTTAAACAAAAACATCTCTCATAATTAAACCAAGATGTCAAGGGTATTTGTGGAAAACACAGACAAAAATAAGTAGATTTCAATGCAAATATGAAGCACTAAGCAGGTTTCCATTTCTATCTTAGGGCCCTTAAAGCTGTTATAAAAAAATGCACAAAAAAAATCCCACTATTTTTTCATTAAAAGCTCTGTAATATTACCTAATGATATCTTATCTTATTGACAGGTCATAGAACAGTGACTAAAGCAAATTAAATCCATCTTTCAATGGATTAATACCGAGGCCAACTCATTATTAGCAACTAAACTAATTTTATTTTTTTTTGTGGAGTGTAAGTTCTCTTAAAATGAATATTAGAAAACTTAGCAAACATCAAATTTTTCGGTCTGAGGTTGAGTTCAGCCATAATACAACAAAATAACATCGGTTATCAGACTAATTTGCTGTTCTACCTGACACTAAAACAGCATAAAAAAATAAATGTTCAGAATCATTAGCAGTTATTTAAATTAGAAAATATGGAAACAGTTGCCATGTAGTCTCTGTTATTTGTTTGTTTATAGTAGATACTGACGAATGAAGACAGCAAAGTTCTAAAAGGAAGAATGCGTGTGTGCCATTGGCAGAGTTTAAATGAAACTGATTATTGGTAAGCTTCTAAAATTACAGGGAGATCATTTCATCTGGTTGGTCGCTCATGATATGCAAGGGCTTCTATATTGTAGGTGCTTGAGTGAAATGGACATTGAACATACCCTGGAGACTTATTCCACTGAGGTTTGTTTCTCACAGTGACTATATGCTCACTACTGACCGTCTACTTCAGCAGTGCTATTTTAATTTCCTCAAAAGTTGCCTCAATTTACAAAGTAAGGAAAATAAGAAGCTTGTGTTATCCTCTTGAATCAAGTCCCACAAGGCGCAGATAGAAGGGAGCTAGGTATGGTCAAAATGTAATGAATGAGAAATACACAGAGGATTGCAGATTACACCAAAACTCAGGCTCTACTTTGAAGAAATCATAGCATGTGTCGTGGTGGGGTTGCATTACTTGAGAATCAGTGGTTGCGTGTGTGCTGAAACAAAATATCATGAGCTTTCTTTACTAGACTTTATTTGGTATTTTGAACACAGTAACTATCAGACTTAGATACAGGGCATTGCACTATACTGCAGTTATGTCAAAGTCTACGGTAAGTTCACAGGAGATATTTTGATCTTATGAAGGGGTAAAAATGAAAAACATAACAAAATGTTTTAAATCTGAGGAAGGACACAAGCTATAGCATCAGAGAAAGAAGTACAACATCACAAACACTGAGCTTAGCTTCCAGTTGTTGAAATGGGTATAACATTGGGTTATTTGGTTATATGGAGGCCTACACCATGTCCAAAAGAGTAAGGAGCGTAAAGGCCCACTGCCCTACAACAATATTACAAAAACTGTATTACAATACACAGAAACTGTGTATTCTGGCCTTATAATCTGAAATACATAGGTCTGCTTATTTTATGATTATGTAAGGTCACTGAATGATTGTGCATGACAAAACCATTACTCTGGGCCTGCTAGCTGCCACTAGCTGCTAGTATCCATGAACAGAGCAATTTAGATTGAAATTGACCTGTGGTGGTCATCCAGTCTAATAAGAATAGTGTTTAATCAGGAACAGCATTAATTTCTTAAATTAGTCTTCTTTGAATAACTCCAGGAAGCAGAAGTTCCTCTAAAATTCTGGAAATAATTTCCAGATACAATAAAGACAAGAAAATTATCAGAAATAGTTAGCAAGTCCAATATTCTTCTAGAAGCATATAGAAGCAAACTTCTATAACAAAGTGACTGCTTTGGTAGATAGGGAAAAACAGTAGACGTACCGGACTCCAGTGGATACTTGGACTTCAGTAAGGCTTTTGATGCTGTCTGCCACAAGATCCTCACAGACAAGCTGTTGATGTACAGGCTGGTTAAGCCAACAGTGAGGTGGATTGAAAACTGTCCTAATGTCTGGGTCCAGAGGCTGGCGATCAGTGTCTCAATGTCTAGTTGGAGATCAGTAACTAATGATGTACCTCAGTTCAATATCAGGTTCAGAGCTGTTTAATGTCTTTGTTAATGATTGGGATGATGGAAAAAAGTATATCCTCAGTAAGTTCGCAGATGACAAAAGATGGAGAGGAGTGACTGATGTTCCAGATGTTTGTTTCCAATCAGAGGAACCTTGGCAGGGAGAAGAAATGGGCTGCCAGGAACCTCACGCATTTCCACAAGGAAAAGTGCAAAGTCCTGCACCCAGGGAGGAACAAAACTAGGGGCCACCTAGCTGGAAAGCATCTTGGCAGATACACCCTATTGGACACCAACCTGAACATGAGTGAGCAATGTGCCTTTGTTATATAGATGGCCAGTGGTATCCTGTGCTGCATTAAGCAGAGTATTGCCAGCAGGTTGAGACCCCTACATACGTGGAGCACTGTGACTAGGTCTGGGCTCCTCAGTGCAAGAGAGAGACAGAGAGGGACTGTAAAGAGTCCAAGAAAGGACCACAAAGATGATTAAAGAACTGAAGTATCTCCTACCGGAGGAAAGACTGAGAGAGCTTGAACTGCTCAGCCTAGAGAACAAAAGCTTCAGGGAGATCTTACTGGTGTTAGTCTTGAAGACAGAACACAAAGAAGGAACCGGGTTCTTTTCATTAGTGTTCCATGACAGGGCCAGGAGCCCTGAAACACAGGAGGTTCCATCTGAACCCCAGGAAATGCTTTTTAACTTGGAGGATGACAAATGGGCAGCCCAGAGAGGTTGTGGATCCTCCAGCCTTGGAAATATTAAAAAATTATCTAAACACAATCCTGAGTAGCACTCTCTAGGGAGGAAGTCCTTCCTGAGTAGGCGTTTGGACCAGATGATCTGCCAGTGGTCACTTCCAACCTTACCCATTCTGTGATTCTGCAAAACTCAGACATCTTAAACTCTCCTTATATGCTGTATAATCCAGCTCCTCAATTGTTCTGATGGCTCTCCTCTGGACTCAGTCCACTATGTCAGTGCCCTTGTGCTGGGGAACCCAAATCCAAACAGATGACACCCTTTATGAGATGACACCCAAATCAAGATGAATAACCACTTCTCTCAATTTACTCAGTATACCCTTACCAGTCGAGTGCGTTTGCCAGTTATTTTTCTTGTGAATTTGAGTAGCTGCTTCTCCATTCTGCATGAATACAGTAAAACATAGTCAAAGAAATTTTATGTCAGTGTATAAAAATTAAAATTCCCAAATATTAAGGCCCAAATTTTATTTTTAATATACAAAAAATTAATATTTTGGTCAATTTTCAAATATAACATGAAAATTTAATTTCATGAGAAAAAGAGGACCTCTCAACATCTGTCATTTTTTTTAAGAACTCCATTTCTAACCATCCAGTGGATACCAGTGAACCAACCAGAAAATACTTTTGTATTTTCTTCAGATATATAAATAAAAACAATGTCAAACTATAATATCTAAGTCTTTCTTTTCATATCTATCTTTCCTTTCAAGACATGATTTCCGGTTTTTAGAAGCTTGGAGTTTCTGATGCCACTTAAAAGGGAAAGAGGAAAGGTCATCAGTGGTATTACTGCAGAAAAAAACTTTGCAGTGGGAACTGAGAAAACCTGTCTGCCCTTCTCCTGATGAAGTTTACCACTCCACTACAGAGCCTGTAGAAGCGTTACCACCTCAGCACAGTCCTTTTCATTCAGAGAATACTGAAGGCAGAAAATGAATGTAAGTGCAGCCTAAGTGCTGCTGATTTGTCTTCCTCAGCACTCATGTAAGGGTTTTGTTTTGTAAGGTGCTCCACTGCCTCCATCCTTACTTCTCTGCAGAGGCTAAACTTCAAGACAACAAGACTTAAGAGACTGGACCACGATACACCCACACTGGCTGGTTAAACCAGATATATGAAGCAATCCAGCAGCAGAGGAAGTCAGGACATGGAGAAAATATGATGTAGACCAAGTGCACGTGTGCTATACCTCAAACCTCAGAGTTAAGTTAGCTCTAGCAAACATAAATAAGCATAATGCTGACGGGCAGTGGATGTTATCTTTTAAACAGGAACTTGCTTTTAACAGTAGGATATCCTCTGAAAGAAATTTGAGACAACATCAGAGACCATTCAAATTATTTTCAGTATGCTACTACAGCATATCAGCAAAAGTATGTTTAAAACATTTATACAGCCAAAAAGAGGTTGTATCAGTTTATCACATGTTACTATCCAAACTGGAGTAATTAAATTGTCAAGCATTCATGCCCATCCAAATTTAAAATTCATTTATCATTACTAAGATACAACGAGCCAAAATCCATTTACATGAGTTATCCCTCTTTGATTTTTGGAATTGCTTTATATCTTATGAGGTGTTCATAGCCAACAAATAGGGATTTCATTCACAGACAGCAGGTCACAGTATTGTTTTCCAGAAAAGTGTTTTTCTACATGTTTTCCTCAAGCACAAAAGAGTCTTTATTCTGGAAATCTCTCTGTCTTGCTGTTTTTTCTAGCAAACTGAGTCAAAAAGACAACAAAAGATTTGTGTGATTTTTTTGAACAGCCTCACAACACAAATCTTAGATCTTTTTACATGTTTTATGAAGTATATAATACAAGTAAAAATTTATAGGTCTAATCCAGCCTTGATCCTGTGCTCAAGAAATTTGTGAGGATTTTTTAAAAGTGCCACGTCAAACACTATTTTTCAAAGCATATGGCACATTGTAGCCAATTCAAGGAAAATCAAATACTGAGAAAGGCAGTAAACGTTTGGTTCATACTGAAAGATTCAACAGTCTCCACTTACTCGGTCTGACAAATTTATTTATTTTGCAGTTCCCTGGTAGATTTGCCCTTGTCTGATTCTTATAGTACTGCTTAAGTCTCCTGAGTTTGTGAAATATCATTTAGATCAATTAGATGAAGTGGAATAAAAAGAAGTGTTCAGTGGCTAGGACAAGATACATGGAATAAATGTACCAGTAGATTGCACAATAAAAAAAAATAAATTACAAAATAGACTATTTTATTCTAGACATTAAATCCTTGCTGCTCACCTGGATTCTCAATTTGGGTCCTTAACTCAGAAACTGATTAGAAGAATATGATAATTCAGGAAATTAAGAAACACATGCAGACTAGATTCACAGCGGGTATTTTTTCCAATACAGCAACTGGCACAGCTGGTCTCCAAGTGCAAGTAGTGGCACAGCACTAGGTCCTCCACTTCAAAATCATTCCCCAGTATATCAGGCATTTCATGTACTCCAGTCTTGACAAGAAAAAACAACCAACAAAATACAGAATTCTTGAACACAATGTACTTTTTTCAGTTGCCTATTCAAGCATATGAGAAACTGTTGAAAAATATATCTTAACAATAATGCCTTTATACAAGTTGTTCAAGAGATTTTAGTACAGTGCATTCTGTTGGAGGTGACCTATAGTTTGGACTTTGAATACTTACATGGTGTTCTAACATTATAACAAAAGTTATAAAACTTGGGAGGGTAAACAAACAGGTTATAGAAGAGTTGCTATATGGGTATATTAAGCTTGAGTCCATGTCAAGTGTAAAGTATATGTCTAGTTCAAAAGACTCTTCAAGTGTGTGTCTTCTGCCAAAGCAATAGCCTTTTTCAAATGTTGTTAAACATTCCACAGCTTATAAAATATCCTGGTTAATGCCAGAGAATGAAGAATGTTATGAATAATTTTTTGAAGAAATTTATATACAAACTTTGCAGTGGTGTACAGATGATGGTTATGACTAGTTTTACTTCTGTAGACACATAACTTGCCTGAAACCTTTCAAAGAACTAAATGCATCAATTGTTGCATGACTTTTCTAATGGCATCACAGCAGCGAAAAACATCGTGGGATGCTGCAGTCAGACGACAGATCCAATGTCTTCTAAAAGAGAAGATTAAATTTTGTATATTGGTCTTGTTTACTTGGAGAAGCTGATCCTGCTCCTTCAGTTCACGGTGTGAACAGTGCACAATTTTGCATTGGATTCTTGATTTCTCTACACATTTTAATTTGATTATATTTGAAATTCATATATCAGTCATAATATGTCTAGAGTATCAGCATATAACTATGAAAATTGGAAAAGGAACAAATTCTGTTATAGACTTATTTTGTCTTGGCTTTGGCAAAGGACTGGAAAATTTATATTCATTATAAACCTTCTTGTTATATCGTTCACTTTAGAAAGCCTCTTTCTTATTGAATTGTGTTGTTTTGAAATCTTTCCTGTTATAAGACTACAGATCACAAAGAAGCATTTATTTTACTACAAAATATTTGTTAGCTGATTAGGACAAATAATTTACATTCTTGCATGTACGTTACTTTGCCACTGTGTATAACAACTATGTGTAGCAAAAAACGAACACTCAGAGCTTAACTCTGCGACTGTTGTATATAAATGAAAATTAGTATGACAGTACTGGAACATCGGACATTTTTCTTCTTCAAATGTGAAGTATGCTTTGGAGAATGTCTATAGAGAATATGGGATTTGTTCAGTACTCTCAGTGTGTACTGGGCTGAGCCATATGAGTTGAACTGAAAGTTGCTTAGGTCTTCCCAGGAAAAACTGAAGGCAGTTTAGGTACAGGTCTCCAGCTCTGAC
>JAWWMA010000100.1:54868025-54882576 GCA_035041425.1 Mionectes olivaceus | reverse complement strand
GGCTTACAAGCAGTGACAATATCGATGTCTCCCTTGGCTCCCAGCAAGTTCAGCCAAGTCCCATTGCCAGACATTGCTGTTAAATACACAGCAAAGTCAGTGCCCAAAAATACGAATATTGAACTTTGATTTTATTAAGACCTGATCTAGCAAATATTGAAGTAAAAAATGACAAGACCGACATTTTACATCACTTTGCTTGGGATCTGACCCTTACTTCATATATATTTTCAGGGTATTATGCGAGCTGCCACATTAGCTGTATGGTAACAATGGTGACTATATGACCAACGCCATGACAATGTCATTTTATGGTGTCACAAATGTACATGTAAGATTCAAGTATCTCTATCCATAAGGAGAAACTGTTTTGTATACATATGTAAATGACCTAGTGATGGAGTTGTCCTTGAGAAAAATTAAGTAAGACTATCAACATTGAAAGACTTGAGGGATTTTCATTGCGAACAAAACAATTTTGCTATTTTCAAAGTTTTATTTAAAAATTCAGGCTTGATTGTGTCATTTTTTTAGTCAATATTGTTTCTCACTGTATACGACATTTGTGTCATTCACTGAAAAATGTTATGGTTAAGCAATTCATGCCAGTGCTCTACTGCAGCACTCTGCCAGCAGCTCTGCACATTCTTAACATGAATGATTCTCCAATTAGTCTGTCTTCAAAGTAAACAGTCCCACATACTGGAATAAAAAAAAAAAAAGAGAGATTTTAAATTATATATAGGCATCAAAAATTGAGAAAAAGAAGGTAAATAGTAAGTGTGATGACAGCTGACTCACACACAGAACTTTTCCATTAACTTTTAGTTTTATAATGAAACACTTAGAGACCTAAACCTCAAATTTAAATGAATGAATAAATAACTAAATAACTAACTAAATAAATAAATACCATAATTCCTTCTACTGAGATTTTCTGTCTCTATTAATTTTAAGAACTCAGTCCATTCTCCACAGTTACCAGTTGGGAAACTGTCTTTTAGTAATTGTCAAACTGAATGTTATCTAAGTCAGAAAAAAGGAGTCAGGCAGGTCATTTGTCTAATTATAAGACTTACTAAAAGTTGTTCCATTTACAGAAGTATTGTTGAATAGGTTTTTTTACTTAGTGACAGAAGTCCAAAGAGAACAAAGTATTTACATTTTCAAAGAATATATGAGTATCTAATATAATATGCAAAATGTCACTGAGGAGAAATAGGTCTATTTGAATAAAAAATACCAAATACACAACTAAGACTTCAACAAGAAATACAGTGACTTTTTAAGTCAGTATAACAACAAGATTGCTGTTTTGCATTTGAGAATATCAGTTCACTGCTTTATTTTCTTGCAATTATTTGAAAATAATCTGGGTAACTTTACAATCAAGGTATTTCCTCTTGGCTCCCTGGTATACACCAGGCTGCCTGAGGAGATGATAGACATCCTAAGGTGTCCACAGCATAATCAGTCTGAAGAGCCTCCAGTATTAAAATTCTAACTAATGATAATCAAAAAGAAACAAAAACAATAACAAGGTTGTGTAAAAAAGCCAGAGATAAAAGGTTGCATCTGATTTAATGGAGCAGGTAGATGATCTGTCTATATGCTGCTAATATGTATCCCCAATGTATGTGACTTTTACATGACACAAAGAGGCTCCCCAACTGTTCCTATTGCAGAATTGGCTGAAGTGTACTCAGAGAAGATGTTTGTAATTATTCAGTAAAAACTGATCATACAGATATACAAGTAATCACATAGAACACCATTTTGTACATCTTTAAGAGAGTTAGATTTTTTAATGTAGTTTGCAGCAGTCAGAAGAGATGAATTGTGTAATTGTTGCAATGGACATGCAGGATCACAGGCCAGAGAAGGTTTAAGAACTAGTCTGAAAACAGTTTCAGGAATATCTGATCTAGTGGGAGACTCTTGCTATGGAGACCCCCCTCACCATCTGATCCACAGCCACTCATACTGTTTGTCTGAGATATTTCATTCCCCATGCAAGCATTTTCCTATGTCAACAAAAGAATATTTTTAACAAGCATTGTCTGGATCTCTGTGCAACAACAGATGTTACCAAATACTAATAGTACTTCTGCTTCAAAGTGACTAATTTTTATAATAAACTAGATAACAAAGTATCACTTAGATAATAAGTTAGGAAGTTGCAATGGACTTATGCTGAGATGCCTTGCAAGTCCTCTGTCTCAGCAAAATATCACCCTGGTAAGGAACAAGCAGTTAGGCAAGAGAGATTCTTTTTTTTTCCTGACAGTCAGGCAGTGTGCCTTCACTGCACTTATGGTGCCATACAAGCAAAGAAAGCTTGCCCACTGAGCTAGTTTTCAGGAATTCTCAGCACAGATTTGCAAACTTCAGAGCAACCTTGGACTGCATTACTCTGATATAGCGCAACTTTTCTGAAAGTGTTTTCCAGAGTAAAGAAGGGTTCAAATCCTTGTTTGAAATTTTTTGAGACTACAAATCAAAATTAGATTCCTCTCTTAGTAGTAATAAGGGAATTAATGTTCCCCTGAGACCAACTACATTTTGCCCAGTGAATTTCAGAAGGTACATTAAGTCTGTATCGTGGAGCAGACATAAAATTTATGTGGTTTTTTTCATGTGTTTATCTGAAACTTTCAAGACTTTTAAAAAGCACTTAAGTCACAAAGTGGTCTGCAATGCCCCAGACACAAATACACACACCTTATAAAAGCCTCTTCTGTGCAGTAACTCACTGAATAAGGAATTAGACAGTGGTCCAGACACAAAACATGAAAGCCACATTTCTATTTCAGCATTGTATAAGAGGAAGAGACTAATACCATTGTCTCTTGTCATGAAAAAATGCTTCTGGAAACCAAATTGTGTTAAATTCTGGAGAGTAATTTCAGCTGGGCTTTATTCAGTTCTGTTTGTTATTATGATCTCCAAAGCATAATTATGTCAAAAACGTGTTTTTTCCTAATGCCTTTATCTCTAAAAGAGCACAGATTCCTTTGTCTTTGGGTGTCCTTAAAAAAAAGATGGGAATGATTAGTTACCACCATGCTCCTGGAGTACCACAAAACTGGGCAGGAAAAGAAAACCAAAAAAACCAACCAAAAAAACCCACAACCAACCAAAAAACCGCATAAAATACTCATACACTGATTTAAACAGACACTAAAGTGTGAACTGGACAATATGATACATTCTATGCCTTGTCAAGGTGCGTTCATTATTCTACATCTTTACAGTCTGGTGTATGAAATTCACTAAAATCCATGTTAACTGGAAAAATGTCTCTTCAAACAACGTTTTACTTCCTAGACAGATTTTCCATGAGGAGAGGACTGTTTTAGAGTTATTTCAATCTTTCCAAAAGTAAAAGTTATTGTCTTTTGACAAGTAATGTCTCTTGAATACTAGGTAGAAAATCACAAGAAACCTTTCCCAAATGTAGTAAGCTTTCTTTGTAATAAATTTCTGTTCTATCACTGAATCTTTCAATATGACAAATGAATGAAGTGCAAAATAACAGACAACAAGGCAAATTAATGCGCTAACATAATACACAGGAAGAATGTGCAGATAGTATGAAGAAATAAAATTACTTAAATGTAGAAGACATGTAAAAGTACTAATCAGGTGAAAAAAATGTCTTGAAGAAATCGAAAAATTGCCCGTGAGTACACAAATATTATAGTGAATATTGTGCTACTGAAAGAACTGGCATTCAGCATACAAAAATGAGAAAATTTTCATGACCAAAGGAAATGTTTGGTTTGCACTGAGCACTGACTGTTTTTGCAATTGTATGCTGTTGTGTGAAATACTGTATTTTACTCAGTAGAATGCCGTAACAGAAGTGTCATCCCAATAACTGACATCCAGACAGAGATCTGGTTGAGACTCTGAAAACATCCAGATTTACCCTTCATTTCACCTTTTCAAGTGACCACTAGGACCCTGTATCACTTCTAGTTTAGCACAGAACTCGCAAGAGTCCAGGAGAACCTTTAGTTATCTTCCTTATTCAAACCCTGTTGCAGTTAATAGCGACTATTTATTTTTTTGTTGTTATTTCTTTAATGCAAGCTTTGATTCAAATTCGTCCCTTGCTTTCGTTTGGTTCATCCACAGTGAGAACAGAGACTACAGGAAAACATCTTTGATTAGAGAAGGATATTTTTTTAAAGTTACAGAAGCATAAAGGTGGTACCAGTACTCCTTTCACAAACTTGTGCATTCAAGTTTGGCTGTAAAATTTGTCTCACCCTTTTTTACACTGCATGATTCAATTGCCTTAAGTTTTTCAAATAGTCTGAGGAATAGAATTTTATCTATACACAGAAATTACATTTGTGATAAAAGAAAGCCATATTCCACTTATCTGCTAAACATGTAATCTATATTAAAGTAATGAACAGCACTGGAAATTCTATTCAACTTCTATTTTTGAAAAACAACAGTTGAAAATCATGCTAATCTGTGACAGACCTGATCACTGAGAAAAGATCTGCTTAGATTTACCTAGGATACTTGTAAAATTAAGTGTTTTCTTTTCTGCTTTCAGATATTAAGAGATCCGTAACAACATGTGAAATAAGTACTGATGATGAACACAATGCACATGAAAAATACAATGCCTATTATCTGCCTTGTGCTATTAAACTTTCGTGGTCAACACAGCTGACGATATAAAAGTTTCAGAGCTTGACCTGACATTACAGAAGTATAGGTTCATTCCTATAAGGAATAAATACATGGGAGTATAAAAATCACTTGTCATTTAGAACACAAAAAGGAGAAAGATTAATCAAAACCACTGAGGAGTTAAACAGTGGCAGTCTTCACAATATACATAAACATACATTATTGATAACTAATAAATTATTCTACTTTGAGGAGAAAGGAGACAAGATGGTCTGAAATAGAATGAGTTAAAAATATACATATGGTAATAATTTTTTGAGAAATTATTTCTATTTCATCATGTGATACGATGACTGTAAAGTATTATGTTGCAAAACTGAAAAAAATTCTTTCTCATGAAACTGTCTCTTATTTTAAGCGATTCTCTTCTCTGTCCCAGAAACAAAACAAGAATAATTTCTCTGCAGCATTCTCAAGTGGCTTTTAGAGCTCTACAGACAGCTCAACGTATTAATGGTTTGATATTTATAAGATTGTTCTACTGAAGGATCAGCAAGATAAGTAGAAGCTGAAATGCAAAAATCTGTTCTGGCAAAACCTGAAGTCTCCCATGTATCTTATAGCTTTATGCATTAATGTATTTTTAATACCCCTCTTTCCTTTTGTGATCAGACTTATCAGAACTGGAGCTCCAAGATCACTGAAAACTCAGTAGGCTTGGGACAGTTTTCCAGAACAAGTTCTTCACATGTGTAGAAGAAAATCCTGCTAGGAAAAGAAAAGCCATTGCAGTATTGTGACATGTAATCTCTGTTTTTATATTTTATCATCCTATAAAGCGCTGCAGTTCACAAAAAAAAACAAACTTCTTTACATACAAAAAAAAAAAAGTTGTCTGGTTTTCAGCTTTCTAAGAATGCTAAAGTAAATGAACAATAGCAGTGAGTGTGCCAGCTATCTTAACTTTCAGCTGCATTCGTGCTGGAACAGGAGACTTTATGTTGTTTGGTAAGACTACAAGTGAGGATTTACTATTCAGAGCTCCTATTCCTGGGTGACAATCCTGGGTGACAATCACTAGTCAGTTTTCCAAACTAGCAACTTGTAACTGTGACAACTGATCTTTAGGAACATTTTTCTTTTTCCTATTATTACCCATTCAGGTCTTATTTAACGTGCCAACAGGTCATCTTCATAATTTTTCAGCGCACAGTTTGTTGTCTTTAAAATGAAAATATTTCGTTGCCACATCAGTGAAGTCACTTCTGTAAATGCACGGAAAAAAGAAAAAGTACTCTTGTAATCTGTGCACTCCCTGTACAGGGGTGACTTGCACATAAGGAATTGCATCTTCACCAGAGGTGACAGTAACATCTCATGAAATTTACTCCTAAAAGAGTTGATGTTGAAGCACCTAGAGAATCATTATAAATCTTTGATTTAGGGATTTGATTTAATGTGTTGATGTTAATCCCTGAAGCAGAGAGAAGAAGCAGTTTTTTATGACAAGCTGTACACTTCTCAGATGTATAGATGGAAATATGACTCACAGAAAGTGCCTGATGCTCTTTGCGTCTCTGGATTTGCTGCTAGGAGGTGTATAAAAAAAATCAGAATAAATTTTCTAGCATTTTATGAAGAATGTGACTGATATTTCTGCTGCATCAGGCTGGAAGAGGTGTAGTGATGAAGAAAAAAAAAAACAGAAGAAAAACTCCACAGACGGGTAAGGTTGGTTTTCAGAAAACTCAAGAATGTTCACCATTCCAATGAAAATCAATAAAAAATTCACACAAGAAAATTCATTAACTGGTCTGCTAATTGTGAAAAAAACAAGGTCTGGATACTTACGGAACACCAACACCATGCTATAAATCCTGAAGAAGGGATATGTACATTTTTCTGAAAGTCAAATGTACCAAAAATCAGGGGGAAAGGCTTTAAGATGACGGTAGGTTATTTCATTTCAGCTTCTAAAACCACAGTCCAAAATAATTCTATTTATTTTTATGAACTTCAGTGACATAGCTTCATGATACCTTAAGTATAGGAAAAATGCAGAGATTTTCTACATCTTTTAGAAAATGGGTTAATTCTAAAATAGTTCAAACTGCAGAGATGAAAAAAAGACATAGCAACATCATTAATATGTATCCTATTAAGAAAGAGATAAAAAATCTTTAGTAACTCACCAAAGGCAAAGGCTAAGAAATTGGTTCTCAAATACACCTATGCCACTTTCAGTGCCCTTTTGCATTCCAAAGACATTCCTTGCCTGGTCGGGTCATGTCAGGAAAAAAAGTATAAATACAAATCATCATACATTATCAAAGGCTACAGGAATATACCATCCAGAACATTTAGTAAAGAGGCAATTAAATTTGTCCTAGCAGCCCATGTCCTAGAATCATAGAATATGCTGTGTTGGAAGGGACTCGCAATGGTCGCTCAGTCCAAATGTTTCCTGAACTCATACAGGCTTGGTGCTATGACCACTTCCCTGGGGACTCTGTTCCAGTGCCCAGCCATCCCCTGGGTGAAGAACCTTTCCCTAATATCCTACCTAAATCCCCACTGACACAACTTCAGTCCATTTGCCTAGGTTCTGTCCCTGGTCATCACAGAGAAGAGATCAGTGCCTGCTCCTCCTCTTCCCCTCACGAGGAAGTTGTGACTGCAGTGAGGTCTCCCCTCAGTCTCCTCCAGGCTAAACAGACCTCATTGAAGTGACTGCAAGTCACCTGAAGTGGCCTCAGCTGCTCCTCATATGGCTACCCCTCCAGAGCCTCATCATCTTCATAGCCTTCCTTTGAACACTCTCTAAGAGCTTTGCATCTTCTATGTTTTGTGTTCCTTTTTGTCCTACATGTTTTAGCTGTGTATATCACATGTTTAGCCAAGTGCAAAATCTTTATACCCATTTTCCTGCAAAGCAATTGAGTCAGAAAACATAAGAAACACACAGATTTCAAAACAAAATGAAGAGTATAGATTTTCATAAGGTTTCAGAAAAAGGCATTCTACAAAGTGTTCCAAGGTACTGAGAAATAAAAGGGATAAAAATGCATCCATCACCCATCAGTTGATTTAGGTGTTCTTATCTGCCTGAATTTCAGTCATTTGCTGCAATGCTAGAGCAGAAATCAGTAGCTAAGCAGGAGCAGATGGAAATCAGTACCAAACTCTAGTTGTGTGGGAGATGGTAACGACTGCACTGAAAGAGAAAATACGGAAGACAAAATGATCTATTAAAAAAACCCCAGAAAATAATTGTAATTAGCAAAAAAATAAAAGCTTCTAAGAGCTCAATGTAGCCTCATCTGAAATACTGGATAAATTCTAATCACTCAGGCCTGAAGGAGGAGGAAGAGGATGGATAAAAATAAAAAGTAATGAAGTAGAGAAGGTAAAGAGGAATATCTGGTCAGAGCAGAGGAAGTTGCCAAAACAGTGTACTTCTTTCATCTGAGTGAATTAAATTTGGGAAAATCTTCAACTATCAGTAAGCTCTAGGGAGAAGAAGTCACTATACAAAGAGGGTGATGCTCCAAATTAGCTATATAGTACATAAATAAAATGAAACCTGCAGAAACATATGATTAAAAAAAAAGGCAAGAAATTTAGCATGTAGTATGAGACCAGAGTGAAGTGACCAAAAGGGGACAGTTAGGGACAGTTTCAGTCTGAGGTCCCATGTCACACAGGAGAACAGTATTCGGTGGACTGTGATAATTAAATACACAAAGATATTATTTCTCTTTTTGGCAAATATGCATGAGAATGAGCAAGGGAGAGAAATAGTTCCACAAGAAAGAGGTAAAATATGCTTAAAAATGCCCATCCAAACATAAAAGTCAATTTTTAAAATACTTTACTACATGGTTGTTCAATATATACATTGTCTAAATGTCTATCATTATAGTCATCCCTAAGAGTCTGTATTTAGAGTGTCTTCAACTTTATTCATAAGTGACTATGGTAATGATTTTTGATTTTATTACTGAAAAATGAAGCTATACAAAGTAATTTTGGCAATGATACTAAACTGAGAGGAGCTTTTAACTCCCTCAGAGATAGAGAGGTCCAACAGAGAGACCTGGAGGTATGAAAGGACTGTGAAATCATCGACTGTATGAAGATAAACAAGGGCAAGTCTTAGATTCTGCACTTGGTATGGGGCAGTCCTGTATGTTCATATAGACTGGGGAATGAGAGTCTGTAGAGCAGCACTGTTGGTTGATGACAAGTTGAATGTGAGTCAGCAGTGTTCTGGCATCCAGGAGGGCCAACCATGTCCTGGGGGCATCAGGCCCAGCACCAAGAGCATGGGAGGAAGGTTTGTCCTGCTCTGCTCTGCGCTGGTGCAGACTGACTTGAGTACTGTGTGTGATTCTGGACATCACAATATAAAGAAGACTTAAAGTTACTAGAAAATGTTCAAAGGAGGGCCACAAAGATGGGGAAAGGTCTGGAGAGGAAGCCATAAGAGGAGCAGCTGAGATCATTCAGTCTGTTCAGCCAGGAGAGGAGAAGAGTCAGGGGAGACCTCACTGCAGTCACAACTTCCTCATGGGGGGAAGAGGAGGGATAGGCACTGATTTCTTTGTGGTGATCAAAGATAGAACCCAAAGACAAAACAGCATGAAGCTCTACCAGGGGAAAGGAGGTGTGGGGAGGGGAGCTAACTTGGATATTAGGGAAAGGTTTTTCACTCAGACGGTGGTTGAACACTGGTACAGTCTCCCCAGGCAAGTGGCCACCAAGCCTGACAGAGTTAGAGAAGCATTTGGACAATGCTCTCAGGCATGTGGTGTGACTCTTGAGGTGTCCTGTGCAGGGCAAGGAGTTGGGCTGAGTGATCTTTGTGGGTCCCTTCCAACTCAGGATGTTCTATGATTCTATGAAAGCAGCTAGTTAGCACCTTTACATGCAGAGTAAATGTCTCAATAGAACAAAACCAGAAAATCAGTGAATTTGGAAGTAGATATTGTTCCACATTTTCTGATTTACATCTGATCTATTTTACAACTACAAAATAATGGCTTTCTGATTTGCAAAATGTATGTGTGCATAAAAGTAAGACATGAAAGATTTATATTAATTACAACTAATATTGTTAAAGGAGAATTGTTGATACTTTCTTGCTAAAAATAATCAATAAAAATTACTGAAAATTTACTACATTTGTTACCAAAAAAAAAGAAAAAAAAAGGTAGAAATTTTCATTTGTGTTGGGACTAAGCTTCTTTGGTGCTGTTTTACCACTGTTATTCTATCTTTACTCCTGTTGTGATAAGTTAGGACTTGGCAGAGGTTTGTGATTCAAGACAGCTCTTTTCTGGTAGTCTTTCATCTTCAAAGAAAATATCATAGATTGTTTTCCTTAATACAAAGTATATAACTGGAAACTGGAGCAAATCAAGTAATAAAATTATGTTATTTACACAGTTCACTTTTTTTAGATAACCATAATAGCGATTAGTCTATATTAAGACTAAAATATCTCTGAAATTCCATTTTGAGGTAAAATAATGTACAAAATTTAAAAAGAAGAAGTCTGTTTTGAATAACAGGATTCTGCCACATCCCAAATTATCACAGTGGGGTAAAGATATTCTTTCTCAAAGCTAGCAGGGCACCTTAGGCAATTTTCTACATTTAGAGAAAAAAGCAACACACACACACACACACACACACACACACACACACACACACACACACAGAGACACATACACACAGCCTCTACAAACTGTAAGTTTGTGATGGTGAGAAACTTCATAACACGTTATTAGTCTCATGAGCCATTCAGTCCTGGGGATTGGTAAATGGACTCTGAAATCCTCCTGTGCTAAATTCTTGTTATGTGTAGGTTTTTTGCTCAGGACAAGACGTCATTACCATCCGATAACTGTGTGGTCAACTGCGTGAAATGAATTGGTGGCCTCAGTTCAGTTCCTAGTGGACAAGTAATTACTGCTGCTGTTGACCTGCAGGCTCTTTTTCACTCCGTTACACAGGTACAAACAAGTAATTCCAAGTGAATTGAACTAGTGTAAATGCAATTAGATTCTGGCTCTTTGATGGCCTGTTGCAAGCCTACGTGCCAAGCTTCATGCAGTTGTGCCAGCCTAAGCATCACCCACATTTAAGCCAAGTCTAATGTAAGCAAGGACATCCACAGTGTTATGAAGAAGTTACACTGCAATCTACTATATACTAGACTACAGGACAGTTTAGAAAACTGTTTGCAATACATAATGAGGATAACAGAGATTAGCATTAACTCTTAATTTCTCACTGTTTAGAAGAATATAACACGATTTAAGTCACATTGATAGATGAGTTCATGATTCAGAATACTGTAACAGACTAGGAACTTTCCCTGTGAAGAAATCAACATCTTAATTTATATACAAGATATTCTGTATGAGATTAAAGATACCATAAAATTATCAGAGAAAAAGGTGCATAAGATTTATTTTCTGTCATATTTTTTGTCAGTGGATTATGCATGAATTTTGTCCCTAGAATACCCATGAATAAATGCATTCCCACAAAAATATAGTTTGAACTACTGTCTTTCTGAATAGATATGGATTTATGTAGCTTTTGAAATTATTACTTTAGCACTTTCAGAAAGCAAAATTAGTTTCTTACCTATCAAAACATTAAACATAAATAGGAAAAGGTAGGTAATTAATGTAATTGGGCCCAATCCATTGTATTGCAAAAGACTGAATGCAAAACAGAAATATTAATCCAGAAAGCTTCTCCTATGTTCCTAACTCCAAACGCCACTGTTAAAAACACAAACAGGGTATTCAGAAGTATTTTGAATAGGAAGTTCCTGGCAGAAAGAGTTTTCCAATTGAGCAGTTTTCAGGCTGGGGAGGACAAAAAGGGATAAGAAACCAGTTCTGACCAGGAAACTGGATTCAAATGCTTGCTCTCTTTGATGAAAAACAGACACCTGAATCTATACCCCCCATGAAAAATGAAAACCCTAAAAATTAAACTATTCAATTATGAAAATCAATTTGCTCCTGTTGGTACTACTCTCTTTCCAGAGAAACAGGTGGCAAAATGGGGAATTGGAATTTAGTCTCTCAATGACATGTAAGAACATGAATGGCCACAGTACCTTAATTCCCAGAGTCATGTTTATTTTTCACCATACTCTACCTCTGCCCTTTTAAACTACCAGTTCCAGTATTTTGTAAGCTTTTCAACTTGACCGTCATGTGAAGTGAAAATACTTTTCATCACCCATGTTCACGGGATGAGAAAGTGTGTTCTTCTTCCAGCCACAAAGGGTACACGGAATTTGGCCACAGGTAGCACAAGCTGCCTCATCAAGGCGCACATGGAGGTAAATGCACTAACAATGCAGCAAGTGCCTTCAGTGTCTTTGTTAATAGAGGTTTAAGTCTCAAGCTTGACATTATTTGAATGTAGTTCTCTGTGGTTTAATTACTACCATTATTATTATAGATACAGTAGTAATTATCTCTTCTTACTGTCTCATCATGTTTTGATCAAATCACATAAAAGTTTACAGTAAATATATGGTTAGGTAACATTAAGGAAAACATATAATTATGGAATATATAATCAACATTCTAAACAGTTGTATATTTTCTAACAATTAAATACTTTTTTAAAAAAATTTTAATTGTTTTTTAATGTGCAATATTCAGCTTTTGAAGCAATGAATATATAAAGCTTTATTTGTTGACCTCATATTACTTTACTCCAGTTATATTGATAACATGTAGGTTTCTCAAAAACCTGCTGGCACAAAATCTTTTCAGCTTTATTAATGATTCAGATGGCAGTTTCTGAAGAGACAAGTCCCACAGAGAAGGAGCACTTGATTAATGACCTGGAAACACTTTTCCTTTTCAGCTGATTAAATAAAATTGACTGGATTTTTACATTTTTATAATAAAATGACCCGCAGGGCTGAGATGACACAGTGAAAGCAGCATGTTCACTCTTCAACAGATTTTTATTTTGTCACTTGTAAAAATGAAAGGGCTAACCACCCAAGCAGAAAAATGCACTTTATCACTGTCCACTGCCAACATGCTGACAATTGCTGCATACAAATACAAAACCATGGAGGAAAATAGGCTGTGTTTACACTCAGCCTGATTTTGTCTAATGATGACAAAAGGTCTGTGACTTCTTGGGGTTAGAGTGATACTATTTAATTATTATGCAAAATAGATTTATAACAGCACTACTGGCAATCATAAAAGGCTTTATAATATGGTCACTAAGAAGTGGTACCAAATACCTTTTCATAAATTTACATATCACAAGAACTTTATTTTTCTTAAGCAAGATAGATATTTTTAAAAAACAATACAGTTGCCAGCTGAAATAATTGAAGAAATTGCACTATTATATAATATAATTTGCAAAAATCCAAAGTAACAGATGAAACATATTGTCTCTGAGCACACACACTTGTGCTCACAAAGGCATATAAGGCTGTTTTATGCAGTAGCTGCTATGCCTAGTCTGCCTGAGCACAGCTTGGTTTAAGACTTCCATTCACCTCTTATGAGTTTTTTGTTTTCTTGTTTCTTTCCTTGACCCTGTACTTTGCATACAAACACCTAACCTGATAAAACAATCAATAATTTCAGTCTGGTTAAGTAATCAGAAGTGTTTTACCTCTCTTAAAAGCTGTTTGTTTGTCTTCCTAGTATTAAACTGTGTCAATATCAGTAATCCCTTGTGGGTTCAGTGGGCTGATATAAATGATCTATATCTCATATGAAATCCTACATTAAATCTATATCTTCTAGATTAAATCTCCCCCTCAAAACAGAGTCACCTTATCCTGACTGCTGGGAACAGTCCATGGTTGACCCTAGCACCATAATCAAGCCCAAATATTGGCTAAGAATTTTAAATGGACTGAGGCAAATACACAGCAATAAGTGTGGCAGTTGTTAGACACTGTCAGTTATCGTACACCTGAGTTTTGACACAGCAGTAAATTTAGAGTTACCTTTAAGAAAATGCAAAAATTATAAAGGGTGTCCAGACCTTCCCAGAAGAGTCTGGATTATGGTATAGACACACGGTTTGTGTGCAGCTTCTTTCTCCAATTTTGTAGTAAGCTTAAAGAATTTAATGGTCTCTTTTAAAAAGAATTTCTGTTGAAGAATGAATGCATTATATCACTCATCAATTGTCTTCCACTTTGTTCTTTGTCTGAATATCAGAGAAGTTTACAGTCACTGAACATACAAACAAGGGAGATACACATAACTTTTACTTTTCATTTCAAATTTGGGCCACTACTATAATGTCTTTATAATTCAGTGTTTAGCTGTAGCACATAAACACATATAGTTAAAAATACTGATGTTTCTTTGCTTTCCACATGGGTGGTGTTGTAAGCTTAGACAAGGCAATCGGTAGAACCAGTGCACTCACCACGAATAGCATAATTTAAATGATTTTGTCACCTATTCTTAAAAACCTAGGACTTCTAACATGTCTGTCACTTTTGCACAAGGATTATTTGCATATTTAAGACAATAATTTTATTTTTTCTGAAATGGAACTTCTACTTTTTTGATTTTTAAACAGATAGGAGAGTAGGTACTCCTGCAGTGGTTTAGTTTCTGTTTCAGCTAGAAAGCTCTGGTGTGGGTATAACCAAAATTAATGGAGATGTAAATATATATTATATATGTGTGTACATATACATATATATAAGATCGAAGTAACTTTAGCTGTTGGGAGCCCCTGGTGGTCTAGTTGTTAGGATGCGGTGCTCTCACCGCCGAGGCCTGGGTTCAATTCCCGGTCGGGGACACTCCCCGGGTAGATGGAGCTCGTTAGCCCTGTAAGGCAATCCATCTACGTCCTGAGGACC
>JAWWMA010000100.1:54812694-54858143 GCA_035041425.1 Mionectes olivaceus | reverse complement strand
AAAAATTACTTTATATAAAATAGTTTAAAAATATTTTGAAAATCTTCAGATCTCAATTTATAAACACACTTTTGGAATATCAGTTTATGTCTCAAACCAAAAATAGAAATAATGCTATCTATTGCCAGCTGCCTAGGAGCATTCACTAATGAGTAGCCAGTGCTTTTATAAATGAGAAAAATAAGATTATCTGTGCATACACAAGGCATAACTTTTCCTTGCTACCTGCAGTAGTTTTTTTTAGAAGACAGAATGTTTTCATAATAAAGGAAAAAGAGGAAAACATTATTAAAGGATTTTCATATGAAACAAATGGTGGTAGATATTGGGAAAAAATAGGTGGTTTGTGGGACACAAATGTGCTTGCTAATACAGACTTAATAACTAAAAGAGATCTTAATGAGAAGTATATATAAAAAATCGCTGAAATTTAGATAAAGTAGGGCTAAAGAAACAATTATGGATCACTAGATGAAATAAATAGCTGATTTGGGAATTTGTAGCTCCTTCAAATTTAGTGAAACATTTCGTTGTTAAAATGAAAAACTGTCTGAAATTTTGTTATTACAATTACCCAACATTTTAGGTTTGGCTATAAGATTTTCAACCTCATTCATGTGTCTCAAACTAAGTATTACAGTAAAACTTCAATCATACTGGTTCAGAAAAAACATTGTTACATATATCAAATCTATTTTTTTCTTCTTTTGAACTTTTTAATATTACAGGAAATTAGAAGGATGGATATATTTGCTATTTTAGGTAATTGTATCTTACGAAAAATTCAGTTCACAGCTACATGGAGGGGCAAAAGAAGAGTTTCAGGCAAATTTCCACAGTTTCCTTTCACTGAGAGTCCTGGGTTAGAGCAGGACATTTAATGAGAAAAAAAAGTTACACTGAGGATTCATCAATCCTAGTAATCTGTTTCCAACAGTGATGTCCAGGAGAGAACTGTAAGTCAGGGACTTTCTCTACCAGTTGTGAAGCAAAATTACACATGCCTGAGCTAGAAGTCAGAGAAGCTTTCTTTTCTTAGTCTGGTGGGTCAGGGCACTATGTAAACAATGATGTTACCATATAAGATTCAGTATCAGCATCTTTTCACTGTCATATGTGTCCTTTTAGTTCATTCCCTGAAGACAACTAAAGACAATGAATTCTCAGCTGAGGATGAAGTGGAATTAGAGACTACATGGAGATACAAAGAAATTCAGGAAAGAAACTAAAATTCAGGAAAGAAACTATTTCTGAATGTAACGTTTGCAGAAAATTTGTTTCTTTAAATCCCTGAAAGGAATGATCCTTGCTTAACACAGAAGTCAAACAGGCCAGAGTTGTTAAAAAACATACCAGCTCTACTGGCTCAGATTTCCTTATCTTAACCTTCAGTTAAGAGTTGGCATAAAAAAAACATGAACATAAAAGACTGTTGCTCATTCTTATTCAAAGTAGTTCTTTATTAGGATTAACAAATAAGAATATTAAAAAGAAAAAGTGATGTGCATCTAAAGAAGCAAAATGAAGAGAAATCTGAAGGATTTCTAGCTATGAAGGTGTGATCTCTGATTATTTCTGATGGAAGATCATATGCAGCATATGCATCAAGTAATAAAGTACAGAAAATTAAAATCTTGGAATACAAATATTTTTTGTTCTCTTCACTGAATTAGCTTTATAACAAAATAGTACCAAGATACTTTACTAAACCATGAATTAATAATAAAAGAGACCATATGCCTTAACTTCTCTGTATAAATTTATGTGCGGTGAATAATTTCAAAATTAACTTATAACAGGAAATGTTGAGTGAAGTCTAGTTATGTGCCTATAACGGATATGACGGAAAAATTTTTGAAAGTTTTTGGGTTTGATTTACAAGATTTCTAAATTTTGAAGGGTTTTCAATTGAATTTAGGTTAAAAGTGAACAGAAGCATTTATATACATGTATGGATGGAGAGATAACATTCAGTAGTCTGAAGTTTTCATTTCGATATTCTCAAAACTTTCATAATTTTGGCTCCGCCTCTAGATTTATTGCACAATAGATTTGTATGTATTACTCAGATTATTCTGGTCCAAAAGACCACATATGCCTGCATTATTTCCAAAATAATTTGAAAAACTCATTTTCTCAAATAATGACTATGATTTTGTATGTTGAAATGTATTTACAGTCAGTATGCGATTATAGTACAACCTTTAAAGCCACAGCAGTACTACTTACGGGTCAGACCAAGATATAAATGCAACATACAAAACTATTTTGGTCAGCAGAATGGCTGATACCTCAAATTGAGGGAAATGTGTTTCCTACCTCAAAATATCTCACTTTTGCAAGTCTGCATATTATAGATCATTAAAGTTACTTAACACACCCAAAATAGAAAACTGTAAAAAGTGCTGAAATCCTCTTTAGTATTTCAGCACTCCAAAACAGATCTTTCCACAAAACAGAAAGTGTCAATAGTTGCCTATGTTCCTAAAAATGTGGATTATAGGACAACAGGACAGAGGAATAAGGAGAACATACTAATTCTGTAGATGGAGAAGCAGTTTTTAGACACCTTTTCTAACTAGTGTAAGGATTTTCCACTGGTGATGTTCAATTCACGGTGATCTCACAGCAAATGAAATCGTTTTCTTGGTAAAATAATATGCATGTTTTATACTGGGTATGTAATTTATCAAGCATATGGCCATTAACCATTGTTCTTGATTGCACTTGCAGAGACTTCATGGCAATATAAAATCAGAAAAAACCTCAAAAGTTAATCAAACTGCAAGAGAGATTCGATTTTGAGCTAAGTCTTTAGAAACACACTTCTCCAAAACTGCCTACCATAAATGTCCTGGGCATTCATTTTTTGGTAGTTTTGTTCTTATATCTTATTATTTCTTGTGGAAAGTAACTATCTACCTGTCTTAGCCAAAGGATCCTGCAGAGTTCCTACAAATTGCTTAAAGCTTTTGGAGAGTGAATTCTTCCCTTCTCATTTCACTGTTGATAAGGTTTGCTTTCCTTTTTCCCCATTTTAAAGTACATCTACAAACACAAACTACCTTTTCCCTATTATGAAGAGAAAAGAAAAATGTAGAACTTATTATGTCAGATGTAAAGACAATGTATTACTCTTTAACAGTAATATTTTAAAGAAAACCAAAGCCAGAATTTCTTTTCTAGATATAGTTCTAGAAAAGAAAGCTGGTAGGCAGTAACGAACCAAAATTACCAAGTGAGTAATCACCTAAATATAAGTATGTGGTTTCTTCTCCTGGAGAATATATTTATCTTAGTTTTATATTTTTTAAAAAATAAATTAAAAAAAAATACTGGTAAAAACCAGATCCTGTTGAATCCAGGGTTCAAAGTATAATCTTTTCATATTTTCAGATGACACTGAAAAAGACAGAAAATACTGTCTGCAGGAGGTAAGAGTTTTTGTTCAATAAATACTTTGCTGATATTATTGGCAACTTAATTACATATTCCATATAACTTTTATTGAATCCACTAAAAAACAGTAGGGCAAAGGGTAAATTCTGATCTGGATTGTTATCCTTTTCTTTTTTTTTTCTCACAGTTAATCACAAGCAACTTAGGTGAACTTAGATTGAAGGAATGACACCATGCGAGTTTTTACAACTTTAATCATTTTGATTATCAGACTAAATACAACAGCCAAACCCTAATGATTTAAAACTCTTTTTCATTACCAGATTATCTCAAGGAAAATGAAAAGGAGGGAAATTTCATGCATTCTCTTTCATGAATCAACATGTAAGAGATCTTAAAATATCTGTCAGTACGTTCCAAGGTTACATTGGTTTTCAATAGTAAAACACAAATAGAGGGGAGAAATTACTGGATCATTCCCAGGAGATTTTGCTGCCAAAAAGAGAGAATAGAGAAGCATGGAAGTAGCTTAGAAGATAACTTTGTTAAAACATGGCTCCTTCAGAGTTCAAAAAGGTGAAGGTGAGACAGAAATGATATAAGACATATTTTCTGTCAAAAAAAGAAAATAAAATTCTCTAGATATTCTAAATGGTAATGGTATCCAAGAAACCTCTTACTTACTAAGGAGGTTGTATTGATGGTGAAGAAATCAAAACCCAAGTATCACCACTAAAAACTCAGCAGACTTTGCATGTGCTGATTTCTTATTGCAATCACAATATGTGTAGGAAAGTGACTTTGGTATGGGAGCGGGCACACAAACAAGTTTAAGTGCTGCTCTGATTTTTTCTGCTAGAACATCACTTTTTTTGAATTCTAAAGTGGATTTCGTTTTATTTTTTAAAAACAGGACGATGTTTTGAACCAGTATTGGCTGTTGGCAGAAAGAGCCAATGAATGACACTTAACTATGAAGGATTCATAGTGAAAGCATTATTAACTCGGTTTAAACTAGGAAACCAATTTTTATAGGCCAATAAAATACTTGTGGGATTTTGCTGGACAAACTTCTAAAAACCTTGCTTCCCCATTCTCACACTTTAGTAGAACTAAACTAGAGATATTTGGATTTTTTTTATTTCTATATTTAACTAAGCACAGAAAGGTTGATTTCTTTTATTCCTATCTAGTTGAATTAATGATTCAACAATAATAATAATTCTGGAAAATATTTGTCAAAATAATCTTGCAGATTAATTCCTAATGTTATGTAAGCAATTTTTTAATTTGCAACAAAATACAAAACTACATCAGGAAAGCATAAAAGTTTCCTCCAATTGAAGACATGAATCTTGAGCCTTTAAAAAATGTGCCAAAGCAGAAAGAACATTTTATATGAAAAAGGTTGTCACGTACAAGGAAACACTCACATCCATATCTGTGTGTACATGAAAGAAGGAATTCCGAGTAGATGGAAAAGTTGAAATGACCTGTCAAAGTGTTAAGAGTTCTGAGATAGATGTTGACTTGTACCCTGCTAAATCTCACATTAACAGCTGTCCCTTTTCAGCTAGGATAGAGTTAATCTTCTTAGTAGCTGGTCCAGTGCTGTGTTTTGGATGCAGGACAAGAATTATTTTGGTGACACAGTGATGTTTTGGTTGTTGCTCAGCAGTGCTCACTCTAAGTCAAGAACACTCCAGTGTCCCATGCTCTGCCAGCAAGCAGGTGTACAAGAGACTGAGGGGGATCATGGCCAGGAGAACTGGCCTGAACTGGTCATAGGGATATTCCATATCACAGACCAACGTGCCCAGTATATAAACTGGACTGATCTGCCTAGGAGGTGTCAAAAGCTGCTAGGCGATAAGCAGAGCATTGGTCAGCAGATGGTGAGCAACTGTATTGGGTATCACTTGTTTTTACTGAGTTTTTTTCCTCTCTCTTTTTCTTCCTCATCATCATGGTTATTGTTGTTCTTATTATTATTATACTTCAATTATTAAAATATGGTTACATCAACCCATGATTTTTAGCCTTTTTTTTCTGTTTTTCCTGCACATCTCACCAGGAAGGAGCAGTGGGAAGTGAGGGAGTTGCTGCATGGTACCTACTTGCTAGTTAAATCAGTACTCAGCAATCTCAACTTTTGACAAGGGCTTATCAAAATGCGTAATTAATAAATTGTGACAAGTTTACTAAGACCGTGATTCTTTCTCAAGTGAATGAATGTGTAAAGGAACAGCAAATTTCTGAACTGAAAATCCCGGTTTGTTCTGATGGTCAAATGTGTTTTTTGAGTTACAAGGCTGTTGGAATTTAAAATATTAAATTAAAATAATAAATTTGATAGATTTTATTTTTAGTTAGTATTTCAGTCCCATAAGCAATTCTGACCTTTAAACATTCTTTTTCAAACTTATTTGGACTATCAAGTCCACAAAACTTTTCACAAAAAAAAGAACTTTGTCAGTTCAAACTAGAAAGTCACTTTCAATCACCATGCTGAAGTATTTTATTGCGATCAAAATACATGTGTACTCTTCCATTATTGAAGCGATCTTTCAATAAGGATCTGGTCCAGGCTCCTCCTTTTTATTGAAACATAGGTTCATTATGAATCAGGCCTTCCAAGACAGAGTGTGGTTTTAGAACTCGCATAAAAGACTGCCTTAGTTTTAACAAGAGCAAGCTCAATGCATCTTGCTTAAATTATTGGCACAGAAGAGAATGGGAGGAAAAATGAAATATATTAAATTTGCCCATAAATTCAACTGACTTCAAGTTGGGTTTTTTTTTCCCATTTTTAAAAAGAATCAGAATATTAGATATTAAATTTTTTAAGAATACTATAAAATTTCAACAAATTAAATAGTTGTTCAGTCTTTTGCCTGTTCTGCTCTATCTGATTAAAGAACACATTTTCTGTTAATAGCCACAGTATTTATATGCTATATACCTCATACGGAGAAAAAATGTGTATTTTTTCTAAGAATGGTTAGATAGCTATCAATTCCCTACAACCTTATTGGTATCTAATTTCTATCCCAGTAAAACTTCCATCATGAGTCTGCAATGAAACATGATAAAACACACAAAACTCGGTTTCTTTCCTGATGATTGTATAAGATCTGGAATGGGAATGCGATGATCTGGGTTTTGGGAGGGGTGAGGTGGGAGAGATAAGTGATTTTTTTTCTCCTCAAAACTGAAATGAAGTTTACAAAAATATTCTATTAAAATCAGAGTGAACAGACACATTCATTGTGCACTTACACCTTTTGAGAAGAGCAAATTTCTTATTCCTCCCGTTTTATTTTCCTTCCTTTCCTTTCCTTCCTTATTGTTTTGATATTTGAGTGCCTTATGAACCATTAAGGAATAAGTTTTATTTTCATTCAGTGCTGCAATATCATCCTAAAATACCCATAAAGTAAAGAAAGTTTTAAGCAGTTTCTAATATCTCACAAAATGAAATCCCCAACATTGATTATCATACTAAAGCTGCAAAACCAAAAAGCATCCTACTAAATTGTGCCAGCTGGCTGTAACTGAATTATTATTCACTCTCCTTTGAAGATATAGTGATGGATAAATAATATTTTCTAAATTCAGACTCAAAGAAATCATAAAGATTCATACATTGCAGGTCAACTCCTGGAACTGTAAAAATGGATGTTGTTTGATCCCATGTATACTAGGTCTTATTCTGATTTAATAAAATGCTCTTACTGATACTATCTTTGTTGCCCCCAGAGTGCTGACTGGGAACTGCAGAACAGTGTGTACAATATCAGAAGACCCTTCTCTGTTACTTTCTTGCAGACTTTTCCAAAGGTGGAGTAAGGTTTACATTGGTGTTACAGGAAACAACACCAGAAAACAGGTCGCAGGTCTCAGAAAGATGGCACTTATACATTAGAGTGGTCTGTCAAATTTTATAAACTTATTATTATGCAAAACAGAAAGTCAAATTTAATCTCAATTTCCATCTAAGATTGAAGGTGAAGAACAGGGTTTTTTTCACAAGTAACTTCTAGGAAAACATCTGACCACAGTTTTGCAGGAATAAAAAGTAATTTTCATTATCAGTCTTTGGGTCTACTTTTCAAATGTTTTAACTACAAGGAAACAAAGAAAGCAAATTTGAGTTACTGTCCATTCAAGTCCATATTCTGACTACTAGAATTAACTGTCTTCCAAAGAAATCTCTGTTCACATATGAAAGTTGCCATAAACATAGCGATAATCTGCTTAAAATAATTGCAAGTTAATAATCAATAATGGATATTATATATTTATTAATATTATTAATTATACAAAGTACTTGAACAATATATCATCAAACAGACTGGAAGTAACAAAACTACCTGAGGCAAGAGCCTCCAGTGTTCCTGAAGTAGGAGGCTACAGCTGACTTGAGACTAAGCAATGGAGAGGTGGAAAAAACAAAGCTGAAAGGTAAATTTATGTCATTTGTGATCTCAGCAGCCTGAGACCTTTGAGTAGTTCCTGGTACACACTGAGTTTGCTTCTCCCTGAGAGAAAAATTGTAAGAGTTAATATTTGCTCTCTTGGTATTAATCCATCCTGCTGCACACGGAAAGGATGGATATAAGTAACTTGGATTTTATTCAAACAAAACACCATATTTTTCAGCAAATATTAATTTCTCAGTAGACTGCAAAACATTTTGGTTTTATATAGTGGCTTATAATGCTGAATAATGCAAAAATTCAGAGTCATTTATGATATGACTTAACAGAATTACAACAGCAAGATTAATTTAAAAATGATTTCGACTTAACATCTGATATTTCTTGCAAACAAGCTAAATTCAATATGGAGAAGAATGTAGGGGGGCAAAAAAAATCATAATTTGTATTTTAAAACCCACATCTACAATTGCACTGCTTGGAAAGCCAGTCAGCACAGTCTGTGATTTTCTGTCTTAAGCAGAATGACAGGCAAATGTCAGGTGTACATTAATGTACAGCTAAAGCGACTGCACTGCAACCTAGAAACAATGCAATGCAAAAATGCAACCTCTGAAGGCCTGTGTAACCCAATGAGCACATCTACGTGTTATTCAAATAAACAAGCAGTTCATTAGTTTCTTATTGCTGGTCCTAAATATATAAAACTCTTTGAGAAAAAAGAAGGCACATTGTCACAATCTGTTTGGGTCTGCTGAATCCAATCAAGAGGACTTGGAGAGTGCATGTTGGTGCTGTGAGACTGAGGAATGCAAGTGGAGACACAGGGGCTGAGGAACCCTCCACAGTCTGTTTTGAACCTGCTAATGTGCTCCGCTCACTTAATGGCATCTTATAAAACACCTGGTCTCAAACACTCAAATATTGATTCAGTATATGGAAAGCTGGTATTATACTACTGCTGTTTCTAGGAACAGCTTATATAAACAGAGCTGACATGATTGTGCCATATGGTTTTATTTCTGGAGTGCTTTGACTACATTTTTTAGGGGAAGGGTGTGATTGATTGGAGTGATTTATAGATCCCCCTCACTTCCTTCAAGGTGCATGATGACTAAGCTCTATAAGCCACAAATTTTGGTGTCCAGGTTCATAAGGGTTTTCAGTTAATGGTTAACCTAATGACAAATCTCTGCTGTGCATTCACGTGTGACTCCAGTGAGTGGGTGATAAGAGCTAAATCCTCCATAGAGTACAAATGTGCAGGCTGAAAAGGAAGTATATTTTACAGGCTCTATGTGCTTTTACCATGCCACATTTACCACACATTAGTGAAGGCAAATACAGGGAAATGAGAGGGTTTGAAGAGACAAATAGGTTGTGGCCCTTTTGCAAACAGCAGTAACTACATGAGTATTGTACCAGGTAAAGAGTAAACCTGCAGGCTTTAGGATAGGTTTAAAAGTCTAAGGAATCTGGTCAGCTTGAAGATGTTGTTTGTCCTGTCATTCTTTCCTCACCAGCCTCACCCTCAGGTTCTGACATCTCAGGTTGCTTCACAAAACTGCCATCTCCCTTCCATAACTCTTATCATTCAGTGGATCAGGTGATATCTAGATTGAGGATCTGCAGTCATGGGGATTCTACTATGTGACATGAACAGGGTTATAGACAGCTGAACAGGAACTGACTAGGACGTATGCAACTGCTACACTGGCTTCTTGCTTTGTTACGTGTATCTTCAGCACAGGTATCTGAATCCTGAAAAACTGTTTTATTCAATTGAGCTTGACCTATTGACCATATTGCAAATAACCCATCTCTTGTCCCAGTTCTGTACTTTGGGTTAGTTGCATTGTACCTATGCTAGGAATGTACTTAATTGTCTGTGTTGCTCATCATTTGGTGCTACTGATTAAACCTTTGGGTGAGCTGTCCCTGGGCAACCTTGTATCCATGAAGTTTTTAACTTTCAGATTGTGCATTCAGGTCCTAAAACACCCTGGAATGCCAGGTTGGAAATATGTATCAGGTCAGACTAGAAACCCACCTTGTGAAAAAACTCTTACTATAAAAACATCAAATACTTTAGAAGAAACAATCCTGCAATAAGCAATTTTCCATGTTTAAACAGAGCTTTTCAGTCAGTCAGTGGTATCTATATATTACCAGAATGATACAAGTTCTGCTGACTCATTTTTCTTATGAAGATTATTTCCTGGTCTTACCATTGATTCAGTGCACTCTACATTAAAAAGAAAGGTTGAAGAACACTTCTAAAGGGCCTTACCACTGTTCATCATTTTAGTATACATCTTTTGCCTTTCTAGTACTAATATCTTTCCCAATAAGACCTGTTCCTTTTTAATTTTTTTGGTGGAATGTTTTTTCAGTTTCTTTTTTATTCCTGCCTTGGGATTCTGCCAACTAGTGGTATATACTTTTGAGCCAAAAGTGATAAAGGATGAATACAACATTAAATATTAAATGGCACTTGGCTTGTATATGATGCTATGGATTTAAAGCCTCCTATATTCTACCCTAGGCACATTCTTCTCCTTATTTATAAACTTTTTAAACCAATGCTAATATATTTTAATATTTTAAGGTGACACTACACATCATGGAGCTGGATTTCAAATTAAAAGAAAACACTATTTTTTCCCATATTTTCTCTATTTTTTGAGTATAAATTTTAATTAAAACAAGATTTGTTTCCATTTTTCATTCTTTTCCCACTGCCTAGCCATACAGTAGAGAAAAAAACAGGATTTTCTTCTTACCTACATTAAAAAAAGCAGTTTACTGATGTAGAGAGTGTGCTGATTTGCCCTATCTGGAGGTGAAAAAGAGGACGGTATTTCTCCATGAGAAAAGAGCTCCTCTCTCAAGGTTGAGTGGTCAGAAATTACATTCTCTGGAATGTCTTCCGTACAGTTGTATGTCATGGGCCAATCCTTCAGACACACTCCTATTGCTTCTCTTTTGCTCCACCAGTACATGGCTGACCAGCTGAATCCAGTGGGCCTTCTGTACTGAGGGAAGAGTGGTGAAACCCAGCACGGAAGTGGAAAAATCTCAGCTGCAGTCAGCCCTTCTGAGGGGAGTCTGATGTAGGATGACGCACTCAGCTAAGGACGATAGTCATTTGGGATGCAGGGAAGAGGACAAAATAGAAAAGTAAAAAAGCAGAGTCAGGACAGCTGTTTTATGTATACGCCAGCAGAAGTCTGTCCAGGGTCAGCTTGTATTTCGTCCTTCAGTTATACCTGGTGCCAAGCACACTAAGCTCATCCACTTTGTGGAACCACAGTATCAGCAAATTGATTAGTACGGTTAGCATCTCTACACAGGTAGCCAACAGGAAATTTAAGGATAATAGCATTTATCCTGCACTGAACTTTCCACTCTGACCTTGCTAATCACCACGCCATTGCTGAGGAGCTTTCTACAGTAAAGGAAGGAAACAAAGTGGTCATATTATCCTTAAAGTTTTGTGGGATATAGGGACCAGTCTGGACAGTGAAGTAATAGCTGAGCACACCTGGACCACTGCACACTATGCAGAAGTATTGGGAGACTATAAATGAAAGCACAGTGCTGATTTAAAGTCAAATTACCAGGATTGATAATACTCAATGCAAGATTGAAGATTGTAATCGCTATAATTCTTCTCATGAAGGCTTTTAGATAACACCTCCTTTGGCTGTGAAGTATTCCATTGTACTCTTCCAGAGTATCTGACCCAAAATGAGCATAAGTTCACCTTTTTGGAAATAAACTAGTAGTTTATTTTCTTATATGAGAGGCAATACAGTGATAAACTTTTACATAAAAGAGCATAACTTTTTTCTTGCATGAGTTGAAAGAACACTGTCAAACTGTGGGTGTTGTACAGAAGAAAGAGAATTTGAATAGCTGGCAGACAACCTTCACTACTTTTCTTTTTAATACTATTGGCGTTCAGGTTCTTTTGCTAGTATAACTTTCCGCTTGTAACTACGAGGCAAGAATCAGAGTTCTGTGAGGGAAATCTGCCTAATTTAGGAGTTTATTGTTACTTGTTAGGATCAAAGTCATTGCACATGAGCCCAAGTTTAGATAACATTTACAATATACAGGTGGAATAGTATATCCACAAAATTTAAAGTGGCTGAGGGGATGACAGAGAACAGGCGTAGGCTTAATTTACTGATAGAGGTAAACCCAAACTCCCTAGCATTTTAAACTGGATACCATGTGCAACATTTGAAATTAGAAAATTTGGCTTCTGTAGTGGAGGGAAATTTCTAAATTGTTAGTTTTGTCATCTTTAAAAGCACAGCTCATCTTCAGCACCACATGTGTTTGGCAAGAGAACGGCAAAGAACAAGCAAGACTCAGGTCATAGCAGGTTGCTCTCCAGTATATTCTTTTTGGTCAGACACAGGAGATCCCAGGAAGGACACCTGCATGGTGCAGATACTTTCTATCAGAGCTCCATTCTCCAGATCAGCGCTCTATTAGTTTCTGTGCACTTTCGCTGTGTTACAAATACCATCATTCCTCTCCATAACGGTGGAGCATCAAGCTGCTAGTGGAAAACTCACCTAATGTTAACATCAGAGATCCAGAAGGCTTCCTGATCCCAAATGAGAGTCTGTAAACCTGCGCTCCAGTTCTTTTCTCTAAAAATGGGACTATTGGACAGACCCTGCTTGTGAAGCATGATGTAGATACCGAGTGTTTCCTTACAACACTTCTGAGAATCTCATCTGTCAACAAGAGGATTATAAAAAAAATAAATCATATTTCTGAATCCCTACCAGAAGGAAATTTGTAATACAGTCATGGTATAAAATCTTGTGTTTCTCACATAGTTACTGATAAATTAATTTAATATTGTCATGATTTTACTTTAAAAACTAATGAAAAAATACACCTGTCTGGAAAGTAACAGTTAAAATTCACTTGAATATGGAGAACCAAACACTTACCTTTCCATATGTTGTCTCCAAACTGCCTTCCCTCTTTACAAGCTACATTAAACCTAGAATTACTGAAACATTAGTATATGCATTATATACTTGATTATACTGTATACCAGATTGTAATGCTTCCAATAAGTTCTGTTTCTTATCTAGATTTTTTGATCACTGTTATCTCCCAAACTGAATCAAGAGGTTTAAAAAACACCATAGAAGTCAGATTCTTACAGCAATTGATAAAAGAAACTTAAAGTATAACTGAAAACATATAATACAACAAATCAAAGTTAGACAGGGGTGTAATAAAATAATGCTTTATAAAAGGGAAATGCAAGATAAATAGGAGGAAAGACTTCGGCCAGCGAAGTGTTTTATGCTGCTAAAATAAATCTCATAGAGAAAGTAAGGAATCTCCCCTGTGGGTTTTCGCACCATGAACACACAAAATATTCATTTTAGTATTACATGATGTGATTAGAGACATCTTTAAAAGGCAATTTCTATATTCTGCCTGCAATGTCTGTTAGTCAGAGAAGATATGTTTCTCAGTGATTTCATTAAGAATTACGAAGTCAAATTTTCCACCCATACGTAACCAAATTTTCCAACTTTGCATTAAATAGTTGAATATACAGGTAAATCCCAGTGTAACCACATACATAAAATGTGTGATATTTATAGTAACTGTGAGTAAATTTGTCTATATTGATTACTTCAGGAAAAATACATTAAAATGGGTAATTACATCACAGTGAACTCCATAGTGATAAAAAGATAAAGGTTCCTCATCTTTAAAAATATTGACCTTAGTAAGTTGTCCTCAATGTTTTGCTGTTCAAACAAATTAAAACAGAAATCATCCTTCATTTTTTACAACCTTTACTGTGTTTATATTAGTATTTCTTAAAGTTGTTACCTTTCTGTCCTATTCAGAGACTAAGAAACAATTCATTTACTGCACACTATCTGCTAGTTTATGGGTGAACTGATTAGAATTTTTGAGTGTTTCTTTTCCACTAAAACAAAATTGAATCTAGTAGCCTGTTATAATCTGGAAATAAAATTGGTGTGCAAAAAAATGTGCAAAGGATGATGTGTGATCAGAAAAACATTCACTCTAAGTTTGTCTTTTTTTGCCAATCTTTCCTAAAGAGAGGAAAAAGAGAAATTAATTAAATACAAATAATTAAATACAAAGGCATATAAGACATACAGTAACCAGTATATGTCATTCAAAAATTGTTGCTGGGTTTTTTAGAAGATTTCAAATTGAGCAGCATTTTTCAGTACCATAAGAGTGAAATGGAATAAACTGTGTTGCTTCTGTTAGTAAAGAATGCAGTATTTTCTGTATATAAAAAATAAGAATTGCACTTTAAAAATGCATTTTATGCCAGCATCTATGCTAGGCTGTGACCCACGAGATGTGTGTTCTTTGGATGTGACATTTCCTGAGCAGTCACAGAAGACTCATATGTGTGTAAAGCTGTCAGAGAGGTTACCATACCACTGCCAGGAGAAGTAGGGTGCTCCTGAAGTGTCACTGGAACTGGCACAGTCCTCAACTATTCCCTATGGACATTCTCCTCCTCAAACTTACGCTGGAGGACATGTGTGGCAAACCATCAGCTCAAGATAACGGGGTTGGTCTCAAAGAAGGCTTCAAATCAGCTTTGAAGGTACACACAGAGTATGGTGTTGAATACACACCAAAAGTTATTTGCACAGCAGTGTAACTGTAGAAATCTCTGACAACAAGTGGAGGACAGAGGGTGAAAAAATCTGTCATGGACATAAAATCCTGGGCTTGTGCCTATGAAGAAGCTGTAGCCTTGATTAGAGGTCTTGTGTTTTTCTCTGTGTGCAGGGTCAGGTCTTACGCTATAAATACTTACTCCATCATGGGAACCATCTTCATCTGTGTTTGGAAACCAGTAAGGAAAACTCAGAGGGTCAAATTTATATTTGATATAACACCTTGGCAGAAAACCAAGGATAAATTTAGCCCACGTGTACAAATAGAAGTAACTAAAAATGTACAAGTGTTACAGAGCAAGATAAAGCAGCAAGTCAAGGGAGAACAGAGGGCATCAGCTAGAGAGAGACAATCAATATGTGTGGGAGTCTGGAAAAGATAAGCAACACCAATGTCAACAGAAAGTCAGAAACAGGGGGAAGAAAGCTATCACTAAGCTGTAAAATAAAAACTTTCTCTTTCTCTCTACAACTGTCAATGAATTTTGCCTTTCAGGGATTATTTACGCCAGTAGAAGAAGGAATCAGAAATATTTCAGAGCTTTTTTTAGACTTTAATATGAAGCTTTAATATCCCATTTTAATGGAAGAAACTTGTTTTGCAGTTCTGATAACATCCCTCAACCCAGGGCCTAAAAAGCAGGCATCGTTAGATGTTGTGCACAGTAAGGGCAATGCTGGAGGGATCCTGGGTAGTCCCCAAAAGTAATGGACAAATAGAAAATCAAGACTGTGATTTCTCCTGTTCCAGTGTCAGTAGTTTCTAGTATATGTAAGATGCTTTTCATGAATGGATATCTAGGCAGATCCCAATCATGGCATACATAAGACCTTGCAAATCCAGACGTGCAAACAACTGCAATATTCGCTGGTCAGGGAAGATTTGGGTTTCTTTCAAGTCAGTAATGTTCTTTTTAGTTCCTCACGTTGAGAGTGTGATCTGAAGTGTAATTTTGGAAGCGGAAAGGCCAACTAACAAAGAAAGAGTCATTATGTAAAATGAATATCTGGATTCACTCTTGTCCAGGATTCTGTGTAGACATATATTCACACAAATCTAGGAAAATGTAAATATCAACAAGTTACTGACCATGAGAGTTTACACATTCCCAACTCAGAGGCTGCTATGCCTCCTTATAATGTATTTGGGAATATATAAAAACACAGTCTTTGTTACTTTACACAGTGGAAAGATCCAGATGCATCCAGATCTTGTAGGTTTTACCAGGCACTTTCAATACACATGTATTCACTAAACCAATGTTTGGTAATCCTCCAGTCATTAACTGAATTTTATTCTGACAATTTAAATGTATGATTTAAACTGATGAACCTTTTGAATACATTCTCTCCTCTTTTTAAAATATTTGACCAACGTGTTTTCCCAGGTATGAACTAAAATATTTAGAGCTTGTTGGTATTCTTTTTAACAGCAAAAAAACTACTGTAAGTAAAATGGAACATCTAAGTCTGCATTTTAGCTTGGTTTTGCAAAGCTGTAGTAGTAATAGCTGTCAGTGCTATGATAGCATTACTGCATCCTCCCTTTTAAAGTTCTTTGAAGTTCTTTGTCTAAACTGTAGTAGTTCCCACAGGCAACACAAACTCTTGGTCCTTTGATTTCTCCAACTAGAGGGCCAATTCAAATGCACTGAAATCTCTGTTTCCTTGTTTATTCAGGTCTTCTTCCAGCAGGTTGAACCTGATTAATTATGGAATGTTTACAATAGGTAAAAAAGATAAATGTGTCTTGAATTTGGCAATCTTTTGGGTATTCAGTTTGACTGGCTTCAGAATTAGACACTTAAAGTTCATTTCAGCCTGTCTTTAAAAGCAAGAGTTTGTGGCCTATTTGTCATTATCTTAAATTTTGATGTGAAAAGGTTCTGATATTCGGAGGAGTGAAAATTCCTGCTCTTTTTAAAAGAAAATGTTAAACTGTGTTTACTGTCTTTTTTTTTGTCAATAACACTGGGGATTAAAGCTACTATATGTATGTTCAGATCCTTCTGAATGTACATACTCATACCTCATTATCCATGCTTGGAGTCCACATCTGTGCTCATTCTTTTTGAATAACTAACTTAGAAGAATACAAATTATTTTCATCATTCTGTCCACCACAGCTCATCACCTTAAACAAAGCTACTCTGAGGTATTTTCAATAAAATAAAAAATATATTGTAAGATCTAATTTAGACTACTTGAACAGCAGAAGAAGCCCCAAATTTATATCTTGAAGACCTACTAAAGATGTACATGAAACACAAAATCACATTTAAATGCATAATATTTCTAAACAAATCTGCTCTGACGCTACAAATTTTTGAGGTCTCCAAACAGGACAATTCTGGCATCTGCAGGTCATATTTTCAAACTATTCACTCCTAAATTAAATGATGTTCTACTTGAGACAATCCCACTGTGGCTTTGCCATGACTTGATTAGGAACAAAACCAGGTTCAAGTGTTTAAAGAATTATATTCTAATATACATATATGGTGGTTGTCTCTCTATTTTCATTTTAAATTTTTTTACCCCAGCACCTACGAACTTGTTAATCTAACAAAAAACATCCTATAGAATGTTTTGGGTTTCCTTTGGGAGAAGCAAGCATGTTGAAAGAAGGATAACTCAACAAGGCAGATTGGTTGCATCAGCAATGAGTAGTTTGTCATGTATCTGGAGTAGGAGGCAAGTACATATACACCATGTATATGGTGTAGGAGGCAAGAGAGAGTTTGGAAATCTTTGTATTGCTAGAAGAGATGCTGTATTTACTATGGGACACAGTAATCTGGAGTACATTATTTTGCACTTTCACGAGGACTTATGATTCAGTTTAAATTCAAAATGCAGTAGCATTTAAAACACAGGAGAAAAATGGAAAACAAAACAGGGCTTATTACCTGATTGGTAATAAGAAAATTAGAAATTAGAAAACTCAGCAGATAAAATTCAAGTTGTTGATTTTATGGCATCAAATTAAAAAAAAATGTCCAATGAAATTCTTTCTGTGTAGCTGTTGTCTTTATAATGTTGTATGACCTCAAGAATGGGTTCTTCCTTTTCCTATCTTTTTAATAGTCATTTCATTTACTAGAAAAGGAAAAATTACCAAAAGGCATTATCATTTGTTCCACCTTAAATTAAAAATAAGATATCTGGTATCTAATTCATAGCTCTTCATTTATTTATGTTTTAAAATTATACTCTTGATTCATTTAAAATCTCTTTTGAAATTTTGAATATTAGAAAGGCAGCACAGATGCTGATTCTGTTTGCAATGGCCTAAAAAAGTGCAAGATTTAATCTGATGTCTAGGCTGCATTAAAAAAATTGGATTGAAAAGGATAAGATTAGATTAGACCTTCTGGATTTAAAAATGTTAAAACCCCATTTATGCTTTAACTTAATCTCCTTCCACCCTTTGGAGCCATCAATCTGAGCTCTGTCCCTTGCAAGTATTATATTATTATTACTATTATTATTATTATTATTATTTTCATTTTAACATTCTAGTTTCATATTTATAATAGCAAGAAAGCTTCTGAGACAGAGCTACAAGTTCCTTCTGACCTGGTGAACGCAAGGGCAGGTACTTAAAGCTCTAGCTTTTATGATGATTTTATGTATTTGTGCACAGTCACAAATGTAAATATCAATAGCTAGTTTTTAAAAGCCAAATACTAGTGAGTGCTTTTAAGAACTTTAGAGGCTTGTGAGAGACTGGTGGTGTTTTACAGTACAACAACTTATTTACAGTACATTATTATGAAGAAATGCACAGTTTAAAAAGCAATCAAGCACTTTAGTAAATCTGAAGTACCTATTATCTACAGTACCTGTAAAAAAAAAAAAAAAGGAAGCTATAATATTTGCAAGCTGCTCTCTGGTACTTCAAAATTCAGGTTGGCTTTTATTTCTCATAGAAATAAACCCAAGACACTATTTGGGGGTTATGGGAGCAAAATGGAGGAATAATAATATTCTTCCTAGTATCAACGCAACCTTTTTGGTGTGTATGATGATGATTGTACTGCTAAATTTCTGAACCTTCCACACAACAGATGGGACTGCCAGTTTTTCCAGTATCACTTACTCTATGTTGCAAATACTTCAGGCAAACCAAAGACATTTACAAATATTAGATAATACTATCTGATATGTGTGAGAGATTATAGAATACTAACTTCTATGTGACTGACTCTATTTTTGTTCAGCCATGATGATCAGCCCTTTCCTTTTGCCCATGGTGCTCTGTTAAGTCATGTGATATGTCATACAACCAGATGTCCCTTATTTTCTACCACTAGACACAGGCTCAGGTGAACATCCAGAATATCTATTGTTGTGATCTATTAGCAATACAAATAGCTATGTGCTGTTATCAGAATAATAGTCCTTCCTGACCTGGGCCAGAGATTCCTTGATTAATTCAGGATATCTGGGAGGCCCTAGCAAGGAACTACATTTGCTCTAACTGATGAACCCCACTGATTGATGGAGCTGGTTCAGGATATTAAAAGTGAACTGTCCAAACCAGTGTGAGTTGCTGTTGTGATACCATCATAAAACGAACAAATAATCTGATCAATAATGGCAGTTCTCAATATATACAGCTCTATAGTTTCATGCAGTAACTGAAAAGATGCTTATTACATCTGTACTAGAGGGTAAGGGTGATTAGCTAAAATGTTTGTTACCCAATTTTTTACAGTCTTTGTGAGTCTTTTGTTGTACTCTTTTAAAAAAATATATATTTCTATCAGCCATGACAATATTCTATGAGACTATTCAATTGTTTTTATATTTCAGTTAAATTCCAAATTGATATCAAATTCAAAATACTGACACTTCAGTTGGAATATATCACTTAGAAAAAATCCCAGACACCACATGTTAACACCACAACACTGCCTATTGGTTGTTTTGGTCTAACCAAATTTCTTTTAGTATTTTCACAACTGAAATTGCAATGTTTCTACTCTGTCATTTTTTCTAATCAAATTTCACCTAACCTAATGGGGCAGGGTCTCTTTCAGTGGTAGAAACACCTGAATGCTATACCACATTCTCCCAAGATTCTGGGTATCTAAGCCTTTAGCATTAACCATTGCTGAAAATAGCTGTCAAAAGATATAGTAAGAAATATTGACCTTGGGCACTATCCTAAACTTGCCTCAGTAAATTTCAGCAGTTTAATTGCCATTAGAAAAAATTACCAAGGTTTCGACTGGGCACATGCAGTGTGGAAGATGTGATTAATATTATAATTATGCTACACTAGTAAATATTTTTGAAAGTCATTTAGATAATTGCACCTCATAGTATTTTGCAAGCGAAAGTTATTTTCTACATAATCTCCATTTTTTCTCTCATATTCTGTGGTTTGTGACTAATTGTATGATCTTCACTATCAAGTATTTAAAGTATCCTAAACTATCGACTCTCTTAGTGTTCACTGAGTAATAGGATACAAGCAGTACAAATAATTTTATGGGATACCAGAAAAAAAAACTGTAATTCCACTTTCTGTAAAATACTATAGTTTTTGTTAACTCAGTATTAAATCCTAAACTGATATGATTATTTGCTTGGATAGCCTAAATCTATTAAATAGATAGAAGGCAATATACCATTATACACTCATATCACTATGAAGTACTGGCATTCTGATTTGCAATAAAAAGCTATTTTCAAAAAAATAATTTAAAGAATTGTCTGCATGATTTCTGCAGCCCAAATTAATTAATGTACACCATAACCTCATATTTAGTATTACTATGTGTTTATTTGCATTTGAGGCTGTGCCCTAAAGACAACTGTCAGAGACTGTGAACAACTTTTATTTTCACTCATCCTTACAACAAAGCAGATAGTTGGTGGAGAACTGCAAGGTTCAGCAGGTTAAAAGGAAGATAAGGTTTTCCTCATTTGGGGAAACAACGAGAAAGAAAGAAAGACTTACAGGAGTCCTAGGAAATGACAGTATCTGTAGAGGTTGTGTGTCAGGTTTGAAAAAGGCACATGAGCAAATTTCCTTCTGAGCTCTGTTGACTCTTTCATGAAATCTCAACCTTGGTGACAGAAGTGGGAAAGCCTCTTTGACTTCTCTTTGTAAGTGAGCCTGTCTAGCACAGAAAGCGACACCTAACCTGAGATATTTTCATTTTCCATCACAGTGGACTCTTTATGTTGACAAGGCATGGTGAACAAATCTACCATCATCTCTCTGCTGTAACAAGCCCAGTTCCTTGTGCTCCCACCAATTACCCTAAGTTCAGTCAGCTCACAACAGACCCAGTTCCATGGAGAGACTAGGACCACAACATATAGGGATCACAACAACGAGAAACAGCGTATAGGTGAGCACAACTTCCAACTTGCCATGGAGAGCCACAGGATCAGCTAAACCCACAATGAAAATAAAGCCTTTGTCTAACCACCCTGATCAGTTAAAGTAGTGGAATAACATAGAGAAAGGGACAAATTTCAGTGAAAGAACTGGTATCTGAAAAAAAAAATCTAGAAATATTCACAAACCATGTAGTCTATCAGGGAAGCATTCTCCTCAGCATGAGCAGCCCTAGATGCAATATAGAAGCTTCTTAGTCAATTGCAAGTCTACTGGAGGTAGACAAGACAAAGAAGGAAAAATAAAGGGTTTTCTGATTTTGTTTCACAAAAGTAGATAAAACAAAATGTTTTATATTTTTTCAGTGGCGTTTCCTGGTTTTAATGTTATTAATATTTTTTTTCTTTTTAACCTTGAATCTTAAATGAGACATCAAGTTGTATGGAGAATTTAGAAAACAGAGCCCTATAATTCTTCAGCAAACATCCAGTCTTTTCAGCATATGACAGAGACAGCAGAGGGTCTTTCCATTTCAGATTCTTGAGGTATATGAAGAACTGTTATTACAGAAATCAATAGAGGAAGAAGTATCTTCAGTCAGGGCTGATCACTATGACAGATCTCTCAAATGCAGTAAGATTTTGAAGAGAACTCTTGAATTCCTAGAGTGCTCAAGAGAGTCATTGACATATCACATCTTTGTAATATACAGTTTTATTAAGCTATCAATTTTTTTTCCACACTCCCATTATTTCTATTAAATAGTATTCCCAATTCCAATCCAACATGAGATTTTTATTCCATGAGGAAATGGCAATGAAGTAAGGTGTGAATCTTAGCAGTCTTTCCTTTGGAAACCTTTGGAAAGGGCAGTTCACAGTATCTTCACACAACCAGTTTATTTTAAGTGGGTTTAATAAAGAAGAACACCACCCTAAGTGAAAAATGTAAAGCCAGAGGACATAAACAACCACTGCGATTTTCTTTTTGTGACAAAATATAGTTGTAGGAGCAATTTCCTTTTCGTTGTCAACTTTCCAAAAGAACCTTCTTTGCCTGTATTATCTATACAGTTATTTACAATTAGATGTGTTTTTATTGTCCTCCTGTCTTTTATGCATATGTCTTTATAGATATAGTAGTATGTGTATATAAATATTCTGCTGAATTTTCTTTACCAAATGCTGCTGTGATCAGCTGGTATGTAATATTATCTGAGACAGATCCCATGCTTTGGATTTAAGTGTGTTAAATTAAAATACAATAAATCAAAAATACATTAATCAATTTTTTTAAATCTTGTAAAGGAGAGCATAGACAAAGGCATCTTTTATTTTGTCCTGTGACTCATTTTTTGACAATAATTCTTTTGTGAAAAGAATTAATGCACTGGAGAATCAATAGGTTTTCAGACATACTACATCAGTGTGCTTCTTTTTTTGATCTATATTTTCATTATTAACAGCTTACGTCAACAGTGACCTCTGTGTATCTGGGGTTTTCTAGTTTATTTGGTCACTGTGACATTCTTGTCTGTGTGTGGGATCATAGGTAGCACAACAGAATAAGAAACCAAAATTAAGACAAAAGTATTGCAATTAAGATAACTCAACTAAATCACTTGGGTGCTGGATTTAATTGGATTGCTTCTTGTTTGCAAGGATTCTTTTATTTGTTTTCTGCTGTGCTAGTAAACTTGACTGAATTTTTAATTGCCATCTCATTGTAGTTGTACAATCAGCTATTTTTAGGGTTTTTTGTTTTTTGAAGTGACTGTTACTGATTTGCCAAAAGTCATAAAACTAGAGGTAGTTTTGTTTGCTAAAGAAACTCCTTGAAATCACTGTTCTTTAATAATTGCATTGCAATGGAATCACAATTACTATGAAATTACATTGTTTGTAATTTAACAATATTGCACTGACAGAGCAAACAAGCATTCACTTTAAGTAGAACTAATACAACACCCTTCAGGAAGATGTTACAGATAAGTCCAGCCCAATTTAGATGTGTGGATGACCCTTCTCATTTCAGTATATCCTGGGACTATATTCTGTGCTGTACCCCCTCTGAATAAGTCATGGGATTCACAACATTTTGCATTTTGGCAGAAGCAAGCCATGGCACAAGACCCTTATATTTCACACCTTCAGCCCCTAGTCTGACTGCACTATGTGTGTCTTGCAGCTGAGGACTGTGTTAGAGAGTCACAGGATTGTAGAACTGTTTGAGTTGGAGCAGACCTTTAAAAGGCCACCTAGTCCAGACTCCCTTCAATGGCCAGGCTGATCTTCAACTACAAGTTCACACACAGCTACCAAGGCAGAGTCTGGCTTTTACCCATAGCACAGCCTTGCAGCCACCTCTTGTTGATGATGCTATCTTATCTCCCGCTGCAGTGCAGCTGAAATGCATGCTGCTGGGCTGGGCCATGCTGAGAGCTGCACCTGCCTTTATTTATAGTCATTTGGCATGTAAGGTTCAGCAGAATAAGATATAATTGACACAGTTGATAAAACTGTGGTTGATCAAAACCAGAAAATATAGTCTGTTTATTTCATTCACAGAGAAGGGTATGCTGTATAGGTTACTAGCACTCTCATGCAATATGAGGTGTTTCCAACTCAGTAGTATAAAAATAACCTTTATTGGTTGGTGTTAGACTCAGATCTGGTAGAAGAAATTATCCTCTATGACTACTTATACTCAGTAGTCATTTAGTAGTCAGTCACTTTCGCAGTCAATAAGGACTGAACACTTCAATTTACTGTCTTACCAAGTCTATGATGACTATTTGTCCAACCTTGCCTAAGGTGACTAAGTGGATAGAAAGCTCAGTATCTCTCTCTCTGGAAAAACAGAGATGCTTTCCACTGTTCTACCAAAAAGTCATGACTGTCTGTCACAACACTGGAAGAAGGGCTGAATCTTTATCTTAACAATAATTTAATCTCTGGTGAGTTGTTGTGATAGTTCAGGCATTTACTTCATCCTAGCAAAACCCTTTGCAAGATGATAGTGTCTTGCTATTCAAGAGACAGATGCTAAAATCTTCTGGGTTGCAAGCTCTGAGTTGAACTGACTATGCACTGTACAAAAGTTTTGACAGATAATTTTGTTGTATATTTTTGGTGTGATTTTTACCTTGATTTTTCTGCTAGATCAGAACTTTGACATTTGCTGTAGTCTTGCTTGTTTTGTGAGCATTTTATTATTTTTCTGCCCTTGAACTTACCCTTCTAAACCTCCCAGAAGTCTGAAATCAGTGAAACTTTCCACTGCATAAAGATATTTATGAAATGATGACCTGCTTCACTTCGTGCTCTTCTGCACTTGTGTCGGTTTTCATTTCACAAACTCTAAAAAGAAATCAGTGAATTGAAACACCAGTACTGTAAACTGCCTATCAGTCTGTATTTTGTAAAGATTTAGACAGGAAGAAATAAAATAATTTCTTAATTCAAGATGAACTAATTAGCATCTGCTAATTCCAATTTGATCTGGGGTCATGAGCAACTCACTTATCTGGTCTGGTCTGTCTATAAATAAGGCAAGGACTGCAATGGTTCTATCTGAAGAGTAATGATGGTGTTTCCAGAACACCACACTACCATAAGCAAGACCCCTTGCCTTTATTCTCTGGTCACTGAACTTTAAATGAAATGTTGCCAACAGCTGGACATGAAAAGAAAGGATAAAGATAGATGTGAAGGTAGAAAGAAGTGAGAGACAAAATGTGGGAACGCAAATGAGTGGGAACAAAACATAGGGGATCGCACTACAGTGACATTTCTGAGAGGAGAGAAATGTATTCTAGCTTATACACAGACCTTTAATGTACGCACATTATGGAAGCACTTCTTTAAAATCTCCAAAATGCCACCTCATTCTTAAAACTGATACAGTCTGAAGGTGTCAGAATTTTGAGTACAGAGATACAACTTTCCTTGGGAGGTTTCAGTCTTTATAGAATCAAATGTGTCTGTGATTAGCAGAATTAAATACATAAAGTATGATGATAAGATGAATGATCCTTTGTGCTCTTGCAGGCCTTTGTTGGAGATGTGCTCAGAATACAGAGTATAGAGTAAAAATTTAGTTTAGCCATGGCTGTAGCAGTGCCTACCATGAGTCAGAGGATTAATTGCTCACCTTGGGAATTAGTAGGTTCAATTTCTTTTTCAGTATGAGGGTTCAAAACCACAGAAGTATATGCTGATGACCAGGAAATTGGCTTTTGATTCAAATATTAACAACTGTCCCAATACCATATTAAAAAGCAGAAATTAGACAGGTGAAACTGCACAAGTGTGTAGGATGGCCCAGTTAGAAGGACTCTAGTCCTTAAAATACACTTGCTATAATTTTGCATGCACTTTTTTCAGGTATATGGACACTGTCTTGAGTAGAAAAATTATTAAGATTATGCAGGAAATAAGATTTAAATAAGATCAAAATAAATAGAAGTGGTTCACAAAAAAATGTCAGAAAATAATTCATTAAATTTGTATCCTTTCTTCATTAGCTTTCTGATTAAATTTTTAATATCTGTCTTCATCTTTTTTCCCCCAAAGCATTTACTATTACTTTAACACTACAGTCTTGTGCAAATGCAATATACAACTTCTTCATATAAGATTAGTAAATTGATTCAATTTTTTTGAAAAACTCCCACAGGATTTAATTTTTTATACATAGAGCAATACACTGCAGCATGATTTGTCTAAATTGCTGAAATTTTCCTTATTTTCTGAACAGTCTTCCATGAGTCTGTGAAAAGCACAGATTACAGAGTTATCAACACCTGTCCTAATGAGACTAGTTGAAACTCACTGACGTAATGGAACAGAACTTTTCCCACCAAAATTATCAGTTTTCTTCTGATTCCAAAATGAGTGAAGACTAGCCTGTTTGATACTAGCTTTTCCTTATCACTGTATAAAAATGGTTCCCATTCAAAATATTTTCCAGGTCACTTAGCTTCCCCTTAGGTCCTTTTCATTTGCTACTCTGATGATATTTAATTTGAAGTTATGCTAAAGTGGAAAAATTGAGAAAACATTGTATTGAATGCTGCAAGGTAAACTATTTAGGCAGGCACATGAGGGTATAAAGCAGAAAACTTATCGTTTTCTACATAAATCTAAATTCATGGAAAATCAGACACTTTTAAAATAACCCTAAGCACTCATCTCTCCCTAATGAGATGTATTGGCTGGCCCAGTAAGTAATTCTTTTTTGTTCAGTCCTAGATTCTCCATATCAATAAAACATATACAGATTTTAGATAAAGAAGTCAACAATTTTGCATCTATTTTTTAATCAATTTTATTATATTTGCAGATATCATGAAACAATTAAAATGTATTGAATCATCTAAGATCTATCCAAACAGCATACTTTCTCCTCATTTCAAAAGAAGAAAAACATGGTTTCTAAACTTAAAGGAGTTCGAGACATGCACACACTCGCAGGGCTGTGATCTTACAGACACAATGGAGATGTGGTGAGATGGTTCCTATGACTGGAGTACTAAAATGGAAATATAATATATAAGCTCTTTAGGAAGGACAGGCAGGGGGGACAAGGAGGCAACATTGCCCTTTCTATCAGTGACCAGCTGAAGAGCATGAAGCTCCACCTGGGGATGGATGAGGAGCCAACCAAGAGCTTGTGGGTCAGGCTTTAAGAGAGGACAGGGATAGAGGACATTTTAGTGGGGGTCTGCTACAGGCCACCTGACTAGGAAGAGTGAGTAGATGAAGGCAGACAGATAGGGGTGGCCTCATGTTCACAACTCCTGGTTGTCATGGAGGTCCTCAGCCTCCCCACTATCTGTTGGACTGACGACACAGCAGGGCATAAGTAACCCAGTATATTCCTGGATTATGTTGATGATGACTCCTGTCTTCAGTGAGGAGTCTAGTAGGAGAAGTACTCTGTTGGATCTCGTTCCCACCAGTGAGGAGGGATTGGTGGGGAGTGTGATGCTCAGGGGCAACCTCATTTGCAGTGACCATGAAATAGTGGAGTTCAAGATCCTTATGGCAGCGAAGAGACTGTGTAGCAAGCTCCCTGCCCTGGACTTCGGGAGAGTAGACTATGGCTCCCTCAAGGGTCTCCTTGGTAGAGTACCATTGGATAAAGTCCTGGAGAGAAGAGTAGTCCAAGAAAGTTGGTTGTTATTCAAGGATCACTTCATCCAAATCCTTTGCACTCCTACGAAGAGGAAATCAGGCAAAAAAGCCAGGAAGCCTGCATGGATGAACAGTCGAAAACAAAAGGGAAGCCTGAAGAGACTGGAAGCAGGGAAAACTAGCCTGGGAGGAATACGGAGAAATTGTCCAAGCAACCAGGGATCAGAATTAAATCTGGTTATAGGTGTCAAGGGCAACAAAAAAAACCCTTCTATAGTTAGGTCAGTGATAAAAGGAAGACCAGGGAAAATGTGGGCAGTGTCTGGAAGGAAACAGAAGACCTGGTTACTGGAGAAGGTACCAGGATTTACATGGAGAAGGCTGATTTACTCAATGGCTTTTTTGCTTCAGTCTTCACAGACAATGCTCCAGCCGTACCACCCACATCACAGACAGAAAAGACAGGGACTCTGAGAATGAAGAGCAGCCTGCTGTAGAAGAATTTTGATTCAAAGGATTTGGCACCTACGTTACTCAATTTTTTACACAGTTACCTCAAAGCTATAGATTTATGGGGTGTTGTTAATTTTTTCCTACATTTTTCCTGAAAAAGAGGGAAAAATTCTGGATGGATGTTGTTTAAATACAGTTTTAAGTATTGCTGGGAAATACAGAAATTCCACATAGATTTCATAGAAAAGAAGAAGAGCAAAAGAGTGTTGGGAGATATTTTCCTTTCCATAAAGGCTGGGAAAAATCTGTATCTTCCACAGTTTTTAGACCTGTTTTCTCTTTATGTGCCATGAATAACTCTACAGAGATGGCCCTATGGGGAAGAGCACACTGAGATGCAGGATGATGCTGCACTTTCGTACTAACCACTGAGTAATTCTAGGTAAATCACTGTATCTCTGCTTTGATTCCCTTTGTGCGAAGCAGTGGCTGCTTCTACCTTCCTACATTTTTTACCCCTAGAAAGTGTTTATTCTTAAATAATCTCCTACTGTATCTTTGCACAAAATGCAGTGAAACGGTGATTTTAACTGGATTCACTGATTTTAACTAGGTTGGATTCACTGATAAAAGATCACACAGATGTCTAGATTTGCCAGTTTCCATTCAGGAATTTAGAGTTTATCAATAATAAAGATTAAAAAAATTGTAGAAATTAATCTCAGATTATTCATCAATAATTTTAAAATAAGAAAAGCAATGTAATTCTGAGTGTTAAATCTTAATCTAGTAAATTGCTAACAGCTGAATATGAACCACTGACAACAGAGTGTTATAGAAAAAATGGATTTATGTTTTCCACTAGTCAAAGGTTATTAATCTTTCTTTATTCAGTCCCTTCCTTTTTGTGAAGTGAAACCATCCATATTTGCAGAAATGCTAACAATCCTTGAAACGTGCACGCTGTAATTTTTCACCTGAATCACAGAAAACTGAAATTTGAAAGACTTGGAACATAAAGGTCACTTTTCTTCCACTTCCCTTGGAGAAATGTTTGTTTTTGAAATAAAATATTAAGATGAAGTAAAATATCTCAGTTTTGAAACACAAATAATCTATATGCTATGCATTAGTCAGTCATACAACATCACTGCCAATGCTAGTTCTGTGAAAGAGGAAAAAAAAAAGCAGGGGAAAAGAAGGAAAAATAGCCTAGCAAAAAAATGCACAAACAGAGGTTGCCAGCTTTCCAGGACACTTACCTCTCAAGTGCTTGCTGCACACTTTCACCATCCTTCCAGCTTTTAAACTCTCACTCTTTATGATGATAATCAAGATAGCAGGCAGCAGATGCTTCATCTTAACCATGAAAGAGAGGGGAAAGTGTGACTCTGGATGCTCTTCAGAAAATGAAGATCATGATCAACAGACACTTCTGAGATTAGCTGTGTTCAAAGCACATTCAAAAATGTGGATAAACTCATTAATGTTATATCATATGGCTACTCTCCAGGGTTAAAAGAACAAGATAAAGTTTATGTTACTGTAGATACAAGTGGACTACTAAATAAATAATTAATTCAATATGTCTCTCTCATGTTGTAAAGAACCTTCTTTTTTTTTTTTTTTCTTTTTTTTTTTTTTTTTTTTTTTATATTTGGGAAAAAAAATAACTGAGCTTGCTGAGCAGGTTTGTTTGTTACCAGCATCTGCTATCTGGAAGATAGGGTACAAGCTCTATGAAGCTAAAAAACATTAAAAGTGAGCAAGCTCTTCAACTCCCATGATAATTAGAAACAAGATAGAAGAAGTGCAACGGGAAAATAGAGAATGGCAGGATATATTCTGAAAGATGAAAGGAACCTAGAAGAGCAGCAGTCTAATTAAACCAGAAGTGGATATGCTACAACCAGAGCACTCTTCTGCAAATGACACATCGTTAAAAGACATTAAAGCATCGTTCCTGAAGAAAATTTGTTACTACTAAAATAAGAGGAGAAAAACATGAGAGAGGGAGACTAAATTGATGTTATAAACTCCAACCGCCTAAGAATAAAGATGAAGGACTGAAAGAAAAATACTTTTAAAATAAACTAATTCTGTAAGACCTCAGAGAAAACAAAATGCAGACTATTAGAATGGAAAAAATAGCTAGTGATAAGAGCTAAAGTGTTGATAACAATTATTTTCACATCTTCTGCTATCCTATTCGTATGATGAAAACATTCTTAATTAACTTGACCAAGGTGTCAGAGAACCCACAGTATTACACAGAAATAATTTATTGTTGCATAGGGGCAATAGAGGGCAACTTTTCAAAAGCAATCATTATGCTTGTGTTCTGTCACTTCTAGTTACCCAACTTCTGACTCATAACAGGACGGCTTTCTAGATGAGCTAAGTACTCCCTATTCTACCTGAATTCTGAAGGATTTCCTGTGACATCTTTTAAGCCTATGGCATTACTCTGTGGTCAGAAAAAATCACATGCTTCCACCACTGGTAGCCAGTTCTACAGCCAGGGTTTTTAGCTATGACACACAAGCCCAAGGAAAGGTCTGAAGTAGATGAATTTACACCTAACTACCTATTTTTATTTTTCACAGCTTGATCAACTTCTTTGGCTGTGCTATGGACAACAGCATCAAAAAATCAGGAAATGGGTTCAGTAAAACTTTGCTGTAAATATGCTGTAATATTGATGTGATGCTTTTGTTTCCTTTTGACAAGCACATATTAAAGCACAAATTCTCAAGTGTAACTGAACAATATCTGATACTAATATGCATTATTAATGTGCAAAAGACTAGTAGTTTGCTTTAAAATCTGCAGTAGAAATAGTGGCTAAGATAACTGGTAAATTGGGCTGGTCCCTTAAATGACCAAGAATAACTTGCGATTCATCAAAAGTCAATTCCAGGAAGAAAGAAAGAAATTTTCTCCCTGCTTAGTTGGATGCAATTTTTTCACTAAAGTAACTGTTTTAGCAATTTGGTTTCATTTGCTTAGATGAGGGCTTGCATTGCAGAGTAATATCCAGGGTTAAGTACGCTGAATGGAAAAGTAAGAATATAAAAAAGTGGTTATTTTAAAATTTTTTATTTTAAAAATTAAATTTCAACAGAGTTAATTGAGACTTGTTTGACATTCAAAAGTATAAAAATATTTTGGTGTTCAAGTCAATACAGGAAAAAGAGGAAATGAAGCACACAAGACCCCAATCTTTCCCAATGTGATCTGTTACAATGTTATGCAACTAAACAGTCTTTTCACAGCTTCTAGAAGAAAAAAGAAATTAAAAAATTTCATATTTTTAAGAAATGTGTCCCATTTGATTGAGGAGCCCAGGTTTCTTCTTATATCTGTAACTGATAACTAAAGAGTTGCATTTCATTATTTTAGTTAATGTAGATATAAAAAAACCTGAATAGTAGAAATAGCAATTGTGAAGCTGACATTAAAAGAGCAAATTTAAAACTCAACAGATTATTGCTATTGCAAATGGTATTTCAAGAAAGACCAAACCTAAACTGCATTTAGTTTTGTTGTAAAGGCAATATTCTTGCTGTGAGCCGTCTCAGGAAAGCTGGAGATGAAACATCTAGTTCAAAAATCCTGTGTCAGATCATAAGCAAAAAGCTAGTCTATAAACTGAAATAATATTTGTTAGTGGGATGACCTATTTCACATTCAGGTCTTCAGAGGATTTGCAGGAAACAAACCCAATAATTTTGTCATATTATTGCATAAAGGGCACAACAGAAGAGAAGCAGGGACAAAAATTAAAACAATTTAAAAGGAATCGCTACCCTCAAGAGGAACTGGAAGAAGTCACAGTGCCTTTGCTATGCAGATATTATAGGAAATTTAGTCCTCTTTTATTAAATGCATTGTAAATCCACTGTTCTGACAATCTCTAAGTAAACTTAATTTAAAATGTTATTTCATATGCAGCTTTAGCAATTTTTATGAAAGTACCCAAACTTTGCAAAATACAAGATTGTTCAGCTCTCAAGTTTTATTCATAATCTTAGGATTAGTTTTAATATATTTAGTTGGTAATTAATTCTCTGTTACACAAAATTCCCTAATATTTGCCGAGGTATGAATTAAGAGTTTGAATTGTGATATACTCCTTTGAGTAGCATCCTTTTGTTTTTCATAATAATTGTTGTCTGCATAAATTTCACAAGAGAGTTTGTTGTAAAACTGTCAGATATAAGATGCAGGTAAAAATCTGGGTCATGGCTGATAAACATTTGAATAACACAGCAGCATTTTCCAGCTCTTTTGAATAGAGAAGTGGCAGCAGCACATGTACATGTTTGTTGAGCCTCTGAAAACTGACCCTCAAAGGAGCAGCACTCATGCTTACCAAGAGGTTCAGCATAACATAGGTAGGAGATCAGCAACTGTCAGGCAGAGCCTTAGAGAGGAAAGGGTACAAAAGACAGTGGAAAATCTTTACAAAAATACAGATAGGCAAGACAGAATAAGTTTTGGACATCACCAAACAATCCAAGGAGAAAGAAAAAACCTTTCTTCATGACCAAATTGACTCATGAAAACCCCTGACAAAAAGAATGGAGACAGCAAATCCAATAGCAATGAAGAAATGCAGCTGGGGTCAGTTTATATTGTGTAACAAAGTTAAAACAGGCCATGGCACAGACTGAAATTGCAGTCAATTGTGGGAGGAATCAATTCCTTCAGTGCTGCACTTATTGATATTAGTTCATAAAAGTAAAAGGAATTTGTTCTACTCTCAGATAATCCATGCTCTTGTTTTGTTAATATAAATACTGAGCTGCAAATGTTAATGTTTAATACTTTAAACTGCATATAGAACCTTTGGCCAAAGTAAGCCCTTTCCTTATACTGTGGTGTAAGGGATCAAGCTGCTCTGTGTGCATAAAGGTGTAAGTGAGCAGCATTTGGCCCACTGGGAATCCATGAGGATTGTCAACAATTATGGTTTTATTCCCAGATCAGTAGTTTTAGTACAGAAGAATACTCTATTTTACTTTTGTGCAAAATGAATGCTTAGTGAAGATTAAAAAATATTATTAAAGGTAAAAAATGGCCCCAAATATTTAGGTTTCAGAAATGCTTTCAGAGAACTTCTACTGAATTAAAAAGAGGTGGTGTGGCTAATTTTTTAACTGTTTTTCTCTAAAGGAAAAAGTACTATCCTGCAGGATTGATTTGTAACATAGTGGAACCAACAAAAAATAGCATTAAAAAATAAAAATACACGAAGTTAGGTCAACTTTACACTGCCTTGGGTATCCTAAGAACATGTATCTGCTGTAAATGAAATTGGAGATCTTCCTTATAAAAATGACATTTTTATTAGATAGAAGCTCATCCACTATACATAAAAATATAATTCTCAAAAATGTGGTATTTTAAATTTTACCCTTTTTTCTCATTCTTGGATGGAGAGGGAGGGGTTGATGGGAAAATGAACAAGAATTAGGTTTATGGAAGTATATAAAAATCTAAAGGACATTACCAACCTCTCAAGGGGAAATTTAAAGGATGTGCATCTTAAGATGAAACATAGTAAGTCCTTCAGTCTAAATATCTTCTTTACTTTGCTAGTATTAAAATCTAAAGTGATTCTTTTTCTAACGTCATGCTTCACTCTGACAAAAAATAATCTGGTTTTGGGGTGACAAAGTTAATAATGTTAATGACTCCCTTACACTGCAGTAATAGGGCAATCATTACATAACATAACTTAGAACGGTCTGAATTGGAAGGCACCCCAAAAATCATTTAGTTCTAGCCCCCGTGCCATGGGCAGGGACATTTATCGCTAGACCAGGCTGCTCAAGGCTCCATCCAGCCTGATCTTGAACACTTCCAGGCATGCGGAATCCACAACTTCTGTGGGCAAGCTGTTCCAGTGCCTCATCAACACCACAGTGAAGAATTTCTTTGAAATAGCTAACCTGCTCTCTTTGCATTCGAAGCCATTCCCTCTTGCCCTGTCACTACATGTTCTTGTAAATAGACTCTCCATCTTTCCTGTAGGATCTCCTCCTACAGTTGCAGTTAGGTCACCGTGCAGCCTTCTATTTTCCAGGTTGAACAATTCCAGTTCTCTCAGCCTTTCCTCATAGGAGAAGTGCTCCATCTCTCTAATCATCTTGCTGGCCCTCCTCTGGACCTGCTCCAAGAGGTCCATTCCCTTCCTTTGCTGCTCCAGGGCTGGATGCAGCACTCCAGGTGAGATCTCACCAGAGTGGAGTAGAGGGGTAGAATCTCCTCCCTCGATCTCCTGGCCACACTGCTTTGGATGCAGCCCAGGATACAGTTGGCTTTCTAGGCTGCAAGCACACATTTCTGGGTCATGTCCATCCTCTTATCCAACAGCATAACTCAGTTCTTCTCAGCAGATCTACCTTTGATCTACTGATTCCCCAGCCTGTATTGATACCAGGGGTTGCCCCAGCTGAGGTACTGCACCTTGAACTTGGTCTTGTCAGATTGGAAAGGATTCCTATGGGCCCCCTTCTTCAGCTTCTCCAGGTCCTTTTAGAGGGCATTCTCTAAGCACTTTATGAAACTGTACTTTAGAACTGATTTATATAATCATGGAAACATAACCGTCCGTGAAATCTATTGCTATGTATAATTATTGTTACCACAGGAAATGCAGTGCTACAGAGCTGGGTACAGGGGTTCTGATTCCTTGTTTCATCATATGTTTGCATTTGGCCAGTGTTGGTCTAAATTTGGTTCATATTGACAATTAATGTTCACTTTCAGCTTTTGACTATATTCTCAGTTACCACAATTAACTCCTGGCTTAATCTAGTCTCTAGAGTGGTATAGTTCTTACATAAATATCACAAATAAATAGACAGATGAGAGGAGAGAGAGAGAAAGAGAGAGAGAGACATCAGCTGTCCTAATAATGATATATTTTATTAAGAGTAAGGAGGTTATGCTTTTATGGCTGGTCAACAGTCAGCTACTCTGGAGTGTGATCTTGGAGAACGTGGCTTTCTCTTTCTCTGCTTGACAATTTCTGCAAAGGAATGATCATCAGTGGCACCTCAGTTATACTTGCACTCTTATCTTTGGGAATTCAGCCTTCCAGGAAGCAAAGAAAGGATCACACTCCACTATTGAGACTTGTGGATGAAAGCACTGCTTACGCATTGCTGGATGAAAGCAGAAGGTTTGTCAGTCACCAAGAATAAAAAGGAAACAAGTTGGTGAAACAGGCACAGCTATGAACTGTCATCAACTATGTTCCTAAAAAGGACACAAAGCATGTCTCAGACTTATTGTTGACCCAATGCATAGATGAAAGCTTGAGATCTACATTAACAGAGAAGAAAAGAAATAGAGAGAAGAGGTACTTCTCTTGTTGCCTTCATTACCTACATTGTTTCAATAAATTACATTGTTTCTTTGTAGAGATGGCAAATGTTATCACATCTACAGCTCTTAGCTATGAATCCAGTGCTGATGTTCATAGCATGTCTCCTACAATTTTAAGGCTGAACAATTTGTCATCACATTAAGCCCTTTGGACAGTTATGCCTCAGGGGGTTCAGTCAATCAACAGCAGTAGAAAAGAGATGCATTTCAAATTGTCTTATTTATAGAACTTGAATAAGCAGTGAAAGCGGGTTCAAAACACTTCAGAACTAAATGTGCAATCATGATCATATCTTGCAATCTGAACATATGCCATTCAAAGTTGAGAAAATTGCTTCTGTTTCAGAAGACTCAACAGAGTTAACTGGCAATCAGAAATAACTCAGTTAGTATGCAAAACAGGAATGGCGAAGAAGGGCAGCAAAATGCCTAGGAAAATGGTGGAGATGAACAACAGAAGGAGATCATTCAATTAGTTATATCATCAACAAAAGGTGTTTTAATCAATTTTCTTGCATTCATCAGCAGAGGGCTGCCCCAGAAACCATTGCTAGGGCACAGTTATGGCCTATTGCAACATAATAATGTGCTGTGTTGCAAAAGGCAAGACAAGGCACACAGTCCTTTAAATCACTGACACACACATGAGATACTGGGATGACCAACAGAAGGCTGAAGAACACCAGTGTGGGGGATAATTTACCTGACAACTCTGTGACTGGGATTTTGGCTTCTACTGACAGACTTAACTATGCTTATCTGAACTTCCAGGCTGAAGCTCTATACAGACTTTCAGGCCCTGGGTGTCTCCTGCCAAGACCACTGTATTTTCAATGTCCTAGTTTTATGTACATAAGAACATACTAAATAACATTAGATATAAAATGAGTCTTTCAGCACTCATTGTCTCCCGCGTGCTTGGTAAACCTGTTTAGAAAGTAAATATATTACACAGAGCATAACCCTCTATGTAAAGGGCAGTGTTCAAATGTAAAGCCTTTGCTACTGCTGATATTTTAGCACTGCCAAGAGCTTCCACAACTCTTTCATAGGTCAGTTTTTATTTTGTATTAATATAACTATGTAAAAAATGGGTTGGTCACATTTCTACTGCAGGTGGTTGCCATGTTCAAGTGTTGAAGTCTGGAAGCAGGGGGTCATATTCTCAAATAAAGTACATCAATACAGTTTCCAGGGAAGTCATTAAGCAAAATTTTTTCTACTAGACAGAGAGTAACACTCCTTATCCAAAACCTGTAGCATGTGGACTGTGATTTCTAAATTGACAGCATTAACTTTTCTACTCAGCTTTTTTTCCTTTAAAACTTAGCCCATCTTAATAAAACTTATATCACACATGTGTGAATCCTTACAGTTTTAAATCCTGACATCTGCCAGTTCTGTTATTGATTTGATTCTTCCTTTATTCTGCCTCAGTAAATTATTCTTGTGGAAATTATATTTTATGACATATCTGAAGAGCACACAGGATAGTCTGAGGATATTAGTGTAGTTTCTCCTAATTTACTATTTAACTTTTTTATTATTAACTATTTAACTTAGTTATTATTGGCTATTTTACTTAATTATTAAGTGTCCAAAGCACAGACTTTTTTTTTCTCTAAATATTTAGTGGGTTAGGCATTGGTGTTAGAAATTATTTCTGAATTACATCTTTAAACATTAATTCTTGTTTAATAATATGTTTGCTGATCTGTTCAGAATAAATCCTTAAAATTACACAATTTATCAAAGTTTTCATAAAATCAAAATTTCAAGACTTAAACTGAGAAATGTTGCAAGAAACGCTATCGTTAGCATTAGAATACATATTTTCATGTTAGATAATTTAAGATCAGTTGTCTTGGTTTGTTTGGTTTGGTTTTTTTCTCCAAAGGAGAAAAAAAAAGTAAAAAAAAAATTTTTACTCATTGCTAAATGTTATCTGCCAGTGAAGAAAACAAAAAAAGGAGGCAGTGTGGTATGGCACAGGGGTTGCTCCACAAAAAACATTCTGGAATTGTTTAATGCTAAAAATATTCTGAAATAGTTAATGCTGAAGGTATTACTCAGGTGTCATAGAGGTACCTAGAACACTGCTGCTCATTTCAATGTTTTGAAGTGTCTTTAGAGAATATTTAAGAAACAAGTTTTGTTTAGTAACAAGTATATAAAGTCTCACACCCTTCTGTCTTTCAGAAACCGATAACACTCCTAAAGTTAAAGCTTTAGATGAATTATTTAAGTATTAAACACTCGAGGTAGAACAATCAGCCTGTTAGGTAGTCAAGTTAAAACAGTTGTCTTAAAATAGTTAAGACTAAATACACTGACATTGAAATAGACTAAATTGTCCTCATTTGGGACTGGAATTTAGCCAGCTGGAAAACAGCCTGACAAAATATACTAAAAAATCAGCATCTAATCACAGTTTAAATGTAGATTAGATTACTTTCCACAGTTATTTACAGACGTATTATGGCCAGTATGTATACTGCTTTATGCCAGTACAGCTTCAGATATCAATGGATTAAAATTATTATTTTTGAGAAGATGGCCTTTGTACTGTTGCAGAACAATTCCTAGTTTAGAAAATAAGAGTCAGGCATTGAGTAATTTAGACAATATTCTGGAACAATGCATTTCAGCCTGTGAACATGTGTTATGTATGCTTCTCTCCACAGACACTACAGAGGACATGTATCAGCTACTGATCTTAGCCATAAGAGCGGAAAGGTTCAGCTCATTTTTTTTCCACAAATGTGTCATATGGTCTTCCATTTAATACCTGTGTCACTCACTATGATAAAAAATCATCAAAATAAACAATCTTGTCCTTCAGTTTCTGGTGAAAAAATTTTTTTTTCCTTGGCTAAAACACTGAGGCAAGAGAGGAGGAAGACATCTTACAGAATTTATACCCAGAGACCGCATCAAACCAAACACACAAGAAAATTTCCCAAAGCCTACACTCTCCTACAGGTTGCCTTCTGTCTATCACTGTGTTCCAGCTTACAAAAAGTAATAAAACAAATCTCATAGCAAATGACAAGAACTTGTTGGTGTGTAATTTTTTTTCATTTTATTATTCCAACTTGGATAACACTTCCATATGAAAATCAGCTACTATGACTTATTTTTTTAGATTTAAAATGTAAGTTTCTCCCACATGGAGATCACTTGGAGGATCTAATCATCACCTGACGCCAGGCATATTCTTTTATTTGAACTCTCTCCCTTACAAAAACATGAACAGAGAACAGAATTGTGTTTCGTATAGGATAATTAAAATCATTTCCAACAATAATATATACCTATAAATAATTGTTAAGGTTTTTTTAAACAGCAACAATAGATTCAATGTTGCACTAAATTTGTAGGTAAAACCATGTTCTAACATATCCTGATTAATGTAATACACTATAAAATCACTTGAAATATTATTTTAATCCCAGATATTGGATGATGAACCAGATTTATTCTTCATGTTTTTCAGTGGTCCAACTCTCAGAAAAGGAATTCAAGTTCCTTATCAAGAAGTTTTAGGTAACACAATAGTGTGAAAACAAGGCCTTCCATTTATTTTTCTTCTCTGTGTGCACTGAACATCTTTCATTCATATTCAGTGAGGAAACACTCCCCAGGCATTCAAACCTCATAGCCTAATACCAGTTTGAGATTTGATTATCCACCTTAATCCCATTAGACACTGATCTTTTAAACAGCAGGAAAATTGCTGACAAAATGCCACCAAGAACATTAACATTCCGTTCACAGGGGGAATTTAATACTACAATTAGTTGCAGTACCAACATAAGCATTGTAATTGTTTACATTTATTTAGTTACTGAGTGAGAATTAAAAAATGTTGAAGGAAATAACAACAGAAATTGTTCAATAAATGCAAAAATTAAGGAGGAAAGCAAAACAATTTCAAATTCTAACCAACAGGACTAACTTCCATTTGGTGGAACTTCCACCATTAGGTGGAAAAGATAATTTTAGTCTAGCTATGAGGAAATGTATTTTGCTTCTCTGAGTAAAGGAAATATATGAATTTCTTTTAGATTTACTTTTATCAGAAACAATCCCTTGTAGAATTGTGAGGTATAAGGAATCGGAAGTTTTCCATCATTTACCAAATTAACCTGAAGGCAAATGCCTAAGGCCTGTTTAAAAAGCCAACTGTGCTGGAAACTACCTGATCTCTGTTTCCCTTTACTAAACCCCTGGTCTTCTAAGTTTCCAGGTCTGCTGTTTCACTCTCTTTAATACTTGACCTGCCTGTGTAATATCCAACCTAGGCATCTCTTGCTAGAGTGTAGGCCATGACCTCTTTTTCTGCCCATCAGGGTTATGGACAGTACATTTCTCCTTTCTCTGTGCATATTTGAAGATCATTACGCACAGATGATGGAACAGGCAGACAATAACCTCATGAAACCTAACAAAGGCAAAGGCAGTGTTCTGCCCCGGAGGGAGAGTACCTTCCTGCATCTGTGCAGTACCCAGCTGGCTTGGTAGCAACTATAGAGAATGGAACTTTGTAGTCCCAGTAAATAATGTCTTGAAAACTAGTTTGTCTTTTGTTTCACTGGTCAACTTTTCTTGTAGAAGTGCTTGTGTATGAAATGGAGTCATTAGGAAGACATAGATCAGTGTTCTGGGAGATGCACAGTGGAATATGAAGGTGCTAAAGAAAGTCAAACAATTGAAATTCCAGCTGGACATATGGACAATTCTTTCCCAAAAGAGTTTTAAAAATCTGGAACAGGTTAGCCAGAGAGGCTGTGAAATCTCCATTCCTGCATGTTGTGAAACCTCAGGTGAACAAGGTTCCAGACAACCTGCTTTGAGTCTGAATTTAAAGAGTTTATGTCTGCTCTTCCCTGAGCATTCCTGAAGTGAATATGAAGTTTAAATATAAATTTCAGTCAACTAGTAGCAACTGAATTAAAAGCGGAGACAGATAATATTAATACACTGGAAAGCAGACTAAAAAGGGACAGCTTGAGAGCCTTCTCACATTATAACAAGAATTCAAATACTACAGCATTACAAGAATTACCAACATATTTCAAAGTATTTTATTCTAAATACACAATGTGCCTTTTGACATTAGTTCATATCTGTACCTTCTATCCTTCCAAGCCTATGCAATTTTTTTTAAAAATGTCTTCCAATTCTGCAAAAGCCAGAACCTATTTTGTCATTATATTCAAGATTCCTTTTTTAATAAGTCACTATAGATTTGAAAAAATATCAGAAATATGCTGGAGTTGTTAAAAATTCCAATTTTTATTCTCATGAAAAAAAGAGAGAGATAGTTTTGAGAGATAGTTTTAATTACTTCTATGCTTTTATGTGGTAGAATATTTTTTCCCTCTTTTAGCCTTCTGTGTTTAAAGACTAGCTTCTTCCGTAATGAGCATCCATGCAAACAAGTGAAAAATGTAGTAGCTGAAAAGGGATATACAAAAGTATGCAGTTGTGAATGTAAGTGGATTCACTGTTCCTGTTCACATGAACAGTAAAATATTTAATAAGTTATATATATCTCCCCTATTTTTCACCACATTTTTGACCCAGTGTATTAACTTACCATAGAAAAGTCTTAATTTCATCCCTCCTTTTTTTAGTCAGCCTTTCTGAAGATGCACATTGATTCTACAAGCCCCCTACTGTACTGTAAACCCAACTGTATAATGCGAAGGATATTTTTGTTTGTTTTCTTGATGTATCTTTGCATTGTGGAGGGCTATTTATAAAATGTTTTTACTAACAGAGGGAACAAGAAAGGAGAAATTGAATATGGTTGTAAAAGAACCTATGAGAGTTTCCATTCTGAACTGCACTGATTATTTTGTTTTGTCATGTCTGAATTGCATTTTACCAGACCTGGAATAAGGTAAAGGAAACATCCAGCATGCAATGACTTCCTCCTGCTAACATTTTAAAAGACTGCACAGATGAGCCAATCAGCTTACATCCCCTCTGCAAAAAATCCTTTCTGATCATAACAAGCGCTTCAAGATGTGAATATAGGAAAGGGCTGCATCAGCCTGCCATCAGTGACCACTGCTGACCAGAAGTGGAAAGTACGAGATAGGCAGACATTTGCTGCCCTCTTTTGGAACATGTAAGTGAAGATTTAGCAGACGATTCAATGTGGGCTTGTTTTTATTAGATGTTTCCCTTTGCCATGATCCTCACAATCAATGGATCTTTAGACAACTACTTGACATACTGAATTAAAAATTCATTTTTGTGTTAGGCACTTAAAATTCCACCAAAACAAAAAAATTATCTGGATGCATTTTTCTGGCACATGGACCATTTGGATACACTAAACACATTGCTTAATAACTGAGAAATTGAACCTTTATTTTTAAGGGATAACTCTCATATTTTTTCTATTAATTTCAATAAGAGGGGTTTATGCAAATGTGTGAAGTGTGTGAAGTGTCATTGAAAAAATAATAGAGTTGGTCTTTCTGTTAGAATAGAAAAAATAATTCATAAAGAGTGGTAATACGTTTTTATTAGTAATAATTCTTTATTCATTCTTTATTCTTTATTTATTCTACCTTCATTTTGACCTGACTAACATTGCACTAAATATTAGAACTAATAAAGAATCAAAAGAGATGCAGCACAAAATTTTAATCTGATATATTACAGAAATCAAAGTAGTTTATTAAAATTGTCTTAACCCACAAGCACAGCAAGGAAATTACCAGCAACATATCAGAGATCCTAAGTTGGGCATTAGGACAATAGAATAAGGATATAATCAAGGCCATCATAACTGTACTAGGAAAAAAATGTCTGTTTCCAAAGAAAGCAATGAGCAGTATTTTGAAGCAGCAGTGGTGGTAAATTAAGGGGCTTCTACTAAGCAAGATTGGTTGCTAAAGATAACATTATTGTATGAACAAAGAAAAGTCCATTTACACTACAAACAATCACTGTTCACACAGGTTAATCTGTACCAATATTTTCTCCTGGCCTTTTTTTCATCTTTATTACAAATGACAGAGAATATTTTTAGTACTGTTTAAATTTTGGACATGAAAATATAAAGTAAATTATATGAACCTTTCTTAGTCTTAATAAATACTGTCTTATAACCATTTTTACATATGAAAATTATTTCAATGCCATGATTTAATAAATATATCATGTGGTAAAAATAGAATAGGACAATTTCTATTGTTACCAAACTCTCTGTAAAAGCAATTCATAATAGACTTCCCTAAAATAAATTCGCTATACCATATTACAGATCTGAACCCAAAAACAGGATCCTGAGCCCACCTTTCTATGTGTTTAGGTAGTAGCTCTTGGATTTTCATGCAATGTCTGTTTCATGTTTAGACAGGCTCTATCAAGCTACAAATTCTAATTCTGATAGGGATTTAAAATCTGTAAAGTATTTGTGAACTGGCTGGTTCTGAGTTAGAGAATATAGTTACTAGATTGTGAGAGTCTGCACTAATTACATTGCTGGCTGTGATTTCCGTCATTGAGACTACTAAAGTAATTTTAATGCTGGTAATGATTTATCAACTGCACCTAATACGACGAAGAGTATTTTAAGGGACCGTGTACCTTTTAGAAGTTATACAGTGACAAATTTGACACATTCAATGCAATGGCTCTGAAGCTCCAATGCAGTGAGGTATCATTAAGCAAAGCACTTACACAGTACCTTTCCAAAACAAAGCTTACTTTCTAGAGAGGAAGTTAAAAAGATACATAGTACTTTAAAGCTTTCTGGGATTATACAGTGCTGAAATATTTCTTCTTCATTACTTACCTGTTTATGAAGCTTTCAACCTTAGAAATATTTTGGCTGTAAAATAAATGTAAAAAGACATGGTTTCTGCAGTATACATAGCCTTCTCATTGCTCAGAAGGACCCAGGACCCACATCAACCCTTACAATTACTCTGTCATTTGCTTCTGGATTTAGTGGGATTAAAACTGATCTTTTCTGTCCACCTTAAAAATTTTGAATCATGTAGTCTCTTTCATAATTTGTTTTCTGCAACAGTCTTTTTTGTAGTTCTCAGTTAACTGGCTTAATTAAACTACAGCACCCAACTCCAAATTGAGAATATCCCTAAAATGCCATTTTGGAAAACCTGAAGTATATTTTTGTTGCTGCTACATCACTACTGACTATTTCCTTATTTACTAGTATAAAAGAAAGGGAGGGAGGGAGGGAGGGAGGGAGGCAGGCAGGAAGGAAGGCAGGCAGGCAGGAAGGCAGGAAGGCAGGCAGGAAGGCAGGAAGGCAGGAAGGAAGGCAGGAAGGAAGGCAGGAAGGCAGGAAGGCAGGAAGGAAGGCAGGAAGGAAGGCAGGCAGGAAGGCAGGAAGGAAGGAAGGAAGGAAGGAAGGAAGGCAGGAAGGAAGGCAGGAAGGAAGGAAGGAAGGAAGGCAGGAAGGAAGGAAGGAAGGGAGGGAGGGAGGGAGGGAGGGAGGAAGGAAGGGCACAGTTTGATCTCATTCTGATCTAATTGCTCAAGTCAAGAGAAAATTCTCCTTCAGCAAGAGAAATGTAGCTGGTTTCAGTTGGAGTCTACAATGATTGATCAGTCTGCAAGCAGTCAATATTAGAAATTTACTGAAGTATATTTATCAGTTGCTATAACAGAAAATTATTTTTATTTACTTCCACTTTAAAGGCAGTCAGGAATTTGAAAACTTTCTGAGCCATAACTAGAGCATAATTTCTGTCAGTGGTGCTTCCAAATATGCAATCAGTCATTGTCATTGATAAACTATGATGACTTTAGAAAGCGGTATATGGGCAAGAGAGTATAGGAGCCACAGTGCTAACAGTCTCAGACAATAGATCATTACAGTGTCCTCCAAGGACATCAGTGGAATGGCTCATGTACTGTCTCTACAATTCCCCATATAGCTATTCAGCAGAACTTATTGTGACAAAGAATTTGTATAGGTGGCATTAGAGTTACCATAAAAGATCTTAATAGCTTATGTTGTAGTGGCTGTTACGACCTATTTTGAACAGATCTTTCCAGCTATACCTGCAAAATTCACAGTTATATGGATGCATTTGTAAAAAAACCTACATTTGTGTTTGCAGATAAAATCTCAGTGTGTGTGCATATCTGCACTTACAGATTTGGGCTTTTTCTTAGACTGATGATGAAAATCATAATTAAAGCAACAGCAGCTACAGCTAGAATAGACTTTCTATTAACCTTACATAATCAGATTTTATCTACTTTCTTCCACTGACCAAATATAACATGAAACTTTTTAAGCATGTAATGACTATCGTATCATAAAATTGTATTTTTATTTATGTAGTCTGTAAGCTTTCCCTGTTTCTACCCAGAGGGCTTTTTTCCCCACAAAGTGGTTAATTGGCTTCACAGTGTAATTTACTTAAGCCATAAATTGCACACTACCTGATTACTATACTAGAGCAACTGGATTTCAATATTCATGAAGTCATAAGAATACCATAAATACTATAAGCTTTCACCATGTTAGCTCTTTCGGTAATGTGTTCATATCTTTAGGGTCATAGTTTTCAGCAGCCTCAATAACCTGACAGAAGTAAAAACGGCACATACAGTGCACTTGCTGGGGACACATGACGAGTACTGCTTCATCATATCTGCAGTATAATCTGGATCTGTCTCCAGAGATCTTCAAGGGTTTAGGATAATAGGAAGGCAAAGACAGAGAGGAGCAAAACCACAGCTGTCAGCTTTTTTATTCTCAGTTCTGGTTTGCTTAGGGTTTTAAAACTGTCACTAAGATCAAAAGCCTAGCACTTAAGGCAGCCCTCGGACAGTCAAAGGAGAACAACACTTTCATGTTTAGTGCCTGTCACCAGAATTCATAATATAGAGGTTGCCTATCTTTTCTACCTAGTGCAGCATTTCCTAATTGGGTATAACAAATAGTAACAAAAGTGTATGCCACCAGGTTTCCTACAGACTTTCTATATCTGCCCATTAAAACATATGAAAATATATGCCAGTATACTGAGGAATACCATTCACATGTACTTAATCTCCAAATGTCTAGTTATTACCATCTGCCTTCTACAAACTTCACAGGACCGTAGGTTCGTCTAACACAGGAAAAAAATGTATCCACGACACTCTTTGCTATTCCAGTCCCCCTATATTGACAGCCTGTCTGACTTAGAACTTACCTGCTGACCATCCCACTTTGAAACATAAATATCCATTTCCACGTGAAAATGCATCTAGCTATAAATCATAGCTCATTCTATAGATACCATCCAGACATGTTACAGGAAAAATCTCTGAGACACCTGCTAACACTATTTGTAAGAATTTTCCCTAAGAGGTGTTGATTTTTCAGTTTTATATTGAGTGCCACTCACTCTGACAGGGTTTAAGACAAAGCTTTTTGTGAATTTGTGAATGGCCAGTCTTCGCGAACGAAGATCCATGGAAGGTCTTTACACCTTCCAGCCTGCGCATTGGATTTTTTAGGTGAGACACAGTGTGAGCAGAACTGAGCCCACCC
>JAWWMA010000100.1:54781088-54812594 GCA_035041425.1 Mionectes olivaceus | reverse complement strand
AGCCCACCCTTTAATCCTAAGGTTCATCTGCCTGGGCCAAGCAAGCTTGGACGGTGGCAGCAAGGTCCTCAGGACGCAGATGGATTGACTTACAGGGCTAACGAGCTCCACCTGCCCGGAGAGTGTCCCCGACCGGGAATCGAACCCGGGCCTCGGTGGTGAAAGCTCTGCATCCTAACCACTAGACCACCAGGGGCTCCCTTCAAGACAAAACTCACATTTAAATAGTGGCAAATAATATATCTGTGTCCTTTCTCTACAACCAAATACAAAACAAGATGAGTAAGCGGAAGATTGATCATTTCTTGTAGGCTTTTTTGGCCTGCAATTTTGCCCCATTGTCAGAAAAAAAAAAAAAGGGGGTTTAGGACAATATTCCTGGCAAGAAAAAGTTTTCATTTGCCTCTAAAGTAAATATTTTCGGATAGAGAGAAAACCAAGAAAATTACTAATGTCAATCATTTCACCAGCACAAAATTCTTCTGAAAAAGATTACTCCCAATAACTAAAATTCTTAAAATTATATAACATTTTACCAATACCATAATTGTTTTCAAGAACCTTCCTTGAAAAAAAATTTAAAAAGGAGAAAATCACAGGCAGCCAGTTTTAACATGTTGTGCTTCAGGTGACATTTGAGGTCATGTTGACTATGTTGTAATTCCTTGGAAAGCGTCTTCATCAGAAGTAATAGAAACTGCATCCCATGGAGCAGAACAAATAGCATTTATTAATCTCTATGATGACATTACCCATGGTCTAGCCTTGGCCAGGACTCATCTCCTGGGTCCTTCTGAACAAACTGATCCATTGTTGTCTTTTCTATATAAGACAGAGACAAAGACATTGCCTCATTTGGGAAGATCTCCAGTACCTCCTAACGGAAAAGACTGTTAGGTTGTAAGTTACACCCTCATCAGAACCAAGATTATTTTTTAATCAATTCCCAGTGAAAGTAGCTTTTCAGGACTTCCAACTTTTTTTCCCAACACTCCTTCAAATTTCAATTATGCTGAATCTTTCTGTATATCTATAGAGCAGCCAGTACTAAGATATTTGAAACCCAACAGAGTGTAAAAAGGATCATAATAACATAAGTTTAAAGATGATTTTTGCAGACTGTTTTTCAGACTTCTGATTTTCAGAGTAAATGTTTCTCAAACACAGCAAATTTTCCCGTTTCAGAGAGGTGCTTAAAACCTGCCTGGAATTGCAGTTTGGATCATGATGGCCTTTTGTCAGAGTCAAAATTCTAGTACTCTTATATAAAAACTATTGGTCAAAAGTAACCTACAGTAATTGAGGCACAACATTTTTCGGCGTCATTTGATTTTTTTGTTTTGTATCCATTTACCTGAGCTAAATGTTGTGGTACCTTGTGTCCTTATTGACTTATTTCTGTCATGACATGTATATATGATGTGATATCACAAGTTGTGGCACAGTAACCCAGTATAATCCAGTGAAATGTGGTACATAGGTAATTTCATTGAACTGCTCCTTTTCCCTTCTGCAAAGATCAGACATCTGACACCTACAGTCATCTCATTCTGAGTGAGTAGATAACACTGCAAGGCAAATGGATCTCTGATGTTATTAAAGGATTTAAAAAGGGTAAAGTACATTCTTCTAATTCTACACAGAGAAACAGAAAGCAATAAATCACTTAGGTAACATGTGAAAGAGCCATAATGTAGAACTTTTCAGAGAAGTTATGTCAGAGAGTTTTTAGTATTTTGTGGTCTTAGAATGACTGTATACAACCTTGAAATTAACCAATAGCATGAGACATAACCTCTGAGCTTGCCTTTTCTGGGCTCCATCATGGAAATCCACAAACAATTATGTCTGTAACAAAATATCTCTAAAAACCTCAATCAAATTATAGTGTTACCAACTAACAACACCCCACAAATCCATAGCTTTGAGATAACTGTATGAGAAAATGTATGACATAGCTCCCATATCCCCTGAATCAAAATTCTGAGAAGAGCTTATCAATTTTAATAAAGTTCAAAGATGCTTATGTATTTGCACTTGATTAAAAAAAAAAATCTATAGCTTGGTAAATCTGGGCACAGCTCCAAATTCAAGAAATGGATGCTATCAGTTCTTCCATTCTCTACTGTTAAAATGGAAGTGAAAGTCACTTCTGCTGCTGTCAGAATAAGAAGAGTCTAAAGGCCATAATTTCTTACCCATCATACAGCTTCACTTGCTCTGAACAATGTGCCCTCTGTGTCAGCCAGCAACGAATGGTCTACCGGATAGCAGTGCTCAGCCTCTCTCTTGCAGAATCTTTCTACCATGCTGAGTGGCTAAGAGAATTACATAAAGTCAGAGTATGCCCTACTTAAAAATCAAAGCCAGGGAGAAGCCCCTTATTAAGGTCTAGAATTTACAAGCCAGCTGATATGGGAATCTGGCAAAATAATAATACACTGTCCCTCTCACCGTTAAAAACATCGTGAAGCTGTTCGCTACTTTTTCCAAGTCCTGAGTGACTGATCCTAGAGAAAACAGACTCTGTATTGCAATTCCTATTCCCACTCAGGCTAAATAGTTTTGATAGTGCTTAATTTGAGTTTGATATTTACTGGTAAGTAAAGTTCTACGTTTATTTTGTTAGAAATAAAACACAAGGGAAAAATATTACTTCTTTCTTTATGGAAGGGATAAACTATTTATTTTTTAAACACTCATCATGTCATTCCCTAAATTTTCAAGAAGACATTTCAGTTTATGATTCAGTGTAACCACCAACTATCTGCAATTATTTTATTTATGCATGCACAACAACAAGCTGTATAAAGAAGGAACTTGGTTTTAAACTATTCAAAATACTCATTACAAACATCTTTCATAACTGTCTGAGAAAGACGTGCTTCTTTCAATTCTCAGAGCCTGAAAGCATCCTGGACACATGAAGGGAGTGAAGAAGTACCCATCTTAGCATTCCAGACAAGAAGTCCATACACATTTTTTACATGTAAGTTGAAAGCAATGTCAGATGCGTTAGAGTATGAACTCTAATAGAATTGTGAAGCTTAAAGCTATTATATCTGGAAAATACCAAGGCTACCTACTGATGCCTTTTATCCCTACTCATTGTTATTACTGCAAAAGTCTGTGTTCTAAAAGTTCCATCTGACAGCTCAGAGTCTTCTTGTGGAAGGCACTGTACATGCAGTGCTTTAAAAGCTTCCAGTGGAGACATGTGAGAGGCTACTGGCAGTGCTATAGACTACAAAAAAAAAAAAAAAAAAGAAAAAAGAAAAAATGGGAGAACTGGAGTAGGAGTTCTAAAGAAAGAACATTGTGTCATGTGGCCCAACTGTAAAATAACAAAATTGCATGCAATTATTTTCCAAGCTGAGTGTGATGATGTGAAAGGGAAGAACTAATGATGATGCACTCTGCTTGTTAGAGGTTTTTCCTTCCTGGAGCTCAAGGTTACAAGAAGTGCTCTTCACTTGGTTTTTTGTTACCTTCCTTCCTCTAGAAATGTGATGGTTACAAATAAATTCTGTACACTGGGAGTTAATAACACTTCAAAGATATTATGAAATAATTTTAGTTACTAATGCCAGACATACAGTCTTGGTAATATTTTTTTCCTGACTTCAAGCATCCTGTATTGATTGATTAATTATTCTACCAATGAACTAACAAATATTGACCTTATAGCGTTGAGCAGCATTTAGCCAAAAGTCAGTAAACTACATCGATCACTTAATGGAACATCAAAGCTCAGCATCCCTGACAGTTTTATGTCATTCAGCAAAAATCTGTCCATGCTTTGATGATATCTTGACCTTTCTTATTAGGCATCCTTTGTAGAAAACTAAAAGCATTAATAAAATTAAACCTGTGGATAATGTTTTGTTATCTGGAGTGCAATAGTCACTGCTACAGGATGCTCCATGAAGATTTACCTACAGTCAGGGGTAGCCTCTCTTCTTCAAACTAAAAATATAATTTTCTAGTTATATGATCAGACAGTATGATAGAAAAATGTAATTTTGCCTTATAACAGTATTAGGAAAATGATAAGGAGAAAATGCTGGTGTATGTTTTTTGGATTTTGGTGGGTTTTTTTTAAAGAAAACTTTAACACATGGTTTCAGCATAGGACTGTAAAGCCCTGTTAACAGTTAGGTCTCTATCTATGCAGCTGTCACAGCAGCCATTCAGTTTACCCCTCCTGTGTACAAGAGCTATTACTAACATTCCTGATCAAGTACACAGAAATGGGTTACTACCACAAGCCCTGATCAGGTACAGAGAACACCCTCGCTAAGATTAGTTATCCTGTTTCTGGGATACGTTTTCAACCTCTAAACCTAGCTAATGTCTATTTTCACGCACAGATAACATCGGAATCACATATGACTGAAAGCACAGATGTACCCTGAGGGGATTGGTGGGGGGTAGTAGCAGCTGGTAGGGACGGTTTCTCACACAGCTTCCCATTCCAGAGAATCAAAGTCTGCAGAGCATTCACTCTACGTTAGCAGCTAACATCTCAGAGCAGCTCACCTCACTTCTTCAAGCTAACAGATTGCCAATTATTAAGAAGGTGAAATATCAGTAGCTACATCAATATTATTTTAGTCAGGAGTAAACTTCATGCCTGTACACAGTAAATCTGTTCTGAAACTAGTCCTCAGTGAGAGGAGCAGTAGAACAGTGACAAAGAAAGTATCAGTGTTAAACTGGGATAGAAAGAGACGATAGAAGATTATCACCTTAATTTTCTCAACCCCAGCAACTGGAGTAGTTCCTCCCCTTGCAAAAAACAGGTGTAGAAAATTACCTCCTTTCAGTTTTCCAGAGGATTAATTCTACTGTCGTTGCCTTTATTATTCAAGTATCACTCTCCTAAAGCAAGGCACTGTAGAAGGCACTATAGAAAGTACTGGATTACTACTAGGAACTGATATTTACTCACCTACGTAACTCATGAAACTCAGGCAAGAAGTACTTTCCATGCTCTGAAACCCATTCTTCATTAGGCTCTTTGGCAGGCAAAACTAGCCCAACCTTCCCTTTCCCTAACTTTCAAAGGCGTACTGTTGATCCCAGTCTAAAAGGGATAAGGGAGCCCCTGGTGGTCTAGTGGTTAAGGACGCGGCTTTGTAACAGCCAAGGCCCAGGTTCGATTCCCGGTCGGGGACACTCTCCGGGCAGGTGGAGCTCGTTAGCCCTGTAAGTCAATCCACCTACGTCCTGAGGACCTCGCTGCCACCGTCCAAGCTCGCTTGGCCCCGGCAGATGAACCTTAGGATTAAAGGGTGGGCTCAGTTCCATGCACATTTTGTCTCACCTAAAAAATCCAATGTGCAGGCTCAAAGGTATAAAGACCTTCCCCAGATCTTCGTTCGCGAAGACTGGCCATTAAAAGGGATAAATATATTTCACTGTGATATCTCCTGCTCAGTATTGTTGCAAAAAAAACCCAAACATGAGTAGTGTCCATTTGAGTTGTAAGAAACAGTAGAGTCCTACAGAAAGTCAAAGGCAAGAAAGCAAAGACTTTCAGTCCCAGAGCTTGGGAAGCAGACCAGGCATAGAGAGTTCTGATTCAGCCCACTAAAAATGTTGCTAGTTAAGTCAAGATTGTTGCCACAGATATGTCTTAAGAGTTGTTACTTCTTATTCACTTAACTCTCAGACGAAAGCCCCTGGGTTTGATGAAACCTGTCCTTTTTACTAATGTTAAGTTGTGTCCAGGTTGGTTTTGGGTTTTCTTTGTTTGGTTTGGTTTTTTGGGTTTTGGGGGTTGGTTGGTTGGTTTGTTTTTTGCTTTGAGTGGCTGATGATAAACCACCTTTTTCTTTTTCCTTGTTCTAGCTCTAGTGGCGATCTTTTCAAATATTTTGCTATGACACATTTTAAACTGGTTGCCAAGTAAACTACATGCATTAGCTACCATGAGAAAATGGTGCAGTTCAATATTAAAATAGATTATGCTTTTGGTTCAATAGAACTCTGAGCATTTAACTTGTATATCTGCTAATGATGTAGGCCAATTTTGGGCACTCAAGTAAGAAACCAGGTTTTGAAAACTGCCCAAAAACTAGCAAGCTGTAATAAAAAAAAAAACATCTTTTGGGAAGCTGAGATTTTTGAAAATTATGGTATTCAGTGCCTAAATTCAGTCACACATACTTAGAAAATCTACTTCAATTTCCTTAGTGAAAGTAATTGGATATAATATTTCTTTGTATCCTGTAAATGTTGCAAGGTAATTACTAGTTTATTAAAGAGTACGGTGCTACAGAAATTCACCTTCTGCACTAAACGATACTAAAACAGTTTCACTGTTTCCTACGTTCTGGCTTAAGGGATAATAATCTCCTACAAAACCTTTTCTAGTGAAAAAAATCATAGATAAATGTTCATCTCATCTGTCCGTCTCCTAACCGTAAAGCACAATCAACTCTAACTTGCATTATTACATATAAATTCTAAGGTCTAAACCCACATTTAAGGCTAAAACATATAAAAGAGTACTTAATAGCTGTTCAATTCTTCCAACTGCTACAGAAAAAAAACCCCACTAATAAATGAGCAAAACCTTTTTTTTTTTTTACAAAAGTAGTATATTTGCAGAAATTCAGAGATATTCTGTGTTTCAGTTGCTCAAAGTCATAAGTCTATTGTTTATGATATTCAGATTCATTGTGTATGGAGACATATAACTCTCCAGTTGTTTGTTTTTATTATATTTAAGTACCACACCTTATTTAAGAGTTTCATCTGAAATGATGGCGTGGAGCAGAACTCTGGAAACAGACAACCTAACTTCCTAAATTGTCTATAATCTAGAATAATAACTAAGCATTTTACCACACACGGTATAGATGAAATTGCATGCTATTATCAGTGTCTTGAAAAAAGGATACTGTTTGTCTGCTGCCCTACAACAGATATTCATGTCTGCACATTCACACACACACACACACACATGCACTTCCATCTACAGAACTGAAGAGATACATTATTTTAAACCATTTCCAAATAATGGAGGGTGTTTGGGGGTTTTTTATCACCCTGCTGCATATAAAACACACTTTGTACAGAAAACTGTATCCAATAAGGATCTCAATCTAAAATAAAATCTGATATTGTTCTTTTCTTGAGTGCTAATTTACTTCTACATTTTCTATACGTACCTTCTTTAAAATGGTATATTCTATTTCTATTTTACTGTACTCAGCAATCAGTGTCAATTACTCTTGGTAACCATGGAAACCAGGCAACTAACTGTTCTTAAATCTTCATTTGTCCACTACTTTTACAAAATACTTAAGAATGCTTTCTTACTACATACGTACGGAAAAGCTGGAACGGAGAAATGCATAACCTCTTTATGCATAACATAATATGATGAGAATATATTCTGCAAATCTAAACATTTTTTAGGATCCTATAGTAAAGCAATTTCACAGTTTTCAGGATCTTCAAGACTATACTCCAGTATTTTTCAATCCTTGTATATAATATAAGATATTCTTCATATCTTCCTAGGGGAGCTCTGGGATCTTTTCTGATATTAGGAGTTTACCTTTTATAATATTCTGCTTCTGGACTACAGGTAGTGCCATAAGAAAATAGCTAAAGAGCCTACCAAAGGCATAATTGTCCTCTGGTTTCTTTTAACAGCTTCAGAGGTTAGTAATTTATACAACAGTACAGAAAAATTTCAGTTGCTTCTGTTATTCTCATAAGCTCCAGTCCAGATATAAAAAAGACAGTCCTATTTTGGTAAAGAATCATGGATTTGGTATGGACAGGGTAGACCAACATCAAGTGAAACTGAAAAATACCATCCCATGCAGTGAGAAGACTGAAGAAAAGGTTTTGTTTTTCTGTAATCATGTAAATCTGTATTAAGCTATCAATAAAGCATTCTTTGTGGAAGGAAAAACCAAAAATGAACAATTGTGTGCATCTATTCTGTTTGGGGCAAGAGAAACCTCATTTCTCTTTTAAATAGAAAGCACTGAAAAATGTGAGGTATAAAATGGATTTATTGATCAGTTTTTAGGGGGTGAAGTCCTTAGAATTACATTGGTTTTTCATCATTGATGATACACTAAATTAAATATGTTTTGTTGTGAAGTGTGTGAAAATACTTCCTTATCACAACATTTTGTAAAAATAAAGCGTAGTATAAATTTATCTTGTTTAATACAGGATAGTATGAGTTTGCATGCAGCACAGTGTGAAATCCAGTAAGCCATCCACTTTAGCCTTTCTTTTCTTCAGACAGTTGCTTCCAGAGTGTCTCCTTCTCCTAGTCACACTCTTGCTATCACTGCAAATTTCTCTAACTAATGCTTGGTTTGTTTTCATACAGTGAGAAATATTTACACAGACATATGCCCCACCTGCCTTTTTTTTGAGCAAAGTTGTTACTTTCTGCACATGAATCTAGAAAATGTCAATTTGCTAGATAAAGGACTAACAAAAACTACAGTGAATCAAAGATGGCCTTTCAGAACTGAACCTTTTTTTAACCCTAACCAGATATTTCTATGCTCCATCCCTTATAAATCTTGCAGTAGTTTGCATTTGGTTAGTAGAAAAAGCACTTGCGGTTGCAGTGTCTTATGATACTTTCATGTATTTCTCCACAGCCAGAGTCATAAGGTGCCTGGCAGCTTAAGACTGAATCATTTCACTCATACAGTATAAACAAATTAATAACACTGCACAGAAATCAGGTGCACTTTGGGCAGGACACTCATAGACTGGAAGATTTGGTCCCAGTTATTCTCTCTGCTCTTTCTGATTTGTGTAAGTCTTTTGCTGTGATTATTGAAAGTAGCAAATGAATAATTGCTTTCTACAAAAAATCCCATCCTTTATCTCCTTAACATAAATTTCAGCATGAAATAATACGTCATAACTTTCACAGCTGCTGTAATTCTGCTTTTAGTAAGTATGCAATCTAAGTACAACCCAACTCTGAAGCAGCACCCAATTCTTGCAAAAGAGGCACTGCCTTCTCCAGTCTTATGAATCATATAACAGTAACTCCATTCCAAATCAAAGTGCAATGATGTCACTCGTAAGACCAAAAATAAGATAAAAAATTCTTTCATTGAGATAAGGGCTAAATAACAATATATTCTGATAATATGTAATTTCTACTTTATGAATATATTTTTGTTTTCCTTTTTTATTTTTTTTTATTCTTTTCCCAGGAGGGAGTAAGTATCTATGATGTTGTCAGGCTGGCTACCAAGATTACTATTCTACATTTGGTGAACTGAAAGCAATATCAGTATTTTCCACCTATCAAGTGTTCCTTATGCAATGTTTCAAGGAAAATTTTACAACTCCTGCTGGGCTATAGCTGAACCTTTTTCTATCATGTATCTGAGCTGAAGGCATGAAATGTAATGGTAAAAAGTACATTGGAACCAAGAAAATGACCACTATAATACTGTCATTGTCATACCATTACAAGAATTTTATAATGTACAGCTACTGATTTCTCAATTGACATCACAGAGGGCTCAGCTAGTGAAATGAGACATGGAGCATAATGAACCAACTAGATGCAGGACAGGAAATAGTATATGGATCATGAATCCAGCACCCCTAACTAAAGCAGTCAAAACTCTAAATAGCAGAGAGACTAATGTTTTTAGCCATTTTTCCTTCCAGACATAAGTCATTAAAAAACAGCACTGAAGTGTTTCTGTTATCTGGCTGCCCACCCTATCGTGAAAACCAGTCAGGCATACGCAAAAGCATTTGTTTTCAAATAAATCATGGCAGTGCAATAAAGATGCAACATGCAGATTAAGTTCAAATCCACGGCAGGGGCTGTGGCTCACATCAGTTTGTTCCAAAGCACAGAAATTACTGACAGTAAGAGAAAGTTCATCCTTTCAAAAAGGGATAAAAATGGAGATACAGGGAACTACAGGCTGGTCAGTTTCACCCCAGATGCCAGAAAGATCATAGAGCAGATCCTCCTGGAAACTATGCTAAAGCACATGTAAAATAAGGAGGTGCTTGGTGACAGTCATCATGGCTTCATTAAGGACAAATCATGCCTGATAAATTTGGTGTCCTTCTACAGTGGAGCTACAGCATTGGTGGATAAGAGAATAAAACATTACCTACCTGGGCCTGTGCATTTTAGACTGTCCCACACAATATCCTTTTTTCTAAACTAGAGGGAATGGGTTTGATGGATAGACTTCATGGTGGATATGGAATTGGCTGGATGGTTGCATTCAAAGAGATGTGGTCAATAGCCTGAAGTCCAAGTGGAGGCCAGTGACAAGTGCCATTCTTTAGGGGTCAGTATTGGGATCAGTGCTGTTTTACATCTTTTTACATCGTTTTACATGGACCCTGGGATTGAGTTCACCCTCTGCAAGTTTGCAGACAGCACCAAGCTGTATGGTGTGGTTGACATACTGGAGGGAAGAGATTCTATCCAGAGGTGCCTTGACTCGTGAGGTGGAGACCAGTGGGATTCCACCTGGAGAGGAGTGGAAAGGTGGGACCATCTGAACCTCATGAAGTTCAGCAACACCAAGAGAAAGATCTTGCACCTGGGTTGTCACAATCCCAAGCACAAGTACAGGCTGGGCACAGAGTGGACTGAGAGCAAGCCAAAAGAGAACTTAGGAGTATTGGTGGACAAGAAGATCAACATGACCCAGCAACGTGAACTTGCAGCACAGAAAGCCATCTGTGTCCTGGTCTGCATCAAAAGCAGCATGGCCAGCAGGTCAAGGGAGGTGATTCAGCCCCTCTACTCTGCCCTCATGAGACCCCTCTTGGAGCACTGCGTCCCGCTCTGGGGATCCAGACTTTTTTAAGCAGGTCCAAAGAGGCCATGAAAACAATCATAAAAATCCAAAAATTAAACTTAAAGCTCCCCAGACACAGCTTCAGGCCATTTCCTTGGATCCTATTGCTAGTCACCAGGGACAAATAGGGTTTGATCAACCTGGTCTGGAGGTAAGCGTCACTGCCCATGGCAGTGGAGTTGGAACTAGATAACCCTTAAGACCCTTTCTAAAAAAAACATTCTATGTTTCTATGATAAAAATGTGACACAGAGAGCAATATGCTGAGTTCATTCTGATGGCCTTGGAGTCACTGCTGTTCTCTTGAGCAATTTTTGGAATTTAGTAAGAATGTTAGCATCAATAAAATCTTCCCACACACAGAGCAGTGATCGTTTTTAATGCAGTAAATCTCCTGATGCATATTTTTATCTCTTTGTCTAAATTATGTATTGTAATCATCAGGCTTCACTTCTCCAGTAGGTAATAAACCATATTTTACAGTACTGCTGTTTTGGGGGAGAAAAAAATCATTTAAAAAGAGACAATCATTTCAAAGTTTGAGAGAAGTGTGAATAAGAATCGACAATTTGCCTACAGTACTGGGAGTATGTAATTTTTTTCTCTACAAACACATCTAATTGAGCACATGAAATATCAGTCTGTCTTTAAGCCTCTTCATAATGCAATTGCTGGAGTTCACAAAAGACAGTGCTGGGAATGAATCAAAGCCAGAGATCCATAGTCAAAAGTTTTCAACTGATTTATTTCATTTTTTGTTGACTAAAAAATTATCAAGGTCTAAATTCTCTTCCAGAGGCTCATGACCAGTGTAAATACAATTTCCATTTCTTCGAATTTAAAATTAGATATTTCAGTGCTGAAGAAGTCATTAAACTGCTTGATTATTCAATGGTGGTGAGAGTATAAAAGCCCTAAAAATTATTTTTGTCACATCCAATTCTAACTAGAAAGTTTTCAAAATTCAAATCTAAACTAGAATAAAGTAATGATCTAAATAGAAATAATAACTGCACCACTGGATCATCCTGATTCACATATACACTGTACTTTCCTGGAGACTATAAACTTTAAGTTGTCCCTAGAGCTAATTATGGGGAAGGAAATGTAATTTTTTTATTAATAAATCTCTCTCCAAATAGTGTTTTCATAATAAAATAAAGCAAAGATAAATAGCACCATTATACTTCTTTAAAATACATGGTTTATTTTCCAAGAGAAACCAGTCTTCCAAAAAGAAGGTTTTTTGCTTTCAGACAACTACTGTGTTTTCCTATGCTTCTGAGTAATCTTCTAGGAGTTTAAGCATCTGCATTAACCTTTAGCCTTCCAAAATGGATTAACATAGTTAATTGTATATTTGCATAGCATATTTGGGGGTTTTTAATGTTTATTTTGGTAAATTTTACTCTTGCTTAAAACTAAAGTCATTGAGTTTTAGAGTTTGCCTTTACAGTTTTGAAGTTATATTTAGGCCACATTTGCAGTCTGTGCTTCACTGAAATATGAAAAAAATATTCCCCGTATTTTTACGGTTTTTACATTTACCTGTACTAAAAATTTTTCCACAATGAAGATTTTAGGCTGCTTTGGACTATTCAGTGTAACAGAGTTTCCCTAAAAGTGTATATTTCCATTTTATTTCTACTCCTTTATAAATTGTTACTAGGTTGAAATATAATGGAATTTTTTAGTTATCAATATAAACAGCAAAACCAAATTGCATTTCTAAGCATAGATTTCTAATAGTTCTTTTAATATTAAACTGTAACATAGACAAATATTGCATAAAACCCACTGGCTGAACACTGGCTCTGGTAAGGGAGGGTCACCTGAGAAAAGTGATTCACTGTTTCATAGATATGTCACTAAAAGACAGCAGCGTCTGATCACAAATATATGTAACATTAAAACCTCATAGAAATCTCACATTGACTCCAGTGTCAATGCCTTTGTGGTTTATAATTTCATGAATATGAAATAAGCGTGAAACTATTAGATATACTTTGAATATTTCATTCTTCAAATTTAAGAAATAACAGGTGATTTCTGTGTCTGAAGTGCTTAATGTCATACTGCTTATAAATAAGGTTTGTGAGACTTCGAAAACTTTAATCTACAAATGAAAATATTTTTTTAAAAAGGAAGGAAATCTTTGTAAAATGTTTATAAAGAGGGGAGTGTGGTTAAATAGCACGGAACAACAATTCCCTTTTTTTCCCATTATATTTTAAAATATGATAATTTATATCATATTTGGTTACGCTCATGCATAAAAATAAGCTTTCCAAGACTTCAAAACGGGATTAGTTTGCAGAGTCCTCTGCTTACAGACATGGTTTTTTTCTCTTCCCATATTAACCAGCATGCTTAATATCTTCATCCTGATTAACTGTTAGAAAACTGTAACTGCTTCATGAAGACTTTCTTTGTTTTCTCAGAACTGCCTGTCCTATGCACATATCCTTCTGGGATTTAATGATCATTATGAAAAGTCAGGACATACGACACTTTATTCTTTCTGCAAGTACTAACTTAATTTCCTCTTACTAAGAATGCTGTATCAGATTGAGATGGAATCTAAACTCACTGCTGAAAAACACCTGTAAGGTGATTTGGAGTCATATTACTAACAAATCTGCAGACAAAGATTTCCTCCCTAGAAAATCAGCATTTCCATCCATCTCTGAATTAAATGACAGGAGGTAACTCCTCTGCATATCAGATATACCAGACAGAGAAATCCTATTGCAGTAAAACTGAGAAGTCACCACTGAGCTAATTGAATCAGAGATTACATGATCATAAGAGACAAAGGCACATTTAGCAAATTAGGATATATACTACATGACTTAAAATTCACCTTTTCCTAACAGTGAATCATGATGCCTAAATATGGATGTTATATGATGAACAAAGTTTTAGATTTCAAAGTGTAATTAAACTAGGAGGAAACTGGTTTTGAGCAAATGCTGGAAAAATAATTTTAAAACCTTGTGCATTTTTCTCTTTTCTATCCACTTTTTAAAATTTTTATTATTAAATCAATGTAAATGATAAAAAAATAAATTCAACCTGCACTTTTTGGTACATTATTTTTTTCCTAATCTTTGAAGGTTGAGCTTTACACCTTATTTTATCTTATTCTTGCACTAACAAATTTCCATTAATCCTTCTTTTTAATCTTTTTATTGTTACATTTACTTCAGAATGTACTTATATTCTATAGTCTGTATCCCTCTTCTTTGTTTTCCCCTGCTATTACACTTCACAACTTATATCTTTCGGTGTTCTGGCCCAGACTGGCCTTTCATAAAACTCATTTCATGCAGTTAAAGGTCTACAGCCATCTGTTACACTGAGTTCTCTGACTAAACCCTTGATATGTAGACAATGCAGGTACATGGAAGATGGCTTTTTCTGTTGGTAGAGAAAGGTATCTGGAAAAAACAAGGAAAATAAAGATTCCTTTCTCATCGTTCAAGAAGCCCAATGCTCTTTTAGTTCATGGTAGTTTTGACTGTTTCATTTTGAAGTAGACAATCACTTGAGGACAGACAATGTGCCAGCAGGAGCCTAATTATAGTGAATTGTAGGAAATATCTTGAAATATCTACAATAGTCACACAGGCTATCCTCAGTTTCATTGTCTCAGTGCACTGGTATTTCCTTTTGGTAGCTAGCACTGCACAGATTATAAGAGTGAGAACAAAACTGGGAATTATTGGCTCATAACTGAGTTCATTGGCAGAGATAAGAACATCCACTGATGAGGAAATAAAAAAAATACAGCCAAAAAATTAAATGATTGCCTTTCTTTGTGGTTATTTCTATCAGGAATAGTAAAATCAGAAACAGCAGAAAGAAATAGCTTTTTTATCATGAAGATAAGGTACCTTGTTGTTAGGTCATGAGAGTAATTACTTTTGTAATTAGCATTTCTTTCATCCTTATAGCTATGTGAATTCAGGAAAATGAAAAAATATAAAAATAATAATAGAACCACTCTTAAATGTTTAATTACATGATGATAGGCATCAGTGGAACATACGCATCCTTCTGAAACATATTCTCAAATCCTATACTCATATTACACGTCTACAGGCTTGACAATGCAATTTTAGTCTAGTTAATAAAATAATTTGGTTCATTCAATGATATATGGCACAATTAATATGCATTCTATTTGCTCTGTGCTAGTTCAACAATGTAAAGGGGTAGAGCAATGATCCAGGAAAGACAACAACTGAGAGAAGGTTAACATCACTAATATCTCCTGCATGGCCTAGATCAGATTTCGAAATTTCTCAGGAAATAAACTTTTGCGATAAATTCTCCCTGTAAGCGCCTGAGGTACGCAGCTTGTAAGCTGAGAATCACTGCTTAAAAGAGCAGTCCATTCTCTAAAAATATGTACATTTATTATGCCTAAAACTTTACCTCATCTACAAACTCGATGACTCTCCGCTGTCATATCTGCAGACCTGGTTACAGTTTGATCACACCAGTGGAGCTGATCCACACCTGCAAATTTTTATGCTAGAGAAGTATAGGTGCTGCAACTATGTGTCAGGACTATGTATCAATTTACCAAATATCTCTTTAATTCTGCTCATGTTTGAATAAAGTTCAGATACAGACTGTCCTGGCGCGTGTGACAAATAGTTACATGTCAGCAGAACAACAAGATGTTCAAAACTAATGATACAGCTGACTAAATCCTATTACTTGAATTTAGATGGTGTAGTTTCTATAGGGACCATTCAAAAAGTGGAAAACTAAATAAAAACATGCATACTCCATTTTTATCTTCTGTATTTTATTCCAGAATCCATATCTCAGGTCATATATTTGGGGTATTTTTGAGATCTCTTTATCTGAGTATATTGGTTAAAAGATATTTTAATACAACTATGTATGCATTTCGAAAAAAATGGTACACTGTGAACACACTGTAGCATTTTCATACAGTTTAAATAAAAAGACCTATGTGTAAAAAGAGGAATATGTATGTTTTCTTGATGCTTCAAATATCTGAAAACACATAAACACAAAATAGGAGCACTTTAGAAATAGGAAAGAAACTGACTGTCAATTAAAAGTGAAAACTATTAGTTGATGTTTACTTTCCAGGCAAAACAATACATAGTGGAAAATTTTAATTAATTAATTTAAAAAACTCAAAGCAACAAAAACTAGCATAGAGGACAAGAAAAACAAATATCTCCCCTCCCACATATCTCTCCCCAATTCTTTCTAAAGAACTTGAGTATAGAAGTAAGGACAGAAGTGATTATGTGCAGAATGGTTGAATATTGATTATGGTCTGTTGCAACTGAAACAAAGAATCTAGACTTTTTACAATAAATATTTTAGCATTGCAATGAAGACTAAATCACATTGTAACTAAAAACCAGACTAACATAGATTTAAAAGCATAGTTACCAAAATCAAAGAATTTTGGAACACACTGCCTTCCCCATCACCATATAAACCAGTTGTGCTTTCCTCATGATGTTAAAGGTGATACAGAAAAAAACCTTCAGAAATGTTAATGTGTTTACTAGCTGTAAATTCACAGTTAGTGTAAGCTATAATATTATATAATGTTCTTAAGCATTTTAAAATAAACTGCTATGTTTAAACTTTGTAGTACACCTTCTACAGCATTCAAATTTCAGGATATTAGTATGGATCTGCGCTCTTAAAACCTTTATTAACTATCCTTTGTTATGCACTCAGTAGGACAGAGAAAGGACTGAAATATCTTTCTTATTGACTTCCACTTTCTGCTCTGTGCTGAAGTAAGGCTTCAGGCCCGTTCTACTAATGCACAGGAATGTGTTAGGAGCTCAGCAGAAGAATTACTGTATGAAATTATAAGGCTTATGTTATGCAGGAGGTCAGGTTAAATTATCATAATGGTCCCTTCTGGTTCTTAAAACTTATGAATAATCGCGTATCCATCCTATCATAGACTGCTACTTCATCTAATCTAGTCATCATCACATTTCCAAGAGAGGCTAACACCTAAGATTTCAGTGGAAATCAAGTCCCCTTTCACCCTTTTAACGTAACTAGATAATTACATAAGATGAGAAGAATTTCTTCCCAACTCTTTAGACTATCATAGCATAAATGAAAGTAAGGTATTTGTTTCCTTTCTGCTGTCCCAATGTTCTAACTCATTAAAAATGTAACATTATTGAACTTCATATGTAATTAACACATAGAGCTGTGTCCAGTAACCATTTCATTGATACTATGGGGCATTTATGAATCAAAACTTAATTGGGAGTTTTGTGATGAAGTAAAATTTTCAACAGCAAAGTAACCAAAAGTTCAGCCACAGGTCATATAACCTTTCCACAAATTCATGTCAGAGCACAGCTGCACAGAAATGGCAGCCTGAATCCTGAATCAAAGAGGGGTATCTTTCCTGGTATATCACAGGGTCAAGAAAACCTATACCAAAGAAGAATGCAGAGCTTTGCCGTAATATCTGTGGGTTTTATTTTCACACTATCTTTTTGGCCAGTGCTGGAATGCTGCCATGTCACATCCTCAAGATGAAATATGTAAGAGTCACATGTCGAAGTGAATTTTAGCATTTTTGAAAACACAAAGATAGAAGTGATACTGTGAAATCCATGCCCATACTAGAGGTTACCTATGAAGAGGGACGAACTACCACATTAGACAATGAAATGAGGAGAGAATTAGTCAGGCCAATTAAACAAATCTCAGGTGCATCCTTTTACCATTCTTTCAAGACAGATTCAGGACAGACAATTAGCTCTGTAAAGTCCTTAGTTACTTCTCTCAGCATGTCTGGGATTAAGAAAAGTTCTGAACCTTGCAAGCTTGCTCAAATTACACAACCCCAAACATCTGAGTTACAGCGCAGCAGTTGCTGTTTTTTCCTGCATGGAGCTTTCTTACAGTACTGTTCAAACTGCTGCTGCTGCATGAGGGAAAGGCAATTCTCTGTGGTATAGAAAGAACCTATGCCACATGTTCATCACTAGAAACTCTGTTTGTGTTATTCTTTGTTTTCCTCTTTCTCATAACACACTACTATTCAAAGTAAAAGTGTTTTCCTTACATCTAGAACACAAACTTTGAGTGTAAATAAAATTGCTGCTATCACTTCCCTAGAATTTTCACTGTATCCGCTGAAATATCTGTGATCTAGAAACCACAGCTAAACACAGCTATCAGGTGTCAGGAAATATAATTGAACTGACACCTGCACACAAAAGGGACTGGAATGTAGGGATGAGATGAGGGCAGCCATCTGGACAGGGAAAGCCATTTCAATCTTTGTATGAAAGCCTGTGACACTAAGTCATAATAACAATTCCTCAATCTATAAAGTTTGATGACTTCTCCTTTCTAAAGCACATGTTTATAATTATCAGAAGGAAAACACTGCACTTATACAGAACCTGCAGAACTGCACCAGGAACCAGCTCTGAGAAATCACAAGACTAGAGGTCCCTTTAACTCATTTCAGTTGCCCCCTGAGCATCTCCAAATGCTGGATAATCACTTGTCTCCTTTGTATGAACTGGGTTTTTATGAAAAAAAATTAAAATAATATCACAGGAAAATATAAACCTAAAACTACATTTCATTATCTTTCAATAGTATATACATTTTTCCTAGCTGAAATGTGGGCTTATATTGTCCAATTAATTATTTTTTTCCAAAATATTTCTGAAGCTAAATATTTATCTTTGTAAAATATCTGTTTCTCCTAATCAATTAAGAGGTGTGAAATTGCTGCAATGTAAATGAACAGATCTGACCACCTCTCTTTTTTTGCCTTTACAATGCAAATAAAACTTGGATTACTCATTGGTTGTGAGTTGTTATAATTGCATACATTTTGAAAAAAAATAAGTTAAAGCATTATTTCTTTTTCTGCATACACATATGTATGGAAATATATACTTTCACACTTATATACTGTCACAAAGATGACATCCATATTTCCATAATCTCCATACTACAACCCAAAAGAAAGTACAAGTTTACTAAAAGTGAACATATTTAAAGGTATTTGACATGATTTATACTATTTGGATATGGACAAATTACTGCATCTTAGCATGAAAAGCTGCCTATCAATATTCAAGGAGACACAAAATAAAAGCACCTATTATTTCCAATGTCAAGACTAGCAATTCCATATTCCAAAAACATCCAGATTGAACCAGACCACTTCACTGTAAAGCACCTCCAAAATGATCCCCTTTAACAAGTGTGTACAATGAGTCATTGACCTGATCATCTTAGAAAACCATATGTGCTAATGGAGAAAAAAGACAGGGATTTAACTGGGGAAGTGAGAGAGATAGCCAAGAAAGCACAGCTGCATGAAATATGTAATAAGGAGCCTTGGCCTCTTCTGAAAACCACAGAATCAGTGTGGTTTCTTTCTGCTTTCAACCCAGCCTTCTGGGAGAGCTGCCAAAAGCAAAAAGAGCTGTAGGATGATAGTGAGGCTGACTGGAAAGGAGAAAGACAGTTAATTTTTAACTTTTTTTCTCTCATATAACCTGCTGGTTGGGCCATCAAGTGACAACGAAGGGAATTTCTTGGTCCTAAAGCACCTCTCCTCCCAGATGGAATCTGGGGAAAGGATCTCATTTCCTCCCAAGTAAACAAGGATCAGAATTGTTGATTTTCCATGCTCTGTCCTGGAACCAGGATTTGGCAAAAATAGTTTTGGAGAGGAAAACCTTGGGATATGAGTCTGGAATGACCAATTCTTGGAAGAAGTACTTCAGGAAAATGAACCTGAACAAGCCAAATTTGGGGTGAACAGCTGTATCAAAACTGACTATGAAGACTGAGATGGGATGTGTGACCTCTGCTGAGTGAGAGCTGAAATGTCCAAAATATACCCACCATGCTAGAGGTAGCAAACTTCTGCATGGAAAAGTTGTGAGCGATGGATGTTGGTGATTAAATGCTGGGGGAGGCTGCAGCTCCAAAAAAAAGCTGGACAAAACCTGCTTCACTAATCACCAGGAGACAGGAGATTATTTCAAACAGAGGAATGCAAGCCAAGGTTTCATTCAGCAGGAGGAAAGGCAGAGTACTTGAAACAAAGTGAGCAACATGAAGGCAGTAAGGCTGCTGCAGCTTCTACTTCACTTCTGAGATAGTGAACTGGGAATTTGCCACACTTCCATGTTAAGTGATGATATTTGGGCACTCCTGGACTAAGGACTTGGCAAAAAATAAGACACTAAGGCACAATGGAAAAAAAAATATTAAGCATCCGTAATGTTATGTCTATTAAAGATGTTATCAGATTTAGAAAATTATTTAGAATACATGGTAAATATTAATTTACTTTTTAGTTTTTCTCTATATAGTGGGAGAAGGACCTCCTTTTTTCTTTGTACTTTTTATTTCATTCCTTACTCCCAAGCCAGGGGCTGAATCACAGCTCTGTAAGAAATTGTGCAGCCCTGTAAGACTGAATCTGCAAACTCTATTCCAGAAGCACTTAGTACATGCATAAATCAATCTTTTTCTCCTATAAAACACCTTCTATGCTTCACTTGCAGAATCTGCATTTACTTAAATTTTTCAAAGAGGAATTTGAGGAGAATTCAGTTGCCAATAAACACAAGAAATATTTTTAAATAAAAAATAATTAAAAGTATGTTCTATTGACTAATACATTCTAAACCATAGGTACTCTTCTAAGAAAAAAAAAATCAACAATAAAAATTCAATAGCAATTAAATAAACATACCTGATTTTTAAAATGTATATGTTGGAAGAGTGTAGTAGGCAAAAAACATCTGTTTAGTGTATAGAAATAACACTGATTTAAAATATAATTAAAGGAAAACAAAAGTAATAACTGTACCATCATATATGGCATCAAAAAATGCTCATAAGACATTTTCTTCATTCATAACTTGTAGTCGTTGTACCACAGTGCATCACTTTAAGCAGAAGCACAGGGAGCAGAACAGGAGAAGAAAGTAAGATGGACCTGCTGGTGACCTTGAAGATGGAGGTTTTTGTCAGTCAGGTACTTCTGACAATCCTTTTTTCATAGGAAACTCCTCTAAAAGCACAGGGCTCATTTTTATTGCAGTGTTTGTCAGAGGAAATTTTCAACACATTTTTTTTGTGTTAGATTGGCTAAATTAATGATTTTAAGGCATTCCTTTAAAAAACCAAAAACTTTCTTCGTCTCAGCAATCTGATACTCCACCAATTTCTGTCACAAATTTCAATTAAATATTTCCAACTGTATAATAACTGGTAGTACTCTTATCTTTACTTAATTAGCTCTGTTTTCTAATGTTAAACTCCTGCATAAGATTAAAAAGGCCAAGGTAAACCTCATGCTGTCTGTAAATAAGATGGGTCTGTTGTGAAAGGTTCATATTCAAAGGCATGTTGCTGATCACTAAGAAAGCTATGGGTAATCAAGGCTGTAAATCTGTCATTGTGACATACAAGTAGTGCTTAGCACCACAGTTAGTACAAGGTTAATACAAATATGAAAGTGGAAAACTTTAAGATGAGTATTGTGAAGAAAACAACCAAATAATTCCAAACACTAATTTGAGAGCTCTGGTTATTTTACGGATGTTAAACCCTCCATCTGAAAATTACCAACTTCAATTCACTGCAGATACTGAAAAACTCTGTGACAAATCATTTGTCTGTTGAGAATCACTGTCAAAATTGGTACTGCTAGATAATTATCTCTTCAGAATAAGCAAGCATTTCAGTTAGACAGATTGGGTAGATACTGGAAGTTATGTTGTATCTGAAAATCTTTTTAAACGGAAGGAATAAATTTGATATGATGATATTCATAAGTCCTCCTTATTTATGATATATGCACATCTGGGCTGGGTGTGCTCCATTGTTGTATTTGAGATAACTGCTATCTTCTTCTGTCAATCCTCGTAGACTGATTTGACTTTTATTGGAGTGTCCACAGTATAGATAGAGTTGAGTAGGGGTAACAGGAAAGGCCAGCTCAAGCCTTGTACATGTCAAATAACAGCATGTATATATTTATATAAAGCTAAGTTCAGTGGCTGAATGAACCACACAGCGTACTCTCTGCTAAAGCAAGTAGAGAAAACTGAGGTTTATGAAGAGTGTGAATATGTTACTCTCTAGCCGGTTGCTATATTTTATTACATATCTTCAACAAAAAAACGGTTATAATTTTGTATATCATGATAGCAGTAAAAGTCCTAGCAGTAATAACAACTGAATCAACCTGTTAAAGCTGAAGTTTTATGACAACACAAGGATTACCTGTAGTAAGTTAAATTATCAAGAAAATCAGGTTCACTGGGACCAAATAAAATGCTGTAGTGTCAGCTTGCCTCTGGTCACCATATCCTTCAGGATATTCTCCAGTCTTATTTTCCTTCCCAGCATCTTTCAGTTTCTTCCCCAGTTCACATGGGACTTTTTTCTACCCATACAGAGGCAGTACAAGGGATCAGAGTGAGATAATACAAATACCTACAAAATAACAAATGAACAAAAGTATTAACTGAAAAATCCATTCTGCTATTTGTCACACATTATCTATACTCATCCAATAAGAAATCAAGTGAATGCTGAAATTTATATGATGAAGAGTGTCTCATGTCTCAAATGATTTTACTGATCTCAGTGCAACAAAATGTTACAGTCTCAAACTATCTTTTTTGGCTAGTGCTACCTCAATGAGCAAGCTACTAGTTTATCTGGTTAGAGCCAGGTGCTAATAACACCAAGGTTGTGGGTTTGATCTATCAAAAAGCCATTCACTTAAAAGTTGGACTTGATGATCCTTGTAGGTTCCTTCCAACTCAGATTATTCTGTGATAGTGTGCCTGTACTGTTACTGTTCTTTGTTCCAAATTATTGGTCTCTTCATAATTCTGCAAGCAAAAGAGTATGAAGTAGCAGCTACTAGTCGTTTTGCATTTCTAGTTTTGCTGAGACAGGGAAGAAGAGTTCATCAAGCACTCACAAGCATTCCAGTTTTCGATTTATATGAGAAGAGGAATGGATATATCTGGTCTTTCAGTAAAAATACCATCATGATTTGAATACCACAGACTACTCATACAGTTGTCTAAAAGTGTGGAATTGGTATTCACATTGAGGAGAGTGCATGGAAAGTCATGCCATTGCAATATAGTGAATAAATACTTCTGCAGTGACCCAGTTTTTACTGTCTCTGATGATTCAGTACATTGACGGATATGTAGAGAAAAAGAAATAGGTCAAAGTCAAAGTCAAAGGAATTTTGTTCCCAGGAAAAAGTCCTGCATGGAAAAGGGACCATAAATTTCTTCAGGCCAAGTAAGCATATGAGATTTTCACCATACTAACCATCTCAACTAATCAAATTATAATTTTTCTACCTATTTCTAAAAGGAGTGGCGTTGTATGCTGAGCTCTGAGGACAACCATGCTGAGATTAATCTTTAACTAAATGATCTCAGATCTGACAGTTCAACAATCAGGTCTTCCTGCCTCTGCACATCTGTCTGAGGAAGGTACTTCATTCTCACCAAATGTTATCTTAGCCTGTCGTGAGACTCTGGGTGTACTTAAGTGATACCAATGTTTACAGTGTAGTTGCATCCCTAAGACAGCTGCAAAAGACTGATATGACAGATCAAAGCTCTGTGGAAGTTTTCAGGTAATCCTAATCACAGCCTGTTATAAGAAACACAATCCTGTCTGACACATGGAGCAAATGACCTGTAAATGAAGCTGCTTCATGAACTCCATGGACAGTTCCCTGTTTTCCACACACTTTTTGTTTCAAAAAATTTAGGTCAAATAGCTTTTCAATTTTTTTCTAGTAGATTAAATTGGGTCATGTTCCTAGAGAAGTGGGTCATTTTTCCATGTAAATAAACAGTTTCATGCCTGCATATCCTTATTTCAAAGGCTCTATTGTTTGTACTCAAAACTACACAATTCCTTTGCTTAGCCAAGAGGCAGTGATTTTTTTTTTCCAAAGGGCAGTCTTTAGCTTGACCCAGTAAGACACACAATGTTTCTCAGTACATGACAGTGAAGAGTCCCTTTTCTGCCTCCCCATCAAAAAACGTACTGGGGACAAAATTCTTAGCCAGTATTGACTGATTTGCTCCACAGACTTCAACAGAGCTGTTCTGGTTTGTATCATGTGGGAATCCATGCTAAAAAAGACCAGTGTCTAGTCCATAAATATAGAAAAGTTTTTGCCAAATTTCTAACATACCTCAAAAGATTATTTTAACATCTGTTCAGGTGAGAATAAGGACCTTTATGAAGACAACATGGTACACCTTCCAGACAGAGTATTCTACCCATAAAGTTCAAGCCAGACCAGTGATTCAGCAGGCAAGGCATAGTTAATTAATACAGGATGGTTCAATTAATTTTTATAGAAAATAAACAAACAAGTCTAACAATTATATAATCTTCTTTCCCAGTTTTGGTGGGTTTTTTTTCAAATTTTAGGCTTATCAATATTGTTATACTTTATGTCATGAATGAAAACATGGAGAACTCCTATATTGCTTAGAAAAGTTTTCAAAGAATTGCATGCTTATCTAATGCCCATAAATACAGACAGCCATTTAAAGTTTACATACGTGAATATTATGTCATTCTTAAGCCAGAAATTCCCTGATACTTTGTATGTTTTTTGACAATTTCCCCTATGTTTAACATCTAGAGCAATTTTTTCTCACTGCTCTTAATCTTTTGTTGCACGTCTCACAGAAAAGTTAAGATTTCAATCATTCTTCCTTTTTAAATTCACAACTCTCTTGTTCTCAGATTGACATTGCATGCATGTGCCTAACAAACCCTGGAACATCTACTGTCTCTGCAAGTTTAATTCCTCTTCACTATTATTTCTTCATTGTGGATGAAGGAATAAGAATATTGCTATGTCAGATTTCAGCAAACACAGGTAAAATAAACATTTTTAAAAGTACAGATAGTTGAACAAGTAACTTAGTTTTTTAATTATTGGAGCAATGTTTATTAACTTTTCTCAGAAATCTAGACCTTTATTGATCTATGTCTTTATTGATCTAATTTGTTTTTTATTTTCTTTACTACTCTATATGCTTTGAGAAAGATATAAATATAACACATAGATTTAAATCTAATATATTTGAAGTGTAACAGCAACAGACATCAATGTTATTCTTACTCTGTTGTCACAAGTTTAGTCTAGTTTTATTTTCTGATATAACTTCTGTATATATAACACATGTAACACATATAATCCATTTTTCTGTGGTATTTGGAATCAAACCTTTGAACAGAGACATACCAACAGCTATTAGTTTGGAAAATCCTTCCAATGCATGACAGAATCTCCCAGTTTCAGAGATACTCTAGAGATAATTTGTCATATTTTCATGGTAGTTGAAAACTACATACAGTTTTGACAGCATTTCTTGACATGCCAAGGTTTTGCCACAGGTATCTTGGTCTTTGCCTATATGAATAATGAAGAAATTTCTATTAGCAGCAATTTTTTCTAGATCAATTTGAAAAAAACTTTCAGCAGTTGCACTGTGTTTTTTCAACAATTTTATTCTTAAAACATTTGTTTAGATATATAATGAACAGAAACACAGTAACTAACACCAGTGAATACTGCTTTATTCATATTAGTGAATGAGCTTCTGAAATGCTTCTGAAGAGTTAAAAAATAATAAAATTAATGTAAAAAGAAAATGTAGAAAAATAACAAAATATCCATCTACCCTTAAAAGAGTAAATTCTTTTCGTATTGTTTTTATGATACTGATAATCTTATTCTAGCGATTCTTACTCTATTTACTTATATATGAAAGAGAAAACGTGGTAAGCTAAACATAAATAACTTGTGTAGGTCAGACTGAGGGGGAATAACTGTCCAAGAGAAACACGGCATCTCCTGTAGAGATCCTCGAAAGATCCTAGAGATAAGGTCCTCGAAAAGTGTTTTTTATTACTTACCTTTGTTTACTTTTAAAATGCAGTTCTACCATATAAAATGGATTTTGCAGTTTTTGCATAATAGGATTGGACCTTCTCATACCACGGCTAGACTGTGATGTGTACATCAGATGTGTGAGAAAATGAAGGAGACAAAAAACACAGATCTCATGCCAAAAGGATACGAATCAGTATTTTTATCTAAAAAACGATGGCCAGCATCAATACGAGAAAAACAAGGAAAGAAAATTCTGGACATCAAAAAGACAGAGAGGGAAGCTGAGCAGTCCTAAAGGATAGCACTGGATTGTTTTCTAAACTTTGGGGTTCTATACATATATTCATCTAAATAACAATTAGCAGATTGAAAGGGCATTGATATGAAGATACCAGCTCTTGAACATAAGAATGTAAATAAAGTAGAGGAAAGAGACATAAAGATTAAATATATCAAAATGAGAGCAGAAAATTCAGCCAAAATTTTCTTCTGTATTGTTGGGGTTTTTGTGATGATTTCTCAGAAAGAGAGATGTAAATTCTGAGACTCTCTTCAGAACTGAAGTAGCTAGAAATAAAAAAAAACAAACCACATAGTAATGGGAGAGAAAAGAGATAAAAAGAAGGACTGAATTAGGGATATTTCTATACATTTAAAATCAAGTTCTTATAAATCTTTAAGAATGGTGGATAACGTATGATCAGAATTAACACGTATAGGACTACATACGCAAAAAGAAAAATTATGACTTTGTTCTCCCTTGTGCTTTCAAAACTGGAACAAGCTAGGCAATGATCAAAGTAGTCTCAGAATATGAGACATGCCAAAGGAAGAAAAAGTAGAATTGTATAAAAAAAGGGACTATCAACAAAGCAAAGAGTTACTAGAGGAGCAGACTGGGATGAAATCATGAGCTTGGAACAAAGATTTCGAAAGATTACTGCTGGAAATACAAGAAATTGAAGAGCTGGTGTAAGACAGATTTGATAACTGTGTAACTACTTTTCCAATTCTGAAAACACAGTGGGAAAATGGCAATATTTGTGATGCTTCTGCCCCTATCAACACAATACAGCCAAGTGTTGACCATGACCAGTATTAATCAAAATCAAGGTATTAAAATAATACTAAATCTCTATTTAACAACCAGCCATGAAATTTATTTTAATAGTACTTTTAGTCAACACTCTTATCATGCTTTTACCAACAGTGTGATCAATATGAGCATTATATCTAGCCTACAATTTCACCCACCGCTTCAAAAGCTTCATAAATCATCAACTTTTATAACTTCTTGATTACCTCCTAATGTTCATACAAAACAAGGATAAAAACAAAAATCACCCTCTGATGAAAGCATGCTGAGCACTTGAAAAACTTTTATTAAATGATATCCAGTTAGCAACACCCTGTTGGGCCATCACTGTGTAGTGATGATTATGGAGTGCTCTTTCGCATAAACTGAATAAATCTCATAAATTGTTGATGGAGGTGCTTTAAAATATCATCTATTGACCAACTTTACCCCAGCAACAGAACAAAATTGATTTACTTTCCCTCTCTTCTAAGAAATTTTATCCATAGCCTGGGGCTTGGGGATTGTACAACAAACAGATCAATTCCATGTACTTTCAAGGGCTGGAGAAAGCTATTCACTTCATGTCTGGGTTTCCTGAAACGTCTGCATCTTTCTACCCAATTTAGTGATGCTTGCTCACAGTATGACAAGAAAGGAGGATGAGAGTAACCCGTCTTTAACATCAGAGGTCAGATAGACACAATTAAAGGTAAAATTTTCAGACCAGTATTTAGAATGAGGTGAGGGCTAGAGCAGACACATAACTGAATTTTGGTCCCACTCAAGCCCCAATTTGCCTTGTCCCTTCCCTGTTCCGCCTTTACTGTTCCAGGGAGCATGAAGAGACAACAGGCCATGCTGCACATGACATATATGATCTCTATCCATACAGACAAGCTTCTTGGGCAGCACAGCTACCTCCAGATTTCAACCTGAAGACAGAACAAAAGCATAACAGAAATGCCTTATGTTGCTGTTCCACCTCTACAAGGTTTGCATTACAGATCTGTTCCATAATACTTCCTGAACTTGCACAAGGTATGGGAAATTCTTTTTGTTTTCCTACAGCCTTTAGTGAACTAAAAATGCTACCAGCATTTTAACCTACTTTCCATTAGATCTTTAAAGAAAACTCTTTTTGTTGCCAGTTTTTAGTCACCACTGATGAGGACAAACCGAAATGCCTCTAGACCTCTTCATACTATTATACCTCTCTTTCATACTTCTGTGATGCTGCTTTATTAACATACTCTGTCACCATACATAGCCAGATACTACTCAAAAAATAGTTCATTGCAGTAAGATAAGAAAACAGAACCAGGAATCTATTGCAGTAAGGACTCTTATATCTCATCAATGTTTTTCTTGCAATAGCGTGATGTCTTACATTTGTGTAACATCTCAGGAATACAAAAAGCCCTTTTACACACTAGTTCTATAAGTAACTCTAACAAGGACCATTGGTTTCTTTGGGACTGCCAGTGCATTTGAAATTAATGGAGTTGTATATGACACAAGGCAAAAGGATAGAAGTCATTTAATACCTCACTGAATTGTCTCACAGTCAGGCATGGAATAGTTTTCCTTATAATAAAATGACAAAAGACAACTCAACCAGTAGAAAGTCCTCTATGTGAGACAATGAGAAACACCTCATTAAATCCCCGTATGAATGAGATGCACACTGAAACCTCTCATGGCTTTAATAGACCCAGACACAGCATTGCCTATAGACTTGCAATTCCTGTCTCAAACCCAGTTTGTTATCTGATCCTTTCAATCCAGTCTTATTACTCAGTGTGGGAATGGACTTAAATTCAACCTTTCAAGCCTGTGGGCACATAGGAACATGATTTTCATTACTACCTTCAGTTTTGCTGTATGTAGGAATCATAAGATCCTACTTGAAGTTGTTACAGAAGTAGAACAGCCTGGTACTATAAATTGGTTCACTCACTCAGATACTATTTTGGATAGAGTGGTATCTCCAATACTATATTTGCTGATTAATTCTGTTTATATTTACATCAAAGGACTTCTCATTAAAGCAAAAAAATGTATACATAGCAAAGTTCCTTCAGTGCCTTCCTACCAGGCAGTTTAACATCCAGGAACTTAAAATCCCACTAAAACGTACTGGTAAAGGAAAGAAAATCAGCTTTATTTTTGTTGAGGGAGTAACCAAGAAAACATTGAGTTTTAACTTTTCTGTACTCCCTGAGCTAGGTCTACCTTTCATCCAGGACTTAATCCCTCTCCTCCATAAATATACCAGGTGACTGAGGAGGGCCTTAAGCAAGGTCTGAAAGGACATACAACAGAAGAGTTATAATGCCACACTCAGGAGGCACTGAGGTACTCTTTCATGAAACCTACTGTCTCTGGGTTGCTCCAGAAACTACCCCAGTGCCATGTGGGAGACTAAAAGATAAAATGGACTGCAACTCAGTCAACTCTGTTGTGAATGGACATTAAGTGAAATATCCTCACATAGATGCACAGTTACAGTGTTCATGGAAATGGTGGGGAAAAAAAGTTTTACTGGTCTCCAAAGGCAAACCAGTCTGACCCTGAGTGTATATAAGGATTAAAAACATGGTACAAAAAGGCATTAGCCATTTCTCATCGTACAACATATTCAGGGAAAAAAACAGACAACTAGAGAAGGAAGGCAGAAAACATACTCTATCAAGGTCACTTGTGCCAAAGGAACATCATGCTATTTGCCATGGAAATGCTGCGCTCCCTCTCTTCCTCTCTTAGGGAGACTTCTTTTTTATTTTCTTAAATGTGGCTCTGTGTCTAAGGTATATCTTCTCAGCTCTTTGCCTATGTCTCTTATCTTTGTGTATACCAAAATATGAAGTTTCTAGCAGAATCACAATGAAGGAAGACAATGTTTCAGGTTTAACAGGAGGCCCAGGCATTAGGGGAGAGCATGAATATTTCTGCTGCAGTTTTGTTACTGCTTGCCATGAGTCAGCTTAGTCTTTCTTTTCATTATGGTATACATGGAAGGAACATCATCTCATCATTTCTCAGTGTACCTACAACACAGGAGAAAGTAGATTCAAGTTTTCATCTTGCTAAAACGCAGACAAAAGTTGGGTAATAATTTGCAGCCGGGTACTCTGGTCAAGCCCTGAAAAGATGACATTTCCCAAGGCAGTATATAACAGCAAACCCATTTTTCACTGGTATTGTCTATATAAAAAAGTAAATAAATAAAAAGGTTCTTCTTTTCTCCTATCAATAAACTAGTTTAAATCCACCATCAGATTTATGAGTCCTTAATGGAAAAGAACAAAACGGAATGAAACTTTACCATGCTACTTTAAAACAAGTAAAAAAAAATCAAATAAACAACAGTTTGATTTAAAATTTCTCAATGGCTTCTGAAAAATCCAGTATTTCTTTTCAGTATTTCAACAAAGCCAAATTCTTTGGAAATTCAAAAATGCCAATCAACTCTTGTTTTTAACATTCATCTATGCCGCAGTCCAGTTGGGGAAAAGAAACATGACAGCACACGGGTTCGTGCAGAGTAGAAGGTGAAGCACTATCCTCTTTATTAAGGTAACACACCAGCTTATATAGGGTCAGGTGTGGAAGGTGTTAGAAAATTAGGAGGAGTATGGGATTAACAACAGTGGCTAGCTAATGGGAAGAACAAGAGGGGACATGACAACAACAGGGGCCAATCACAGGAACAAGGGCAGGTTGCAGGACTGCCCACACTGTGGCAGATCCTGGCCAATCAAGGGCAAGGGAGAATGGCAAGGGAGAGAGTATGTCACACCTGCCCAGACGTACTCAAAATTATTAAAACTGGGGATACAGAATCTTCTGAACCATGCACTAACAATTCACAAATTCTACATCAATAAAGTCCATTCTCAGCTCTGCCAAAATTGTGGAATGTCCAAGTTGCTTGAGGTCTCCTCATTCATCTCTTGATTTTTTCTCATTCCTCAGCTTCAGCCACCACACACCTATTTAACAAAACTGGAAATTTTATTTGGTCTGAATGTTCTAATTTTAATATCTGAATATAACATGTAGTGGTTGAATCATTTCCCCTCTTCTTTATACCAGCTAGTTTGAGACAAGCACAACTGTTCAAACTTCGCATTTTGTCAAGGCTGTTCACAAACCTCTGAATATGTATTCAAACTCCACAAAAAGGTAACAATGTACCCAAGTACCTCCTACATTCTCCTTAGTAGAATATTTCCCTCTTTAAATGAAAGACAAAGGCAGGAGTGCTGTGACAAGCAAATGAAAATTGAACAAACAAACCATACAAGGCAACTTGGGTGATCAGTTTCAGATGTAAGAGGGGTATGTGTCATATAGTTTATGCGCAGACAAAAGTTTCCCTAAGGTTATGAATGTGTCTCAGGTCGAACTTGGCCCCCACCTAAGCTCCTGGACTACGGTGAAAAGCCTTATCCCTCTGTCTTCTTCTCTCCAGACAGACAAAAAAAAAAAAAAAAACCCAGACAAAACTACAAGAGCCAAACCAACCGAATTCTAAGTAATGTATATATATTGGAATTATATACAGTTAGGATGTTATTTACAGAGGACATCAA
>JAWWMA010000100.1:54753892-54780988 GCA_035041425.1 Mionectes olivaceus | reverse complement strand
TCACCTGGGGAGTCTTTCTGCTGTGCCTTTTGCAACCGGACTTGTCTGTCTCGCATTGGCCTTTTTAGCCATCAGAGTGCTTGTAGCAAGCGTGGGTAGAGCCCTTCCTTAATCTTCATTCACGAAGCCTAGCCATGATGATGATTATTCACAAAGGAATTATAAGTAATATTGTTTTCATTCTGCCCTTCTTTTTACTTGAGATCTTTTCATGGTTCAATAAGTGGAGCATTTTGGAGTAAGAAGTACTTTTCCTTTGAAGTTGATTTAATTTTTATTATGCTTTTTCCCATCTTCTTTTTATGACACAGTCTTTTTTAACTTGTTCCCAGTCCTTAAAATGGTGGCTGATCAACTGTGAAGCAGAAAAGTGTTCTTAGACAGACATACTATAATGAAAAAAAATCAGTTCTTAAGCCACATTCATTGTCACAGTTCTGAAGTTCAAAGAAAATGGTTAGAGCAGATGCCGCTAAAATCTTGGCCATAAAGTCTATAGCACAAGCTATGAACAGTCTTTCTTGTGCTTTCATATTTTAAAGTAATCATTTTAGAGTGTCTTTAGAGTGTCTATAGAGTTATCTGAAGAACTATCTTAAGGTATCATATCTTGATGCATTACTACAATAAAATATATGTTTAGTTTTATGAAGTAATACTGTTTGTTAAGTTTAAGCATGTCATAGAATCTAAACAAAGTGAACTCTCAATTCTTAACTTGCCAGGTGCAGTTTGGAGGGAATCTTCTCATGAAAATGAAAGTTGCTTCCTGATTACTAAGAAGTGCCTAAAGTTTCATTCGGTAACATGAAGTATGTGCAGCACACTGACATCTCTACTGAGAAAATATCTGAGCCAGTTGGAGGCATGTCCTCACTCACAAAGGTCAGCCAATGTGAAGTGTAACAGCTATTATTTTGGGCTTTCAAAGACTGGGAAGTCTGTAGTCTGTTTTTTCCCTTCTCTCCCTAGAGAAAGGATAAATACCAAATGGGCCCAGCTGAGATCTGCAAACTTAACAGCTAGGGATCATGAATAAGCCATCTCAGATCAGTAGTCACCACAGATTTTTGCTTCAAGATTAATATAGGGGCACCTCATCATGTCAGCCTGTTTTCATTTCACTTTTTTCCCTTAGGAATATTCAGCTATGGGATTCAATGTGGCCTCTTGCCCTGCATTTAATACCATTTTTCTGTCTTAACTTTTTTTTTAACTCAGAAAAGCAGCTTTAAGTTCCTTTTACATGTCCACTGTAGCCTTGTTCATAGAAGCGTTCTGGCTATTACACTGAATTAACACATCTCATACAGAACTCAAGCCCAGAGTCTACCCTCAGTCTGGGTCTGTGTTAGCTGTGACTGCTCTCAAAATTCTGTATGTACATCAGAACACAAGATGTGTCTTCTTACATTCACGCTGTACTTAATCCTGTAATTTATTGAGCTTCTGGTGCTCCTGGCATTAGGAAATCTTGAAGGGTGAGTGACTTTCATTACACTCTTACTATTCAAGAAAAATGCTACAGTAGGTGGTCCTAAGTCATCATTTTGCCATGCCTTGATGCAGATATTCTCATAATCCTTGCTGAAGTAATTTGTTATGGAAACATTATTTTAGCTGTACATTTGCTGCAAACTCAGCTAAACTTGTCTAATGCAAAACCAGGTTTTCAAGCAAGGCATAGGGTTTTCATGCTTCTCCAAGTGGGTGAACAATCCATATGCAGAACATTAATTTCTGTGTCATTATTTAGACACAACTTCCAACAAAATGAATAAAAAATTAGGATTTAGCTGTGTAAACTACACCTCCAAGATCCAACAAAGTAGCTTAAAGAAAAAACCAAGCTGTTATAATATTTAGGTATAATTAGCTTAAAGAAATAAATACATTCATGAGTTTAGGCAAATAATCCCATTTAGCTGTGTCTACAATGTTTCAAATTGAAGAATGACTTGCAGCACAGCTCTGCTTTATTCTACGTCTTTGCAGATATTGAAATAAAGGATCTTCTTAAGGCCTGACCTTTTTCACTACTGAGATGGAGATGAAGAAAATATGTTTCCATAAGAGGTATTTACAGAAGAGAAAGAAAATTCATATTTCCATTTACAGTGGAAAAGTTGTTCCTGATTTAGTGGCTTAAAACTTTTCCATTTGTTTCTTTGACATTTTTTCCTGTATATCACTGCCTATTTGAGACCTCTAATTGCGAAATTCTTGTATGACATAAGGACAGACTATTGTTGATTCAGTAGAATTACCAATACACTTAACATTATGCCTATGTATCAGCGCTGTGTTGGGCAGGGACCTTAGTATCCTAGCACTTGAAGATAAGCTTTCAACCATAATTCCACAAGGATAGAAGTTAGCAAGGGCTTAACTGCTGTTTGCCTCTGATATGAGGTTTCTACCATATGGCACCAAGCCAGTATTTTATTCCATTACTTAAGGTTTTGCCATATAGACCACCCAGTGACTTTATTTTCTATAGAAAAAGAAGCCATTACATAAAAGACATTTTTTCTGGGAAAGTCATTACTTGAAGGAGCAGCAGCTATTGCTGTTACCACAGATACCTTCCAAAGGAGCAGAAATGAAAGATAGTTGGATTTCCAAATTCCTCACAACTATCCCTAAAACTGTTTGAAATGCTGAGGGTAAAAGCATGCACTTTTCAGAAGCACAAAGATTCTCATTCTGCAGCAGTGAAAAATTTCTATATACTTGGTGCACAGGTAGTCATTATGAAGCTAAATACTCATAATAGCTTCATAAAACAATTGCACTGTGTTATTGCTACCAAGTTGGCTTCAAGGATTGCAAAGAAGAAAAATTTTAAAAACTTACTCATATGCAAGCTGAATCACTTTTTATAACAAAAAGCACCATACAATTTATATTCATATGTATTTTTTACCTGTCATTCCCTCAGCTTGATGGCTGTCAGAATACTACATTTTTAGTAGACTTGCAATTGCTGGAGAACTTAAATACACCCTATGATTATATGCTGCAGGGCCGACAGCTGAAATGTCAAATGGTCATTGCAATGCTCCTGGTAACACGCTTCTCCCTTTGTGGCAGAAATTCAGGTGCTTGTCTTCAGCTACAATTAGCATTTGATGTTTGGAATAGGCTTTGGATTCTCCCTTTCACTTCCTCTCCCCTTCTTTCTGTCTCTTTTCAGGCCCATTTATACAGTCAGAAGACTGCATAAATTATCATTTCAGCCAGGGCAGAAAGCCAATTTCCTATTATGCTATTTGATGTTCTGAAATTTCTGATCCTTTTTCTATTGAGAAAGGGTATCAAACTTTTCAAATTCACAATCTCATAAAAATATCCAGGAAGTACAGGAAATGTATAAAGAAGAAAGAGTGAAATTAATATTTAATTGACTAGCAGGGCAGATTTATAGTTATAAACAATGGCATGACTAAAAATAAAATATTGCAGAAGCTTAATTGCCCAGATCAATATATTTTAGAGATAATTATTAGAAATATAGTGAAAATGACAACTTTTTTCTACTTACAACTTCTCAAAATTATTACCTAGAATATCTACAAGGAAAAAAAAACCACACTAATTTTTGTTCTTTAAAAAGAGGTCCAATAGATGGCAAAACAAGCATCTGTGGTATCTGAATCTTTGTACGTGGAGATATTACATGGACCTTTGTTTCTGAAAAATAGAAATCATTAAATCATTTGATTTTCAGCGTTATGCCTTGGTGATACATGAATTGCTTTCTGGTGTAGCAGGAGCTGATATGCCACTTCAGAGTGACCAGAAATGTCAACTGCAGTTCTTCTGGACAAGCCATTTTGTACCACAGTGATACATTTAACAAGGCATACCATGTACAGGGATGTTAGAGCTGCTCAATTACTTTTTGGACTGACACTAATGGACTCCAGAAGTCCCACTCAAAATCTTGTGCACATTCTTGGAATTTTTGTATCCCATATCAACTGGCTAAAACCTCAGCAACATCAATTACATATCTAATTCTGTATGAGTCACCTAATCAGATTAGACAAACATGCCTAATCAGAAACTCAGCAGTGTTTTACTGTATACTGGTCTGACACCATAGTCTTGAATATTTTAGTGCTCCTGAAAGCACCTGTGTTTGGTAACTAATCATTTCCTAAGTCTAGGAAAAACTTCTTCACCACTTCAATTCTCACTTTGCTGGAAAAGCTAGAATAAGGAAACAGTACTTTATAAAAACACAAATTAAAAGCAAAAAACCCTTACAAATGGTTAAAACACCTCTTGAAAATCCTGTACCAATTTGGCTCCTGCACTTTTCCACAAAAAATCTGCCGTTGCCCATGGTTGCGTCAGCTGTTTGGTGTATTATAAGAGGTTTGGGAGGCAGGAGAGAGAAATATCTGTCATATTTTCTACAAAAGCCAAGATTGTCCCCCTATAGCCATAAAGAACCTCCACACACTAATGAGGATATACTGATATAAAGGTGTTAAAAAACAAATGGAGAATCCACCATACTATTCTAGTTTCATACCTGTGTCTTCTTCGCATTTACAGAAAATGAAGCTCAAATTCATAACCAAGCATTTTCCTACATCAAGGCACATGATGTGGTTGCAGTTGATCCACTACAGGAGTTTTAAAATAAGGGCAGAAGACTGAGTAAGCAAGGCTGACATATACACATTCTAATACACAGCAGTTTTAGGCAGAGACCTCAGTTCCCCAGCCGCTATTCCAGGATGATGCAATGGCATGGAGAAGCCATTCTGCTTTTTTTGTTTGGTTTGGTTTGATTTTTAAGTCTATAAGTCAAAAAGGTTCTTGCAACAGGTAAAAAGAGGAAGGACTAACTACTGTTACTGCAGCTTCTCTGATGTAGAGTGTGGAAGAAAATGACTTAAGAACAAGCATACTTCTGAACTCTCTTTTCTGCTATAAAATGCATAGGAATTTGCATGAAATTAACTGGGCCTTGATGTTTAGAATGTAGGTCTCCATTTTTATGTTATATTTTAATTAATTTATTAGCCAAATTTTCATGTGGCTGCACTGAAGAAAATGCCTAAAAATCCCATGAATTTCCAGTTATTTTTAGTATGAAAGTATAGACAGGACCATTGTATAAAACAAATGCAGCATGCTCAACAAATTCTGCACATGGTACTCTGACTTAGCATTGTGATTCCTATTAGCACAGTGCAAATAATTGGCCCTGTCATATGCAAGAAAATAAAGATTGTGCACTGTTTCCCACAGACACAGACTTCTGAGCATCTCATTGTTCCTGTAACATCAATCAAGATTCCATGAAAAAATAATTTTTCAATAATATTAAAGACAGAAAAAAATCACTCCGTTTCTTTGGATTAGGATCATAGCTAAGTCTGTCTCTGAAAGAAATTTACATAGACTAAGAACTTAAAACTAAAATATCTTCTGGAATTCTAGGCAAAACTTTAATTCAAGTAACTTTGACACCCTGGTGATTCTTCTCATCTTTCTTTAATGGAAATGCCCAAAAAGATCATGAAACTTTGTTAGTTCATATCTCTCTTCTATTCCTCTTCATTTTGAACATTGTATGTTATGACTCATGACCAGTATAATCCTAAATTTCCATAGTACATATTGTCTCCCTCAGCGTTACTGCTCTCTGTCCTTCCCATTTTTAATGTAAGCACGTAGTTTTTGGATCCACCATGACTGTGAAAAATTTACCCTTTGCATTCATCTGTTGATCTCTTCAAAGCCCAGGAAATACTGAACAGTTGTGTCCTTACACACTTAAATAATGTTATTCAAAAGGTAATAGAGGACGTTCAGTATCTTTGTGTGCTTATTCTGGCTGGTATACAAAACTGATTATGTGTGAAAAAGCTGATAATACTTATTTTGTAGTGGATAGCATGAACAAATGTTAGCAGAAATCCTATGTTTCCCATGTCAAAATAAAATTCTGAATAAATTATTTAAAATAACACCAGCAGCTCAGACATCAGATTTTGCCTTTGATGTATACATCACTAATTCAGGATCATCACAGTAGATGATGACAATATAGGAAGATCATGATATGAGGTTTGGCAGCTTACATAGACTAGCATTTGATATCAGTGTTATCTTAAGAGTATTCTTGCCTCTAAGCATTTTTTTTTTATTGAGGAAAAATATTTGGGTTTCATCTCTTGACATCTGAACATGAGATATAAATTTTAAGGGATGGACCATTTTACCATGTAAATGGTCAGAAGCAAGGCAAATGAGAAGTCAAACTGATAGCCTAAAGTCTCAGTGACACCAACTATCTCTTCTGTATCTCAGTTAGCGATTACTGGCGGAAGAATATATGAAAGACTGATTTCACTCAGCAGGCAAAGATCACAATCTCTCCCTTTTTAGCACATTCTTAGCAACACAGAGGAACACTGAATTATGTTTCTTAGCTTCTGTGTTTTGTTTTTTTTTTCATCCATTTTTTTCACTTTTATAAGTGAAAAGTTGTGCTTTATATACTTTCAGTCCATTATCTCCTCCATGACTGATATAAGAAAGAGTTGTTTGGTTTTTTTCTTTTTTGGTAACAATTTCCTTGACTTTTTAGGCAAGGAAGACATTTAGCAGAAATAAGGAGATGCTACCAGAGTATTTTCATATATCTTAAAATTTTTACTCAAAACTGTAGATCTTCTTAATTTTTTTCCTGTAAAACAGGTTTGAAGTCTTAAAGGCCTATTCTATCTGTGTTTATCTCACTTTCTATTCTTTTATCCTGTTACCACAACAGTTAAGCTCTTTATATTCCTCTCCTTATCTATCAATCTATTCAAATAGTTTGATATTTAGGACAATATTTAGTGGACACGTGCTTAAAAAACTTTACTGTCCAACCTATAAATAGCTTCTAATCACCCTCATACTCTTTCCCTCCAGGGTGCAAATGATTGTCTTTGTCCCCACATCGACATTAGTACTACAGTAAGGCAATGGAATGTAAGGCCTTATAGCCCCATCTTTTGTTCAGCGGGCCACAGCATGCAGCAGAGCAACAAACATCATACAGAAAGGGCCTCAAGGGCTTTCCTACAATCACTCCTCTTCCACATCAGAAACACATCTCAGCTATCTCAGCTTCTGCATTAGAGAAGTTCAGAAGTGGCTCCGTAAGGTCGTGGGTTTGCAAAGGTCTCCCGTCGCTGGGGGGTTGTAGATGGTTTGTCCAGGTGAATTTCTGGAGTAAAACCAATCAGAAGTTTTGGTAACGCCTTTGCCAATTACATATTCAAGAAAACGGAAGACAAGGCTTGCGGTGCAAATGAAATTGGGGAGCCATGTGATGGAGGACACAGCCAGCCCCTGGTGGGGGGACAGGTCTCTCTCCTCCCCTGGCCCTGGGCCTGGGACAGCAGCAGCACTGAAGACGCCCTGACCAGACATGCAACAGAGTGAAGAAAAAAACTTTAAAGAAGAACTTGGAAAGGGCTGCTGCAGAAAGAATTCCAACCGGAGAGATAACGGAACGTTCAAGGTCAAAGCTGGCAGCAGTCGGAGGAGAGAGAAGCTGCGAAAAGGGGGAGACAGCTCCTTCGCCCCCTCCCTTTCTCTCTCCCTTCAGCAGGGAAAAGACTAAAGTCTAAAAATCCCTGCCACCTGTGGAAGATTGGAGGAGTGAAGACAACCCTCTGCAGCTCACAAAGGAGCTCACGCTGGAGCAGAGGAGTGTACGAAAAAGATGTGACCCTATGGGAGGCCTGAAATGAAACAGAGTCTTGCTGGACTGTGGTCACAGAGAGAGGAACCTTACGCTAGAGTGAGACAGCCTGGGTAAGGTCTTGCTGAGATTCCGTGGGAGGCCTGAGATAAAACAGTCTTGTTGGACTGTGGCCCACGGAAAGGAGTCTTACACCAGAGCAAGGTGGCCTGGGTAAGATCTTGGGATCCCAGTGAGGGATCAGTGCTGGTGCAACGGAGTTTGTGACCCCAAGCGACAGCAGAGAATGGAAGACCTGTTGCCCTAAGGATAGACCTGCTTCAGAGAGGTCTATCAAGGACTATTCCTGTGGGAAGAAACCCCACAGGAAACAGGGGTGGACTCGAAGTCATTATTCCCTGTGACCCTGTGGTGCAGATCCATGGAAAAGCAACTGCCCCCTTGTAATCCATGGAAGACCTTACAGGATCTGGGCAACCCCAGCTTTCGGTCTTAGCCCAGGAGGGAGGTGGGCCCAGCCCTGAGTTCAACAGAGAAGAGACAGAGAGAAACAGTTCCAGCTGCAACGAGTCAGAGTTGTTGTCCCGGAGATAAGAGAAGAGGAACTTACAAAATGCTGCAGAACTGTGTGAAAGACCTGTAGCTCTGAAAGTGAAAAAGAGACTGCTTCTCCTCCTGGACTGATACAAAGCAGGGAGGGGTATTTCTGTAAATACATTGTGCTTTTATCTAATTAGAATTGTTGTAGATGTAGTCCTTTAATTTTTATTTTGCTAATAATAAATCCTAATATTATTTCTCCCTAATCAGGTCTCTTTTGTCTGCATAAACCTTCTCTCAACTTAGAGCAATTGTGTTGGGGGGTGTGGTAAAAATTGTCCCTAGGTAAACCCACAACACATAGTCATGTCAGGAACTGGAGATCTGACCCAAAAGGCATGCTTCTTAAGCAAGATAGTTTGAAGAATATCTGGATATTCAGTTCCCACATCTTATGTTTTCCAGCTAATGAAAGCCAGGAAGCACTTGTAAAAAATTTAGCATTTCCTGCAGTCTATGAACTGCTATTGAATCCATGTTTATACATTCCAATATATTGCTGTTTAATCTTTGGTAATGGTCTACCTGAACAGAGCTAGTCTCCTGCTCAGCAGCACAGTATTTTTGTACAAGAAGCTGGGAGGTGTCCAGGAAGTTCTGGGGGTAGGTGGGAGTCTGGGAAACATCACTGAGAGTTTTAGCGGATTGGAATACTTCAGTGGAGGTCAGGGTAAAGAAAAGGGTTGGGAAACCTTGAGGCAGCCTCTGGATGCTGAAGATACTAATAGGGGGCAGCACATTCTGGAATATCTCCCCAGGATGATGGGGTAAAGCAGAAATTATCAAATTAGAGTTTCAGAGAACAAAGTGGGCTTTGTTAGGAGTTTCAGAGAATGTAGCATGCATCAGTGTTCAGCATTACTGCCCCCTGCCTTATTCTTTCTGTAGGTTATTTTAGCTAATGTAATTAGGTAACATCTTAGTATGAGAAATAGTGCAGAAAATTAATATTGGTGTTTTTGAGACATTTCCAAATTTGTTTTCCTAACATATGTGCTGTTCATATTGGAATTGAACATCATCTAGAAAGTAAGCATAGAAACTCCCAGATTTTATAACTGAGTCTAAAAGAAGATTAAGCTTTGTAAAAATGAAGACAACAAAGTAATGAAAAATATCTTTGCTAGTAACCAAAACAAGAGTTAGTACCACTCAGCAGGCACTCAAAGTTACATTACAGTCCTCTCTTAAGTTACAGGCTTGATCCAAAAGACCTATTAGGCCAGTGAGGGAAGGAAGGGAACAGATTCTCTAGACATCAGCAATATTGGTTTTAGGCCTACTGTATTGTTTTATTTTCCTGGGAATCCACTGTCAACAGAGAATGAAGAAGAAATACTGAAGGAAAAAGAAGTTTAGTTCGCCAGTTGGTTGGCCATAGAAGTATTCAGATTTTCATTGCAAAACTGGAAAAAGAAAAGCCCGCAGAGCTCATCAATCAACAGAGCCACCACTAGCCATGGATTATTAAAGTTCTCTAAGAAACTGGCCCGAGACCACCTAGAACTGTCAAAAATGTATGACTTGCTATAGACATTGTTGTGTTGTTCTAAAAGCCCTTTCCTCAGTTTATTTAATGGAATTTTTTTTTAACACTGCTTCATTGGCACCTATATTTTAAATGGCGTTATGTATTACAGTATCTCAAGTAGTATACTGTTTTAAAACAGATAAAAACAAAGAGATCCTTCTACTAAAAATGAACAAGTAAGCAATCAAAAAACCAAACCAAACGAACAAACGAACTCTCCCAGCATTCAGTACTAAATACTGCCCAGGTGACCTCCCATTATTTTTATTAGCAGCAATGTTTCTGCTCAGGTCAAAAGACCTCATCCTTCTGACAGATCAAAGCATTTATTATATTTCTCCTGCTGCACAGTCCATACACCCAACTTTTTTGTTTGGGTTGGTTGGTTTGTTGGTTTGGGGCTTTTTTCTGGCTTACAGGACCTGAAGCTTCCCTAGGCCCAGAAAGAAAGCATTACTGTTTCTCCGAACAAACTTGCACATGTGCCTTCACAGAACAGGGACTCCACAGCCCACAGTAAATTGTGGGCCTTCTCACCCAACTGGAACACACCCTCACAAGGTAGTAATATAACATACTTTGTTTAAGACTCTAAAACAGAAGTATATTTAGATTTCATTTAGATTTAAAAAACTTCATGGTAACCCATTTCTCTTCCTTCTTTTCCTACTGTGCCAAAAAGAAATTTGGGAGGTGGGGGGGGAAACCAAACATTAAAAAGTCCAGTTGAGTGATATGTGGTGGGCAGGATGGCACCATGCATGTGGCATCTCCCCAAAATTCTGTGTCTGTCCCCCTCTCTCCTTCTCTTTCTCTCCGTCTCCCACCTCACCACCATCACACACACACACACCATCCCCCCACACACATTCCAGTATGTTTCCTTAGCTCTCCATCTGCCAGTGGAGGAACTTCTGCACAGTTACATCATTTGACATCCCCACGTCCTCCTGACCCAAGCATGTACTGTGGGTCACAGCGTCACTGCTGACCCAACCAGTTGGTGGCTCAGAAACCCTGACTTCAGCCTTTTTTGCCTGCCTTGGGGATTTTCCATTATGCAACACTATCTTTGCAGAAAAACATGGTTGGCCTTGTTCATGAAATCTTTAGCCATCTATTGTCCCAAGGCATTTTCTCCAGATTAGGTGATTGTAAGTCTTAATGATTAATTTTTGTACGCACAAATAACAGCCTTGTCAGTTAATAGCAGGTTAGATATTGAAGCACTTCTTAATATCTCTGTGTCATAATATCAGTTGGAAACTCCTGACAGAGTTCTTGAACTGTAACAGCTTACTTTTGGCTAAAGGACAAAGGACGGAATCACCACATCTCTGAGCCAAAGGAAAGACAAAGAGAAGGTACAGCCTTCTAACTCTCCTACCCAGAAGTACAGCAAAAATTCTGCAACACGGACTCCACTCAAAGGAATGGACCTGGACTTCCACCACCATTGGCACAAACAGTTGTCCTCAGGCTCGGTACCTGCACAATTTCTCATGGGGGGCGAAACCCTCTCTCCTTTATTCAGAGTGGTATTTTCTTGACAGATATCTGACAAAGGAAAGAGGTAGAATTTCTTTATATTTTTATCTTCTGTTAAATCTAGTTAAACTGGAAACAGCCTAGCTGTGCTTTAGCTCCTGATCTGCTTTCTTGGGAGCTAAATCCTAGGTTTATGATTTCTTCTCATTAAAATTGCCCTCTGCTTTTTATCAGCATATTTAGAGCTATATATCAAGGACTGGAAATTTTACAGTGTTATGCGAAGGGGGTTGGTAAGAGAGGGATTACTACTTTGTTTCAAGCTACTCCACAAACTTGGGAAGCAAACATAAATGCTACATCACATATTTCTTCATTTAATACTTATAGTTTTCACTAAAATGACACTGCATGCCCTTGCAGTTAATTTCAAACCCACATTTAATTACAGCTTCCATCATTCCCATTGATGTTGTGTTATTTCTGTCAGTGTCCTGCCAAAAGTTAAACTGGATACTAAAACAGCAATGTAAAAAAACCCAAAACAAAACACCAAAAACAAAACTAAACAAGTTTATTACCCTCAGAATAAGCAAAAAAGAATAAGAATCCTGCATTACAAGGTTATTGTATACAGGGAAAACTCTGGCAAGTTTACTTTCTCTGTTCTTCTTCCAGCAACCAATTTTTAAATGCAAATGAGGGTTTCACGCAGTTTTGTAGTACATATCTCTGTTAGTTCACAGTCAGCTTGGCTCAGGCAACACTCAGGGAATTGTTGTATCTGTTGTGTCCTTACTAAATCACACGTCAATACAAATTCGGTCAGAATTGCACAGTTAGCAAAATCAACCAGTCCTGTCTCTTGGAGGAGTCACTATCTCTCCTGGTACTCAGAGAGCCTTTCCAAGCCTAGAAGCACAGCCCCAACACAGAAACAAACAAAATACAGCCAACCAAAAATAAAAAGTTTCGTACAAAGCATCTACCATAAAGTTGGAAAAAAAAATAATTGAGCAGCTAGAACAAGAAATGGAGAGAAAAGAATATGTCCATAGAAATATCTGTCGTGGTAGGTTACAACGTATCTCCTAGACCTCTGTTTTAAGATTCCTGGCTCCCAGAAGTTCTAGTCTTGCCTCTTCCCTAGACTTCATTTCTTTTCACTCTTCTACTATAGATGCGTCTTACTCTAGTTTTCTTCAGCTCCCTCAGCTCATGAAAACTGGTCTCTGAGGTCATCCACCAATCTTCTTCACAGAGGCTCCGGTGAACTCCACTCTCCGAGATGTAGCTGCCCATCAGGGTAGACGGGTGGATCTCTTTTGACTTCCATCTGCTCATTATTACTTTCAATTTTCTTCTCAATATAGGGCCTGAACTGAGTCAGACAACAAATAACTCCAAAAGACACTCATTCAGTTAGACCACAACATGACATGTATTCCTAAAAATATCTTTCCATTCGAATATTTATGCCCACACTGAGTTATATCTATTTTTCCCAGGTGGGATTAGAAAAACCCTTGGAAAATGCAACTTCTTATTTTGCAGCATCAGACTTCAACTCCAAATTAGTAGCAATGCTTTTTGCCAGCATCACTGAATCCAGCTGTTCCATCTGTTTGTTAGTGGGACTGAACTGGAGAATAGCCAGGATCCAACAAATAGAAGGCTGTTCCACATACATGTCCTAGTAAGATGTAGGATATAATTACTCAGTACAGAAGTGGTGTTTTGGTGGAACATATCAAAGAAATTGTCATGGAGCAAAGAAATGTCCAGATTTCATATCAAACCACGAACCAGGACATTAATCTAAGCCAAATGATAAAAATGTGGCCCCCTACAAAGAGATCTGTTGGAGTACTTGGCTACAGCTTTGTTCTTTCATCCCTCCAAGATGCAACGTATAGACAATGAAATTAATTTTGTGCCAATACTAAGCACCTCATAAATTTAATTTTTTCTTAGCACAAGAGAATTTCATAATGATCTTTATAGACTATAGAATAAAAGAGTTAAGATATATCCCATCACCTATAATTTTGTCCTCTACCTTAAATATGGATATAATTTTGTTGGGTTGAAGTCAAGAGGAACCAAGCCACATTGTAAATTGTTTCGTTTCTTTTGAAACAAACAATATATGAAATTCTTTGTAGCAGACACAAAAATTAATATGGAAATATGAGAAAATATGGTTTAAAATCCAGAAATTTAAAAATCTTTTGTTTCTTCAATGATTATAGATTAATCATTGATTAAAAACCTTCATAGATACAAAAACTCTTAAAGATATGAAAAACATTTTATATTTGGAGTTCAGTTGTGCAGTCTTTGATTACTTAAAAAAATATTTATTTAAGTGAATAAATTCAATTGGTCTGAAAGGACTACTTGCAAGAAGTAATTATTACAAGTATAAATGCTGTGAGAACATACATTTTTTTAATTACACAACAGAAAAGGCAAGGAAGTATATTGTTTTTGCAAGCTTGAAGGTCAAATGGTCTTTTCCACACTAGCACTGCAAAAATTACCTTGTTCTACTATGAACTTTATTGTAAAAGGAAACTAGAGGTCATAACTTGACTCAGCAGAGGATTCCCATGCTGCAGTGAGCAGTCAGCAGTCAGTTAAAATGTTCTTGGTGCTTTTAAAGCTCATATGCTTTTTCAACTTATTATTTTTTAATAATTTCAGTAGTTTTCAACTATGTAAAGAGATTTTTGAATTATTACTACAATTCTATGGAATAAAAGTCCATTTAGGGTTGAAATAAAATCTCCTCTTATTGGGACACTCATGTGTCTAAGGATATGATTAACACAAAGACTCAAGTCTGGTGCTGTCATTGTTTAACATTCAAACCTGTAGTGATATTGACAAAAATAACAGGACAAATTCTTCATGGGTTTTTGGGGGTTGTTTTAGGGTCCAAAAAAAAATTCCTGTAATTTTGTATTGCAGTGGTCCTTAAAACCACTCAAATTTCCTATCAAACCCCAGAAGAAATCATAAGCTAACCTATAAAAGGTTCAGATGATTTCTGAGGCTGTCCACCTAAAACTATCCAAGTAAAACCTAAAGCATGTCTTTGAAGTAATATTACAACAGAAAAGGACACAGCTTCTGAACAAGGCACAAACTACCCTTGATTTTCAGAGGGATAGCAAATAATAATTTCCTGAAAAAAATACTTCTATGATGCCAGTCCTGAATGCCTACTCATACTGAGATGGAGACAGAGTTTTCTCTAAAACTGGTCTTCAGGGACAATAAATTTCTGCTCTGTTGGGTGAGAATGCTCAAAGATGGGTAATTTATCTCTGAAATGTATATTTTTTCTGAATTTACCCAAAAATTTGTCAGAGGTTTACCAGAGACACTAAAGATACATGAGCTAGCAATGAATCCCTGTACTCCAGTCAGAGTGGTGTGATGAACACATTAACAGGAGCTCTATTCACAGTAAGAAAGAATTTACCAATCTAAAAATAATATTGCAGCAGAGCTGTTGACAGTTTTCAAGGAGGAGAAAGACATGGCTGTCTCCGATAAGATTCCAGTAGCACTGAGTACAATTTGTCTAAGAGACTGGGTTAGTCTGTGGACAATATTTACATGTGAAACAGACTTGTTTCCTGAAGGAAAGGAGAAGATTCTCCCTGTTAAGTTATAATAGGGACTAGAACTTTGGGGTTCAAGAAATCTTACTAAGTGTAACCATCTATATGTCAGATGACTTCCAAAATTTGCTATTTTAGTTCCTTCTGCATTCACTTCCATGAGAGAACTACTTGAAACCTGTGTTCTCATTATCATTACTGTAAGACAGCAAGAATCAGTTCCCAAAGAAACTCCCCCTTTTCTTGAATGATAGCGGAAGCCTAAAAAACTAGCATTCATCACATTTTCAGATCTCAAAAATTGGATATAATCAAGCCTATTTTTGACAGAATATACATAGAATCATAGAATCACAGAACTATTTAGATAGGAAAATTCTTCTGACGCTATTGAGTCTAACCATTAACCTAGCACTGCCAAGTCCACCACTAAACAATGTCCCTAATACAACATAGAAACACTGAGTCAGTTTGAGGTTGAACAAATTTGAGGATTTAGGAATGTGGAGTTTTACTATACCAGTGTCAGAAAAATCTTTTCAGATCTATGCAAGCATTGAAACCAAAAACACAATATTGTAAATTCTTACTTTTAAATGAGGAAATTCCTTTAATTCCAGTTCAGCTTTCCAGCTTAGCTGCTTGAAAAATCTGTCACGCTCTCCTACAGCACATCATTCTGGGGTAATCCAACTTCTAACCATCCAGAGATTAAATTGCAGTTGCAGGCAAAACCTCATCAGATATACTTTTTATGCCATTTCATCTTCTATATATTTTCCCAGCTAGAAACCTAACAGTAAACAAGACCTCTGTTTTCATTTTAAAAATCACTGCAGCTCTCCTACTGAAAGACAAGCAAAGAAATGTCTTTTTGCATCTGTGACAGTCGAAGCACCCAGGATAAGGTGCAAAATGTTTTTATCATGAATGTTCAGAAGTGGAGCTATTAATGAAGAGCTTTTTTTAATGGTTAATGTATTGTATCATTTCATTGTTTATTTTGGATGGTAGTTTCACTCACATTGTGTTAAACTCATGTTAGTTTATTCAAGGTCTGGTATTGTTTAGCTACTTTCACTTCCAATTTAATTAACTTCAAGAAAAAGAGACACACCCAAACCCCTGAAAAATTTCCAATAAACCATTAGTCAAATTTTGATACTGAAAAAGAATTTGAAGAGGGGGGGAAAAAAAAAGTGCCTCAGATCTGTAGAACTAGAGGTGGAGTAAACAAGCAATAGACAAAAATGCCCATACATATCAAATCACAATTAGTACACTGGTACTAATTAACATCTTCTTAATAATAACAATGGTAATACTTCCACATAATACACAGACATGGAAAGTTAACAGAAGACGACAGGTTTCACTTCCCCTAACTTTAGCTGTTTAAATTTTATATTCTTAGCTTAAGTTGGCAGGTAGACTTCCTCTAGAGCTAATGGAAAAAGGAAGATGCAAGACAGCTACACTAGCTCTTCTAAGAAAAGAAGACAGGATATGACTATTGGGGAGTTTCATTTCATTGGCTGTAAAGTGAGCCTTGACAAATGGCTTAGACAGATACATTTAAATGAGGAAGATGTATCTTACCACAAAACGCAGTGGCCTGACTTCTTAGGGAATCTTTTCCAATACTGAATTTTGGGGTTAGGGCTGTAAGAAATGCAAGATAAAATAAAATCAAAAATTCTGTATCTGATATGCACTGCATAGGCACTAGATCTCACGCAAGGATGAATCTAATTTATTTGTGCCTGCCTTTCAGATTTTATGTCCCTTTTCAGCCTTCGAAGGACATATTCATTTCACTTAGTTGTATATGAGAAATCTGGTTGTGGTTAAATAATTTTATGGTGTTAGATAAAAATCAACCTCGATGAAATTTTATCACAATCAAATAATGCACATTTTAGACAGAATTGTTTCTTAAAAGGTAAAGAATTACTTACACTGTTCAGTAGAATGAGGGCTTTCAAAAGCTAAACTTTTTCTGCCATTTTGAGGAAATAAGAGAAAATTTTTATCCAACTCAGTAAAAAGTAAAGCCAGGGAAATTTCATTGAATTGATTTTATCTCCTATGGGAGATATTGCACAAACTTAATTCAGGAAAACAGTTTTGATATTCCAAGCAACACAACAAAAAACTTCCACAATCCAGTATATAAGGAGCATGACACGCAAATATGATTTTCAGCGTTCTGTTTGAAAAAACAAATCTCACCCCACTCCAAGGTACACTCTGAGCTGACTTCTATAGTTTGGGCTGCCTTCTACACATAGCTTTAAATCCAACTATCTTTCATGTAATACTCCTCAGTGATTTTTATTTAAACAAAAGAGACTAAACCTCGAACTGTCTATTTGTACCTTGTAAGTGTTAGGCCTGGGACAAAGAACTGTGCTTTCAGAGATATCATACAATGTATTGTCAGGAAAAGGCGTGGATAGCTTGCATACGAAATTTCCTGAAAACTATGTTTGCAGGGAATTTGCTTTGTTATAAGGCTTTTAAATCCTTTCTGCTTATGAAACACTGTTCTTTTGGGAATATACATCTCCCAATATTTTTATTTCCTACAGCAAAATATAGCATAAGCTTTTCCTTCAGGTATTTCTGTTCTAGATAGAACTTCAAGCTGGTATGAAAATCTGAATTGCCTTTCCTAGGTGGGAAAATATAATCCATTAATTGTTATAGCATCTGCTTTTATACTGACCTCTGCAACAGGAAATAGAGCACAAATAACCCAATAAAGTTGGTGATAAAAAATATAAATAGTACCTTGCCTTCTTGCTATTGTGTTGGTTCTTCTGCATTTCTGGATGTCCTGTGACACAATACAACTCACAAAGTCATGCTGCAGAAAGACACTGGAGGAAATCTGTGAGTTTATGTGCAAGTTGCTGGAAAAAGAAGCTGCTGACCTGGACCTGAAAATTAGTTGCAGAAAACTACTTCATCAGCTTGTTTTGAGAACAAATAGAACACAAATTTTGTTCAGAGATATAAAGCAACTCTTTTTAATATATCTAACTATGTACTTGACTCATAGCAAAAAATACATATTACAGTTATACCTCTAATTATAGATGTTGTATTTCAACAGTAAAAGTGCTTCAAATTGTATGTCTGTTTAAAAAAATCATACTATAATCATACTGTTAAAGTTATCATAGGTACTCTCTTCCGTTATTTGACTTCAGTGTTTTGCTCCCTATTTCCAGGTTAAAAAAAAAAAAAAAAAAAAGCACAGACAAAACCAGATAAAATCATGCATCATTTGTCAAATAATGACTGTCAATTCAAAATAGTATCTTTTAAATTTTTTAGATGGAATTAAGTATTCAAAGTATCTGATTTTTCTTCAATATGTTATCTCCATCTCAACAGGAGGAAAACATCCCTTAAAAATGTTACAATCTTTGTTTTACAAAACAGTGGCTGGAAAGTCAAAATACCTTTTTTCATTAGTCTACAGAAATGTTTGGTAACTTTGAATTGATGTGTCCAGTCAGTTTCCAGATGCTGGCACAGAATTCCATTACCTGTACCATAAGTTTCCTACTTTTAATTTGGTTTCTTGTAAAGAAAGCAGAATTTTTTCCCTTTAAATATTGAAGACAAAGTTGATTTAAGACCCAAAATGTATTTTTAAATTACATTTTAAAATATAAATGAGGGGAATTATTTGTAATCTGAAAAAAAATACCCAGGTTTGCCTTGCCAAGCTCGCTTTGCCAAGCTCTTCAACTCTTGTAGTTTCTCCTTTCTCCCCTTCACCCACATCTTTCCCCATGCATGTAAAAACAATTCTGTTGCTATGCTGAATTTCTAAGCATGTTAATTAGCTGTCTGATAAAATATATGCTGCTTGATTGAAGCTTTAGCATCATCCCTCACAGGAACTGCTAGCACAGATGAAGCTGTAGTTTAACATTACTTGACCAACGTCCACACTTTTCCAGACTTGTGAGACCATAGTCGGTCCTCTGCTTCTCCCTCAAATGGAATCAGCTGAAACTGATGGCTAGGTTCAAAGACTACTTGGGAAAATGGCCCATACGCGACAGAACTGAGAAACTGACAGCATAATTGCACAATCTTCAATCCTAGAAGGGTGATTAAAATCAGCAAATTAAAAGCTGAACAGGGAATATGTTTGTTATCTTCTGAAAACACTGTTTTCTTGACCAAATGGGGTGATCAAATTTATTTAAAATTATTCTCTTACATTTTAGCAAGGCCCTTGTAAGTACAAACGAAGAAAATGAAAGAATATCTCCTTTAAGGAATACAATAAAAAACTAGGTACTGTGACTGTGTTTTCTATGTGTCATGTATTCCAGTCTATCAATACAGACAAATAAACATGCAAGAGAACTTGAAAGGAAAATCTATCTAGTCGATTTCCAATGTCCTTTTCATATCATGACATGATTTATTCCTCTGCATTAATCATTCTTTTTCTCTTTCTGTGGCAGGAGAGCTCACTTCAAAACAACATTTGACCAATACACATGTATTCCAAACAATGAACATGATACTATCAGCCATCAAAAAGATATGTGAAAACAGTGGGGTTTTTTGTAGTCTGTCTTGAAGAAAGTGGATGTTTTTCTCCCTTCCTAATTATTCTGAGAAATCTTCCTTTTCATCAGCAGATGCAGAAAAGATTGGTGACTACTACAGCTACACAAATAGCAAATTTATCTCTCAGAAAACGTCTACTGACATTCTTTGAATTAATCATGTCAGAAGTGGTTTTCTCTCTTTTCATGATTCTTTGAACAAGGAAATGTCCACATTTTTCTTTTCTATGGGCCACAAGGTAATATACACATATTATATACAAATATATACAAGGTTTTTTCCCTACCAACAAATACACAATGAAAGTTTTGCAGTTACATCCATAGTGTAAGTTGAAAATTAGAAAAACAGTCTTTGCAATCTTACCTCCATATAGTGTGTACATCCCTTTCAGAACACGTTGACATTCTGTCCCTAGTGAAGCCATCAAAATTTTAGCCATGAATTTTTCTAAATTAAGGATTTAATTTCCAGGATGGATTTAACTCTTTAGCTTATGTATCTGCAGTGTAGTCTTGTACCTCTCTACTATCCACTTCAGAGCTCTACAGATATTAGAAGGCAAAAGGGCGTCTCGGATCATGAAATGTCTAATCTTTTTTAGACTCCTTACAGGGTATGATATCTTTCATACCCTGGGAAATCCTGAGTCTCTTCAATGGTTATTTAAAAAATCCTAAAATTACTAGTTCAGGTAAAGATATCTCCAATTATTTTGATAAATTTTACTCACAGTACTTAGTTCACATGGAGGTAAACATAGCCAGCTCTTAGTGAATTACAAGTAGCATCTGTCAGTGTAAAGTGTATACTTGGCACCTGGTTTTCCCTCTTCAGGTAAAATGATCACAGTTTTCTTCTTGCAACACCACTTTAACTGTCATTCCCATGTAAAATTTTTCATTCAAACCAACCAACAGAAGAAAAAAAACAAACAGAATTCTAGTTCACAGGTACTAAGAAGAACCCTTTTGGTTGGTTGCTATGATTAAGTAAATGCTCAGACTCCATTTTTTAGGAACTCATTTTGTGAGGTCATGACAGGAAAAGAGTCAAAATTAAACATTGTCTGCTCCATGCATGTCTGCTAATCTATTTCCTCAGCTACTTTAATAGGATCCTTTTACATGTGGAATTCTGATAAACATTAACAGAACTAAAGTTAATGTTTACACTTATAGTAGGTTTTGAGGGGTTTTTTTTGTGCTGGAGAGTGGATAGAAAACAGTTTGTTAACAGGAAATTAGGTTGAGTTCATAATAGACGCAGGACTACTGAGGTTACTATTTATAGCTTTGTTCTTTTCCCCCTCCAAAATAGTCTAAACAGTACTAAAATAATGAGAACAACTAATCTGATATAATAATTTACCACAAAGGGTTAAATCAAATTATAAGAAGGTAGTTTTATTATTTAAGGCTATAATCACGGTGTTTTTATCATTATATATACTATATCATTATACCAGCTACCCTAATTTTAGTTCTTCTAAATGTATGAATTTACTATCAATTTGATTCACAAAACAATCCCTTGCAAATTTGTCAATCAAGCTGCCTATGTAGGCAAATTTTGGAAATGATGGTAGCTAAAAAAAGATCACCAAGTTCAGAGTATTCTTCACATTCATTCACATCTTTATCGGCTCACACAAAACCCCCATACACTAATACCACATGCTCTTTTCTGATGTGAAATACTCAGTTCTGATTCAGTATTGTAATTACCAGTGGAAGCCTTGTTGCCATAGCTGCAGCCAAGATGGATGTCTCAGATTAGATATTGTGACTATAAGACACAGCACAGTGGTGATCACTGTGGTCTAAAAACACCTCCTTCTGTACCCCTTCCCTTACCGTGATACTTGGGAAGGCCCTCATGCTGCACTAAGTACTAGCTGGCTATGCGGCCCAAACACAAAAATAGAGCTCGTTTAAATGTAACTATAAAACTAGCTATGAAGTAAACCCAAATGTTTCTAAACGAGTTATAGGAATGGCTACATTATAGGCAGTGGCATCTGCTCAGCTGCATGCGAAAAGGTGATTTTTACCCTGTATAATTTCGTCCTGTTCCAACTCACCTCCCAGGTCTTACCCTCTCCAAAGCAAGAGGTACCCTTTATGTGTGGGAGAGCAGCCCATGTCTCCATACCACTACAGGCCTCACCTTCCTAATCGGTACAGCACAACTAGCACCCTGCATGCAACTATGTACACCAGTATTCCTGTCATCCAAAAAATTATAAACCTGGAAGCTGGGATTAATATTTTTAGCTCCTTTCCTGACCAGTAGACCAGGGACCTAGGAAGAACATTTGATAAGGTGGTTTGAACCTACAAAACACCATTCCAGAAGCATTGTGATTACTGTTCTCAAGTCAGTGTATAAACTGGGCTGCAAATGTCAGGGGGGTAATCTGATGAGATACCAACTTTGGACCATTACTGAAAAAAAAATCATCTGAAGAATATTTCAATTCCTCAGCAAAGACCTTTCAAAAATATTTTTGGGGAAAAAATATTCTAGCTTCTTCAATCGGCTTTAGTGCAGTGATAATGATTTAGCTGACTACTGAAGCAATAGATTACTAGAAGAAATAAAGTTTTGACATCTGTGAGATATGTATTCCTCCTTGCCTGAGTAAAGTACTTCTAGAAAAGGCCATCAGAAAGGAATTTTCAGAGAAGGCTCTAAAGGAGATGAAATGGGACTGAAAACAAACATGGTCAATGATATGACCATTCATGTTACTTCAATGAAAGCACTCAAAGAGCACTCCTGAAAACAAACAAATGTTGTTTTTCTAGCAGTCAAAACTCCACTGTTTTGGTGACACAACACCTCCCATTAGAGCCTGGAAAGCTTCTAAAAAGGTTCAAGATCTCAAGCAGATAAATGAATGTTAGGTGCACAGGTATTTGCTAATGGTGCCAGATTGAGTTAATAGAAAAGCTGCAACCTTTGAGTTCTGGACAAGGTCAAAAAGGCTAGTTTGGCTGCCGAGTTTGGGGAAAATATTGTCCTGAATTGCTCCACAGGGAGTTATTTGGATTGCTGAGCTAGCTTTAAAGCCTCTGCAGAAGGTGCTGACCTGAACCAAGGTCTTGGCTCTGAGCCCAGCCCTATCGGAGAAACAAGATTTCCATAGACAGTAAACACAAATTAACCCAGGCAAAACACTGCCTCATCAATAAGAACACTATTCTTAATAGAATTAGCTGTGCAACTGGCATATACATATTTTAATAACCTCACTGTGGATACTTGGACTCTGCTATACTCTAATAAACCATCTTTGATGAAGGCAACACAATTTCTTTAAAGAGAAAACACATTAGTTACATAGACTGAAGAAACACTTGTTCACGCTTATTATACTGAATATCTTGTGGATGATGAAAAATTGTTAATTATTTCTTTAAGGGTTATGAAATAAGACCTGTATGAAATATTATTTTTTTTCTTTTACTTCTATCTGTGTAAAAATGCAGGTCACTCTGAAACTGCCTCTATCAATGCTGTATCACCTGAATAAATGCTACCCCATAACAGAACCCACAGCAGAACACTGAACATCTGTCCACAGGGTTCCTGTGGACCATCAGTTCTGAAAATTTCTGGCTAACAGATAACCTTCTTCTTACCTCTTGAATTCATTCTGGTCTCTGAAACCAAAATTTCTCATGAACTGGAGGAAACATCTGCAACTTTATTCTTTTCAGATTACACTTTTACAACATATAGAAAATATTTAGGTATCACACAAATGGCAGAGCAATGACGTGTATAGCATCACTTCTATTGATTTCCAGCTCAGTCACTGAGAAGCTAAAAAGGAGAATATTACAGCACGAGCAATGTTGTGTTTCACAGAAAATGAATTTTTAGATTAAGAAAAAGCTACTATCACAAACTCCTATTGTCAAAGCAGAACTTCCTCTTTCATTATGACTATATACTTTGAACAATTTCTAGGAAGTGTCAAAGTTATATTGGTTACACCCAAGGATCATTTTGCAGAAATGAAGCTTAGCTACTTGGTTTTTTACCAGTAAATATTGCCACCATTTGATTAAATTGCTAAAACAAGTCTCTCTCTTTTTAATTGCAAAATAAATCTGAAGCTATAGTTGCCCCATGATCCAGACCCACTGACACTGTAAAGCAATTCCTAAATTTAATTCAAAACTGTGATTTAAAAATTCTGCTCTGAATTTGGAGATAACCATGCTGTTTGGATGTTGACCTGTAGAAGTCCATAAGGTTCTCCAGGCACTTAGAATTTTGATTTTTACATAGTTAAAACTGTGCTTTCAAAACAGTTTGCTGTCTGAATCAAACCTCAGATCAACTTCACTAAAGAGCCCTGTCCTGAAGACACGTTCAGATTACACTCAGCAAAAATTCATAGGATTTGTCTTCTCACAAATCACAGTTGCCGCCACTTCTTTTAAAGTTTGGGTGAAAGATGAGACTGTGTTCACCTCTTCTAAAAGTTTGATGTTTACAGCATTAGAGTGGCTTCACTTCCCTTCCTGATCTGGACAGATCCACAGTGTTTTACACTCCAAGGAAAATGTCCCAACTTTTGAGTTTTTTGAGAAGAAGGCTAAGTTGTGGTGATGAGTCCTCATCTCTGTTTCCTTCTCCTAGGACAACATGCATTCGACTGGATGCTCAGGATATTCTTAATTAAATGAATTAACCTAAAGTGACTGAGTGGACTCAGGTAACCAGAACAATTCAGTCACATTCTAGACCCTCCTCCTGCCTACCTGAAGGCCTGTTGGATATGCTGATGGAACAGACAGCATTGTCCTGGTAGCCTTGCCTTTTGTCACCTTTTTTCATGAGTTTCTGGCAGCAACTCATTCATACCCAGTCACACACGTGCCTAGTGTATCTAAAAGAACTGATATGCAAAAGAACAATGCCATGGAATACTTGCACGCCATCTGACAGGACATATATATGTGTATTCAGTCATGTGACAGACATGTTAACACAGTGGTAACTTCAGGAGAGCAGATCTCAAGACATACAGAACTCAGCCTGCACAGAGAAAAAAGGCTCATTGCTATAATTTCCAGTGTTACGGTTCTGCAGATCATTTCTGGCCTGAAGAAATCTTAGTTCTCCAGTACAAACCATAAGTTTCAACAGAATGCTGTAGCCAGTTAGGCAAAAGTCTGCTGGTTTTGACATGACTCCGGAAAATTGTAGATGCTTTTTAAAAAGTATTTCAATGCAAAAAAGAATACCAATTTATAATTCTGACTTTGAATACCAATTTATAATTCTGACTTTGAAGCTTTATTAATCTGCTAACAAAATTACGTGTATTACCTTCACAGTCAGTTGTCCACTGTTTCTGTATGACTCACATTCAGCAAGATGCAGACTTTCAGACTACAAACTCAAATTATTTATACAGTCAGGTAGGTGGAGCAGCAGGATCTGAATTACTGGTTGCTGTAGGTAAAGTTATGGTAGCACCCCTGAAACGATGAATTATAGCAATCTAAGAAGCTGGAATTCCAGCAGAAGCTTGGTTTGCAACTTCACTAAACACACAGCAATGTGTAGTTCATTGTAGAAAGACTGTTGCAAACCTCTCCTTTGTTTTAAAATCACATAGTTAAAAAAATGAAAGATAATAATAATTATCTTCTATGTGTGTGCTGTTTTGCTGGGATGGGATGAGGGGTGTTGCTTGTTTGGTTTTAGTGTGGGGTTGGTTAGTTTGCTTGTGCTGTGTTTTCTTGTGGGTTTTTTGTGGTTTTGGTTTGGTTTGGGTTGGTGTTTTTTTAATGTAGGTCATAAAACATATATTGGCCTCATGATCAGGTTTGTGTTCCTGCAAAAAGCAAGACTTTTTTTTGCCTGCTCATGAAGATTAAAGGAAAGCTTGGACAGTGATCTATATTTAACTGTTCCATTTGCATTAGCAAAATAACAGAAATGGAAAAAGCATGTATGTGTACATCAAGGAAAAAGGAGAGGGTTTTATCTATGAGTAATAGAAAGAAAAAAAAATACAATAAAATGAGTTTTCACCATGGTTATTGCATTCACAATTTCCTTTTTTCTGTAATCAAACAGTAACAAATAATTATATTATGCAGACCAATTGTGAAATTAATGAATGCAGTGCAGTGCAATACAGTGTAAGATTCTGCAGACTATGTAATTATTTTGAGAAGTTAGTATCATCAATTAGCCTTTCTTCACAGCACGTTCTCAGTTACATAATTGAAATCTGTCTGAGCAATAAATAATACAGATTATACAACATACTATGAGAGGTATGTTAATTTGAAAAAATAAAGAAAAAAATAAAGAGACTCTTAATGTTAAGAAAATAAGGATGGACTGCAGAAATCCTAAGACACTAATAAGAGTCATTTAACCCTCTGCATCTAAATTCTGGCCTTATTTCAAATAACCCTTGGCATAATGAAGTGGAGCTAATGCACTTATGCACCAACACCATCTGGGATATTGTATGTACCTTTAGTCAAAAACACATTTCAACTTCTCCTTCAGGTCCTTGATTTTGTACAGAAAAATATTATTTTTTGGCATCTCTCCACACTTGAAGTTACCAGTTCCATTCCCCTCAGACTCAATGCCACAGCTCCAATGACTTCAGTGCTGCAGAAATAGTGCTTCAGCACAAAAAAAATCTGAAATATTCAGGCCAGAGAAATCAGTACCTCGTGTATACTGAATACATGGTGCTATTCTAGCCTTATTTGTAGTGCATACTGTGGAGAAATACATATTCATGTTAAAGGTTGGTAATATTCTACAGAGCTCAAAGATAATTTGTAAATAGGTCCATATATGAGTAAATAACAAGAAGATCTCCTCCCTGCTGCAGAAAACTTAATCAGGATTTTATCTGTAAGAACTTGACTCAAAGGAAATAGAAAGAGCATAAAAATACAAAAAGCACAGCAATCTCATCTCCAAGAATCTTGAATTCCATCCTAATATAAAAATCCTTCCACATGAGTATAAAGCCAATCAACAGCTAAAGAGATTGGCAATAGATGTAAAAGTAAACAATGCTATACAAACTCATCTCTTTCTGGTCTTCCTGTATTTTTGTGATACAGCTAGTTTTGTTCTCTATAAATTTGAAATGAATATTAAAAAAAATCGAATCTAGAGAAAAAGCATAAACAAAAGCAGCATGGCTAAGGATGCAAGGTACTTTAAATCTACTAATCTGGAAAATCAGAAATTTTATTTCAGTAAGAATTCAGACTGTATATTGATTTGCTTCACAACTATACTATGACATTTGGTACATAATCCAAAAAAAAAAACAACAAAGAAAAAATAAAGATACTGTAGAGAATAAATTTAACACAGAATGTAAAGGCCATATTCCATAACATTTTTTACCAACATTAATTAAACTATCACAAGCTGGAAAACAAAACTTTTATGAAGATCCTATTGTACAGTAAAAAGGATTTTTGGCACATTTGTACCACTGATTAATGCAGATG
>JAWWMA010000100.1:54690214-54736718 GCA_035041425.1 Mionectes olivaceus | reverse complement strand
CTAATAATTACTTAAAAGTCAAATTAGAGTTGATCATTAATCCTTTGGTGAAATAGCTGTTCCGTTATAGAATGTTAATTAGTTGAAACCAGCCCTCCTTTTTAGGAATGTACATACCAGACTTGATGGGAAATGTCTCTGGTCCAAAATGGAATTTCTAGTCAAAGCCAAGCTGGAATAGTGAAAAAAGGGCCTCAGGGCTCTAAGGAATCATACGGAACAGAAGATAACACAGCTTAAGACCGTTTTCTGTTCCATAGCTAACACTAGGCTAAAGGTGCTCCCTTTTCTGTTATTGTGTCATTGTTAAGTACAACTCCATGCTGTCTAAGCAAAAAAATGTATTTTGTCTGAGATAGATGAGTCACAACTGGCTCAGGTATAACACCTCTTGGGATGAGGGAGGCAATTTTCAGACTTCTGAAACTTGACAGGAAATCTGAACTTGATCCTGAACTTCAGATCCTTGACAGGATCTGATAATTGAAAGCTGGGCAGAATTTTTACTAAAAGGGCTAGTATGCAAAGATGTGTGTGTTAAGAAAAAAAGCTAACTTGACTCTTATCTTGTAGTTGCTTTGGTAACTGAAGGAATGTCTTGGGATTCAGAGTTGGCAACTATCTTCAGGACTCAAGGATCTGTTTACAGTAGGAGGAACTTGGTAACAAGTGATAAATTCAGGATTTCTGGCAGTTGTTCAATGATCATGGAGATTGCCTTCAACGGTTCCTGATTCTCTGAAAGCTACAGCAGGTTTTGCTGAAGAAAATTGCCTTTTCTTTGACCTGCACTGTTCAGCCTGGTGGCTTCAAGTGTTTAGTTTAGGTGTGAGAGAAGTTAATTAATTGCATTTGTTTATCTTGCCTGAATAGTTGTCATAAGACCATTTCCATTCCCATGAGCTAAAGAAAATTAGTATATCCTGTATAATTTTTTCCTCTCCTGAGTGGAAGTGTTCTGAGATAGGGTGTCTAAGAGAAACTGAAATGGATTCTGCAGAAACACTGCTGGGTGAACATCAGCTTTCTGCCAGGACAGTGAAGTCTCCTGGGACAGTGGCTGCCCTTTCTGCAAGGCTGTATGTAGGAGCTACTGGGACAGCAGTTGTGAGAGCCAGAAAAAGAGCAGATGTCTCATGAGGGAACCTTTCCAAGTTCCAGGGCTGTGAGAGAAGATGAAAAGCTATGGTTTAATGGAAAACATGAGGTGCTGTTTTGGGTATGTGACTCCTTCCCAAAGGAGAAATATCTGTACTCAGTTCTAACAACTGGTGCTCAGTTGAGGGTGAGATGCCAGCTGATGTGATTAAGCTATTTGTGTGTGGCTGAGGGAGAGGAGCCTTGAGCCTGAGGCCAAGGCTTGAAATTGAGATACTGAGACCTTGGTAATCCTGCCACTACAGAGTAACTAATTTCTGGCAAGCCCGCTACACAAGTGTCCCATGTGGAGTTATTGCTGTGTCTGAGGCTTGTGAAGGACTGTTTTTGTTTTCCTTTCATACCTGTCTGAAAACTACCTTCTTTTTCAATAATACTTGCTTTGTCAAACACCTCAATGTGTCATGTTGGCAATATGTGTGATAAGCCAAGGAAAAATTCCTAGTCAGACATTTAAAAAAAAAAAAAAAAGAAACACAACAAAACCAACAGCAGATGATTAAAATAAACTTTTCAGAGGTTTTGGGGGGTGCCTAGTGAGGAAAAAAAAGACAGATAAAACTATATGTAACAAAGTTTTTTGTGGTTTTTAAGAGTTTTGCAAGTCATTTCAACTAAAGGTCTGTTTTTAAAGGTAAGCAGACTGGTGAGTTAAATCAGTCAAATGACAAGTTTTTAAACTTTTTCTTTGGAACACCCCAGAAATCAGTTATTAAAACTCTGATTAATACACAGTCAAGCATTGTGATTTTGGTAAACAACTGAGTTATGATAGCAGAAGTTGTTGCAAGCTGTCTGCATATGTTTTCTCCAAGTGTGCATGGTTCTGTTTATTTTTCTTATGAGACAAAGTGGTTTTTTAGAAGAACAAAGTTAAGTGTTAAGAAAGAACAAAGTTAATGTTGGCCATTAATTTTGACAACTGTGAGTCTAACTTTTCCTAATTCTGAAGACAATTGTCTTTTTTTGGTGGGGTAGGGGGGGAAGAAAGTGGAAATTGTCACTGAAAAACGATTAAGGCTTTAAGCCTTAGTATTTTGAAAATGAGGTTTTCACTTCCAGAACATTTTTCAAACTACTTTGTTCTTCCCTAGTTTAAGCACTTTTATTTTGACATAAGAACTGGCAAGAAATAATGTATGTTAGAGAGCAGAAAGTTGCTACTACTGGAAAAATGAGAAATTGGAACAGCCTTGCAGTCAGAGAAAAAACAGAGCAAAAGGTCACTTTTATATGGAATTATTTTACCCTGAAAAATGTTATGTAGTTGCCAGCAACAGATAGGAATCAATTCTAAAAGCAATCCTATACCCCATGCTTGGAACAGAAACAGGGTGCTTGCTGTTTTCATTCTAGTAGAGCATTGTGTTACCTTTTCTATATCTGTCCAATTCTTAGCATGTTTGTTCGCACCATATCTCAACACAGATTACACTACGACACTGACCTGCTGTCAGACAGGGATTAGCTAATGATGCATCAGAGCTAATGATGCAAAAATGCTTAGATTAGGTACCTGATAAGACTTTCAATCTCTGCCAGTTAGATGTCCTCCAGGAGCTTTAAATGTTATTAAAAAATAATTTTGAGTGTTTTATTTGTAAACATGAGATGTCAGACTCGAGACATGTTTCTTTAATGATTCTGAAATCAGTTGCTGTAAGTTGCTCCTGTGTGTCTGTCAGCATAGCTTGGAAAAGTTTGTTTCATACAAAGGCTACTGTGGTACCCAAAGACTGTAGACCAAAGAAGAATAAAAAGAGTGCAGCATTAGTACTGTTATGCTGCCTCATAGCTGGGCAGGAAAGAAAAGCTGGAAGTGATCTGCCAGCCTCTGCTGCTAAAACTGTAGTTGAGGTGCTACTTGTATTAGCTGGTATTAAATCTGTGATAAGGTACCACATATTTGCAAGGGAGGTGTTGTGAGACATAAGGTGATGACATGAGGGTCATTTACTTATGCCTTTTAGAAAGTCCTTTTCTTCACACTGGAAGCTCCTGTTGACTTCAGAAGACTAAGTAACTTTTAACCGCAAAACTTCGAAGTGGTATCTACACAAGAAAATAAAATTTCATCACCATTAAACTTCCATGGTACTTCTGTGTAGGTGATGCAGATGTTTGAAAGAAAGAGTAATGGATTCTTTATGTAAGTCCAGATACCATGAGGATACTTTCAGAACGTGCCCGGTCCAGACAGGTATCTTTGAAATCATAGGTGTACTTCAGTGCTGTGGGTGGGAAATGTAAGTTATTAGTGCCAGTAATTCATGTAGAAAACTCTATCTTAAACTTCATCTAAAAAACAGGATGTTTTCCTACCTCTAGGATCCAGCTTTAATTTTTTGGGGTGGAAACAAACCTTCCTTTTATAATCTCTTCGTGGCTAGTTCCAAATTTCCCTGAATTGTTTATTGACCGATAAAACATTTGCAGTGAAAAGACCTAGGATTAATTTTGCAGTGCTTTCAACTGGTTTGCCAGTTGTTTCCCTACAGCAACGCTACAGCAGAAGAGATATTTATGTGCTTACTGATACTTGAGTGTCACAGCCTTTAAGTAGATATGGTTGGTGATGGATATTATGCTAAAGATTTTAGTATGTTGTTAATCAGTATTGGAAGTTGGAATTTTGGTTTAGTCTTTTTTTTCTGTTGAACTCAAGTGAACACTGTATGCCATTTCCTGACTTACTGCTCCATGAACCCGTTTACAGAAAGTGTGGTTTTATCTGTTGCCTGTAAATGATATTCACCTTGCAGATAGACTGGAGATTAGCTACTATCAAATAAAATGTCAAGCTTGTGAAAGTCCTTGTGATTGTCTGAGACCATAAGAGGAGTAAAGCTCCTTAAGTAAATAAAGACATTTAGCAGCAGTCTCATGAATTGCCTAGTGCGATGCTAGTTGTTCTTTTGTCCAAATGAACAAAATTTTTTATTGCTGATCAGTTTTTCTTAGGTTGCAGTGTCTTTCAGGATATGTGTGTGGTGGTGGTTGTTTTTGTAGGTTTTACTTAACTGTTATGGTGAAGTTCACGGAAGATGGGATTTAGTGACCACTGTGGCAAGTTGCTTGGATTCTTGTTTGCTTGGATTTCTCAGTTACAAGTGTAAACTTTATGTTACCACAGAACCATGTTCTTTTAATTGTCCAGTACAATAAATGATTTCTTATGACAGTTAATAATTCATAGGTAGAGACAAGTAAGGAAACAGGCTGGTTGAGGATTATCTCCTCTTTCAGCAGTGAGCAGTCATAAATTTCAAATCAGGAGAGATTTGTATGCCTTAATAGAGAGTCACTACCATTACTACCCATGCTGGCACATGCTTGAAACAGGCTCAGGATTTTACTGTGAGCTGATTTTGCACAGACCTGATCTGTGCAACCAGGTAGTGCCTGCTGCACCATGCTCTTGTGGGACAGCACTGGCTTTCCCTTCAGGCATTTCAATACTGTGCAGTTGGGGATGAAGAGGTACTTGCATCTGACCTTGTGAAAGAGCCCTGGGGACTATTCACAGTAGAATTCCAGCATTCCAACAAAATTGTGACTTACTTTACATTACTGCCAGTAGCAATCTTGCAACAACTACATTCTCACTGTAGTAATTTTTCTGGTTACCAATAAAAGAAAAAGTTTTAAAAAAGAAAATCTTGAACAATATTATTTGCAATAAAGTTGATTCATTGCAAACAATTAACACGTGCAATAGGAAAAAGGTATTATTTGGATGATGGTTAATTTTTTCAGCCCAAGCTCTGTGTCAAGCATTTTTAAAGTTTTCAAAATTGCTTTTTTCAAAAGTAGGTTTTAGCCGTTACTCTCCAGTTCAGCTCTCAGAAAGCTTCTGGTATAATGATTTAAATTTAAAAAAATGTTTTAAACTTTAGTAGGATACTTACATTATTAAAAGTGTTTTCCATGTTAGACTGATGTAGTATATCCCTGTGCATTTTAAGTAGAGTTCAGCTTTGTGAGTATTCTTCTGATATGCATTTTTTCTGGAATCTGTTAGCTTTGTATAACAAATTCATCAGAAAAGTAATCTAAGCCTTGGTGGTAAGAACCAGTTTAAATTTTAAGAGTTTTCAAGTTTTTGCTGGAGTATGAGAATACATATTGGAAACAGGGAAACAGAATTCTATTTTATGTTGGCATGACTTAAGAAGCTACTGAAACATACTGGTTCCCTCTTACTCTACTAGAAGATGGCTCATATGAAAAATACGAATGTTCTATTGTGTTACAATGAAAAACTATCATAGATGCTTTATTATCAAAAATAATAGCTAAGGTGTCTCTATACAACTTGACTGTGGTTTGCAGGTTGATTTTTTTCTTTTAATATACACATCTGAGATTTTATTTTGAAGTGTGTTTATCCCCTGCTTGAGTCTGTTGTTTTTGCTTGGTCAAGCTTTCTGCTCGCTTTTGGGGGTTTTTGCCCCAAAATCACCGCACGATAGAGTTGTGTGAGACCAAAGAAAAACCTAAATGTTTGTAAGATTCCATCCTTTCCTTTCCATTGCACTCAAAAAAAAAAAAAATTGAATCACAGCTGAATTCATATTGATGTATCTTATAAACTATGGTTTTGCTGTAATATGTAGAAACTGGCTTGGATTTAAGTTCTGTGGTGCTCTAGCTAGGTGGGTATGAGAAGGTCATATCAGGGTATTTGATTCAATTGAGAGCAAGCCAATGATTATGCTCAGCATAAGGTGATGGAAGACAAATTTTTTAGTCACTGTGAAGTAAAGAAATGGAAGAAGTTGCTGCTTTTCAGAAAGTCCTTATTGCCACCAAAGCGTTTGTATTCTGATAATAACTTAAGACTGCGAAAAATTAGACAACAACCCCTGGAAACAACTAGGGGGGAGGGAAATGAAGAATAAAGATACCAAGCCCAGTAAACAAAAAAAAAAAATTGCCCTCCATCCATGTTGGAAGTGGAGTGATGCTTTTCACTGTTATGAGTGAAGCATCAATATATTCTGCTGATATAAAACTGAATTGCCAAAATACATTGATAAATGCAATGGTGGTTTCACAAGATTTAATGACAAAGTACACTTGACTATTTACATCGTAGAGGGCAGAGACAGATAAAACTATCAGGGAGAGTGTCCTATTGGGTCATCAGGTTCAGAAAGGACCCCCTTGCTTTCTAAATTCCTCTCAAAGAGATCTCTAGGTGCAGCCAGATCTAATTCTAGTCCCAGACTTGGTAAATGTTTATGTCTAAAGGATTATATGTACACAATCAATCCTCTGTATCACTTAGATAAGGTGTCTCACTTCCTGAGAATGTACTGTGGCAGGGAATCTCTCAACTTCAAGGCTTAACCTTGAGAGGTGTCCCTTCTCAGGGAGAGAAGGGAGCACAGTTGCTGCCCTGGGAGAGAGACAGTAATACAAGTTTTCAGTTAGGTATTTTTGCATCAGTTCTCAGATTATCATATTTCCCAGAATGCTTGAAAGGAATTTGTGTCCTGGGGCATTTATAGGTAGTTGGTTTTCAGTCAGATGGGGTAAGCTGGTGAAGTGTACACTTATTAGATAGAGTGATTTGTTTTGAGGTTTATTTGGTGCTATGGTTCACATTTTCTTTAAGTCTATTCACATTTTTTTATGTGTAAATAACAGCATAGCGGCAATAGCTATACTCTCCGAAATGCGTTAATTTGTCTCCAGTGTTTGGCAGTTTTCTCTGATTTTTCAAAGGTACCTTGCAAATTGGCAAGTAAAAAAAGCAAGTACAAAGTATGGATTCAAGAGAAACTTAAAAATGTGTAGACAAAGTCATTTACAATTTACATGTAAACACTGACAAGTAGTAAGTTCTTCCAACTTAAAGGAATCACCCATGTAATGAGTATATAGGACTTTCGTTTTCTTTAGTCCCTATATTAATATGTTAAAATTATGAAAGACGTAGGCCACATTATATAATGACAAGTCTCCAGTCTCCATCTTCTCAAATCTCCTTTGAATGGCAAATGATACTTACTCTTGAACACTATTACGCTTACATTTCTGCCTCAAAATTTCTGGCATAGTTCTACAAGCTTTCATGTGTTTTTATCATGAGTTTCAACTCTGATATTGTAACATTCAAAGATTCTCTGATTCAAAGATACGTTTAAGATAACCAATTGTTAACTGTAATAAACTGGCACTATGTAAGGATGGTCATATAATTTTTTTTAGGCAAATAGTGGTGGGTTTACTTTCATAACCATTGGTGCTATCTATTGCACAAGCCAGCAGTATCTTTGGATTGAATCATAGGCATAAAGTTAGAGGAACTGTTGTTTGAAGTGGTGTGATTTATGTGATTAGATAAGCTAGAAAAGGTATGGGAGCTACTTGCTTAAGAATGAAAAAAAGATTGTGTTTGCTTCCTCCCATTATTCAAGTGTTGCAGATTTCAATTTCATAGGAAGTATGAAAAGAATACTTAGAAATATTTATTAATTATTTCACATGAAAAGAATTACAACACTTTTGATACTCATACTTCTTTTAAAAAACCAGTAAGATTCATATTGGGTCTACTTGTTTTTTGGGTTTTTTTTAGGCTAAGAGCAGCAAAATTAGTCTGTGATACATAAAATATGCTCGGTAGTGTAGGAAAAACAGTCTTGCTAATAGGTCAAATGAAAAATCACTATGGAAGAAGTGACTTCGGGGCTTACTAATGTGTTTCCCACAGCACTAGGTGTATGTGTCTTTCATGCTTTCTGCATGAGATATGACTTCATTATAGGTAATATGAATAGTTTCTGTCTCAAAAAAAAAAAAGGACCCATGGGCTTACAGATAAAACTATATGTAGGAAATGGAAGTTACAGTGGGGTGTTCGTGGGGAAATGGTCTTGGATAGCAAAGGGGAATGGGCATAGAGGGGAACACAAAGATTATAGATACTTGAATGGAGTTAAGTCTTGATGGACGAACTACATCCAAGAGATGGACTGGAAATCATTGGAGATAAGATGAAACATTTTCTAGGAGTTTTTTCCCTTCTATCAAGCTGCTAAAATTGCTAAGGCTTCGTACATCTGCACAGATCTAGTAGCAGACCTCAAGAAGTTTTCTGTATGTGACCAGATATTTCTAAGGCTTTTTTCTTCCTTGTGTGAGAAACAGCACAGTGCTAAGAACTGTGCTGACAAGAGGACCACTTTCCAAATTTTGAACAAAATAGTCTTGTTCTGATGACTGGTAACTGAATGGGTCGCATATTCTTGGTCTCTGCCGTTATATTTCCACAAGTTTTGCCTGCTGCATTGTGTTTTTAATTTCGGGCCACATTACAAAGCATTGATTCAGTATATTTTCAGACTTCTCACTCCTTTATAAAGCTATTTTTTAGCACAAAATATTTAGTTCAAAACCAGCAAATGAAGCTTTATTTAATGGATTGTACAAGGCATTTAATAGGTTTTGAAAAGCATGTAGCCACTGAATCTGGAATTACTTTCAAATATGTATTTCTTATACTTATGTACTTTTAATAAGAAGTGTTTTTTTAGTTGTTCAGTCTCTTTCCAGAAACTCAGTCTTTTGCTTTTCAGAGGTTAAAGATTAAAGAAAAAATGCTGGAGGCTATATTATACAAAGGTTCTTTTGTAGCTCAGAAAAATAAAGGCTTGATTTAAGCACTACTTGAAGAAAGTTTCAGAAGTCGATTTTTTTTTTTTTTTTAATATACAGCTTTATTTGACATGTGTTGATATTTAGCCAGCCAGGACTGAATGCAGCAGGAACTCCTGACACAGCCTCCTTGGCCTTCTGTAGTAAAGGCCAGAGCACTGTGTCCCCCAAAGTCACAGACAGCCATTGTACCACTCTTTCTTCCACTTAGGATGTCAGTGGCAAAATCTCTTTTTCATAAGATCAGTCTGTGTAATTCTGCAATGACATTATCACTATTTGTTTGTCCAGCAAAAAATCCACGTTTGAGCCATGATTTCACACATAGCATTTTTATAGGTATGTTTTTACAAGCAGAACATGTTTAATCTTCCTTGCTACCAGCCAGATGCAGTTCAGCCCTGACCCAAGTCCATGGTGTTGTGTTGATGCAACTAAAAGATTCAGCTTTCCGGAGGTTTTATTCCCTGGGGTCCTGTGCTGTGCTTACTGAAGGACACAGTTTGCTCTCTGATGGGGGCTTGATTCCAGTTACCTGAGAGCTACAGCACAGGCTTGCAAGTGCCAACACACAGTGGTATCAATTTCCTCAGGTGTTTTCTAATTACAGAGAATAATACTGTTGGCCATTGTCTTGAAAATAAGTTTTTGTGTGAGGCTACACCAGTGCTCCCAGTCCTGCTCCCCTCACTGAGTCACTTTCACCAGCATCCCGAGCGTGTTTCTTATGTTTTCTAATATCATGAGAGACAGGTAGTCTTTGCAGCATCAGCATAAAATACTTTTAAAGGCAGTCAGTTATTGCTTTATAAACAAGGATATCTTTTCTAATATCACTTAGCTTTCAGATTATGATCAGATACACAGCTCCCTGTTGCTGTATTGCACACCTGTGCTGTTAGCAGGTCTTTAAAATATCTTTACAGCAACATGGGTTGTAATATGTGCTGTACCAACATTAAAGCAAAATTTTTTAAATTTATTTTGCAGGGGTTCCAAGTGTATGAGAACTCCATAAAGCATTAATCCTATCTTAATCTTTAGTTTAAATTTTTCTATCCTCTTTTATATCCCAGGATGAAAGCAGTCTGATCTTTAAATTTTTTGTTAATTTCCCAGTTGTGCATACTTTTGCTGGACATTTCTACTGGTTTAGATATCCTCCTTGATTGTGCTTAGACTTGCTTTGTTTCAGTCTCTTCTTGCAAAATGCAGATTGATTGATAAAGACAACTGAAATGCTATAGCAATAAGTGGGAAATGAAACAAAAATAACTTTTGACCACAGGCTAGCGGGGAGAAGTAGTGCACAGCCAATGAGTTATCCCTGTTCAATTCTAAGTGTAAATTTGTCCTTTCCTGTTTTTGAAAGAAAACATTTTCATTTGTTAGGATACCCTCTGTTTATAGAGGGTGCAATTGCTATTTGCTACATGCCATACAGAGATAAAACATTCTAACTCAATTTTTTGTCTCTTTTAAGTGGATCTTCATGATGTCATTTATTGTGGGTGATTTGAGGTGGTGTATTTTTCATCAGGAAAGAACCAGAGTTAGGCTTTGTTCTACAGTTTGGGTTATGTTTATATCCATCTGTTTTAGGAAAACAAGGGTGCTGATTCTGCTGTTCTGTGTTTGTAAGGTTGGAGTGGCCAGCCAATGTGCTGGTGGACAAGTCCCAGAGAAATCTAGTTTTGCATGGTTTAGAGGCAGTATAACCATCCAGACAGCATGAACGTTTAGCTAAAAGAACTTGTTAAGTAAAACAGAAAAAAATTTATTAGTGGCTACTGGACAAGTATGAGCTACTACTCTGGGTTTGTAATAGAAATATTTGTGTTGTTGTCTTGGTGACTGTTAACCTTTCACGTATAGGTACAAGCTGTGCTAAGAAAAGAATGGCGCACGTATCAGCTTATGTTCTTCTCAGTTTAAATCAGCAGTGAGAGGGACATTGTCTGCGGTGCCTTCTTTCTTGTAGGACATGAAATTAAAACTGCAATTTCAGTTTTAACCTTTGGTAAACATTTATATTCTGCACTTCTGATCTGTGTTAGTCATTTCTGATGTGTTAACAGTCATTCTGTTAACACAGTATGAAATAGCTCAAAACCCTAATTTAGTTTACCTATATTAATTGTGATTAAGTAAAATACCACATACCTTACAAAAAAATGGTTTTTTCTCCTTAATACCCATGACTCTGGAAAGAATCCTCTCCAACTTCCCTGTAGCTCTCCTTTTTCCACTGCTTCTGCCAGTAGTCTTTTTAATTCATAGGCACAAATTAGTTAGAAATAGTAGAGAGTGTATGTCATCTTAGACAGAAACTGGAGGTTTGGAAGAGTTCAAACTAGATATTGTTATTAATATAATACAGTCACAATCTTGATATTTTTAAATGTTCTGAATAAGCAGCTAATGTGTATAATGTTCTCTGCACTAAAAAATTAAATAAAATGTGAATGCCAGGTTGCCATAAATCAATAGATTATTGTTATTTAGCAGTGTAATGTAGGTCACTGTGAACTCCACTTTTCCATTTACCATCTGCAGATTTGAACATCACTTTGAGACATTTGAGATTTCCTTTTACAGGATCTATGGAAAATGTAGTAAGCTACCTTTAAAATCTACTGATTATTCATAAGTTATGTTTACATTGCTTATCATGACCCTTACTTTTATGCAAAAACCTTATGCTCATGATGTTTTATAGCCCATGGAGGCCACAGAAGGCCATGAAGTATATTGGCATGTTAAAATATGCCACACAGTTTGTGTATGAAGTCAAATTTCCAAGCTTCTAACTTCTGGCTAAGATAGAAGGGAAAGATGAAAGAGCAAAAGGACAGCCGTGCTAGATCACATGAAGATCATATTTTGTCCAATATCATGACTACAGGAGTACATGTAAGCCAATAACTACAGACAAAAAGGAACTAAGCAAGCATATATAATATTCCTCTCCCAGTTTCCAAGTATTTCCAGCTACAGGGATTTCCTGAACCAGATGTGCATTCTGTATGCTTTGTAACGTGCAGTGCCTTTATATTCCATTAATTTATTCAGTTCACCATTGAACACATTACATTTAGCACGCAAAGCATTCTTTGTCAACAAGGTCTACGGGTCTGTTCTGCTGTGTGGAGTCACCACCTCCTTTTTATTTCTAACCATTTAGCTACTTTTGGTTTCTCTAACTTTATTGTTTTAGAAGAAAGCACTGTTACTGTTGGTTCCAATTTGACCTCACTCAAAGGCATGAGGATTTGGGTGGTTAGCAGCCAATAGCTGGCATTTTTTATTCCTCTTCTAGTTTGATTGTTTTAGCATTTCATATTTTCAACTGTCTGTTGAGGATTATGCATATGCATTAAAATTACAAGATTTGAAAATGTCATATAACCAATTCAGGACATTTCATAGCCATTTACTATAATGAATACACAGTAAAAATCACAATAGTTGTCAATACTGCATCATTGTGATTAAATTACTTTTCTATCAGCAGATGATGGAATAATGATGGAGAATATCATGGTGGAGTGAGCAGAGCACAGGGTGTGCATGTAACCTTTGGTTACTTTAGGAGAAAGTAAATGGGAAGAAAGGAGATGGAGTTTGTGGCCTTTAGTATTTCATATCATAATACGTTTTGAACATCATCATAAGGTGAGAAAGAGGAAAAACATGCCTCTAAAGACTTCTAGAAGGATATTAAGTCTTATTCAGGTGCTAAAGTGAGCAGGCATCTGGAGATCATTAAGAGGCAAGTCAATATGGATAGATTTTGCATTACCTTTCTTCTTCAAATTAGTAATGAACTTAGTTACTTTAACAGGTAATCTTATTAGTACTGTGTCATTGTCTAGAGCAGGTTGGGGGTCTAAATGACATGGTCGGAATCTCTCACATTGTGTCAAAAGTAATAATAGCAATTGGTTTTCTCTGAAATTTTGAAGAAGATTTGAACTGGCAATATCTTCCTTGGATTCCTAATTTTATTTTTTTTTCATTTTAATTTGATGGCAGAGAGCAAGGGGGAAAAACTACTATTGCTCATGAACAGACATAGGAGAATTTCTTTAAACACGAATGTTTAAGGGAAACAACATGTTATTTTCCAGCAAATTATTACCCATCAGACTGTCAACCATTAATTTTTTATGGCTTGGAATAAGTTTTTCTAAAGATTAAAAGTAATCTCTGATGTAGTTTTTTCACTTCTTTATATTTCCTGACTCTGACTGGAGGAACTAAAACTAAAATAACACAAATGAAACTTTTCCTTTTTTTTTTTCTGTCCAGTGAAACTGGAAATGCCTAGTGAGTGACAAATAGTCTTCTGTGATAATTTTACTGCATTAAGCAGGAAATAAGATGCTGAGAGAGACAGAGTAGCATTGACCACTTGGGAGCTTAATTATAGTAACAAGCTTTTCATGAGAATATCATTGATCCAGTGGTGAATAACAGATGTGTTTTAGTAACTGTACATTTTTTAGCTGCTTTGACATGCAGCAAGTTTTATGGATTTGGGTATTTTTATGTAATGGTTAAATGTCAGCAAAGCATCAGGAAATGCTTCTTTAAAATTAAATTAAACTTGTGTATAATTGTGTTTTTAAGAAGTCTTGATGGTCTACAAATTTAACTAATTTTTGGCTCTTTTGAATTAAATATACAACTCTGCAGTGGCAGAATTAGTGATTGCTTTTGAAAACTTCCAGGACAAAGATGGAAGAGATAACTATAGGATATAATAAAGGAAAAAAAAAAAAAGCTTTATTTTTATATATCAATAGTAATTTTTGCTTCTTACTGAGCCTTGCAGTGGGTTATGGGTATCACTTCAAACTGGGTTTTTACCCTATGTACCACATTTTTCTGAAGTTTCCTATACAGTTATATTTTTACATTATTTTTCTTGATGATGATCACTGAACTTTAAGTATAGTAAACCAGTCAGAAGCAGCATTTGCTCTACTGACTTACCTCACCATAGTCCAAGATCACCATTGTAGAGCAACTTTTCCTACACATATAAATGTTGGAGTTCTGTAAATAATTGCATATAGAAACCATGGAGATATCAGCATATCGTATATACTTTTTTCTCTAATATAGATTGAAATTAAATACATCTGAAGGTTTTTCCTTGTTCTTTTCCTATGTGTGTCTTCTGCAAAGAGTTAAAAATTAGTTAATTCTCAATTTAAGAAACCTTGAGGACTACTACCTGGAATGAGGGAAGGAACATTTTGTGTAAAATTCTTACATTAGAAATTAATTAAGCTAAAAGGAGTAAAAATAACTAAAAAGTTATTTTATATATAATGTTAATAATGTTTTATTTAATGTTATTTGAATTTTGATTTACAAATGAGTGATGGGCTTTGCAAAGTATGTTTTGGATACAGAAGTCCAGTTGCTAACATCTCTGAATTTAGTTGTGTGTCTATGTATGAGGAAGTCTGTTTTAAATCTCTGTAACAGTGATACATTGCCCCAAATGCCACTTTCAAAACATCTTGTACCTTTGGTTAATTGAACCTTGTTTTCTTAGGGTTGGGGTTTATATGTATTGTTACATGCTAATTATTTTTAAATATCTTTTTAAAGCTCTCTTTCACCTTGTCCACACTTCCAATGTTGATGTGAAAAATGCGATGACCTTCAGTGGGCCTCTGGAAGACATGTTTGGATACACCGTCCAGCAGTATGAAAACGAGGAAGGGAAATGGTAAGCCTTTTTCATTTTTTTAAAATGAACACTCCAAAATATCAGGTTGTCAGTGACTCAGGTGCTATTCTTTTGTTTTCAAGTAAGGGTCAGATTCTATAAGTCAAATTTCTTAAGTTAAGGCACAGACCTGAGGAAACCTGGACAGTTTGGGAGAGTGAAAGATCCACATTCAAACCTTCATTTGTCCCTCAAAGACATAAGTGACTTCACAAAAGTGGTAAATTCCCTCATTGATGAAGCTGAGAAAGTACTCTGTTTTGCTTGAGCTCTATTTTTTCCATTTACCAAATGAGGTCTTTGCCTTTTCCTTCTGTTAATGTATTTGCAAAGAAATTATTCTTATTCTACCTAAATAATATGTATGATGTATTTTTTCCTAAAGTTTTCTGTCAGAGATTGTCTGAACTGAGTTTTTTAACTGGTGGGAAAGTATTTGTTAGTACAGTACTCCCTCAGACTTCCCTTTTGGAGGGGTAATTATGTCTTGCAACTGGTAATATATTTGCATTTTGGAGTTGGAGCCTTTATCTTAACCTCTCTTTTCCTTCCTGTTGTTCCAAGTGGAGGTTGCATTTTGGCATGCTTACTCATATTGCTTCTTGGTCTTTTGATAAACACCTGCTTATGTTTTTCCCTCGTTAAAACAAACTTCACACACTGACAGCTGGGCTGCGGGACTGAAAAAACAATTGCACGGGAAGAGGTTTGGGAAACCTGAGATCTCCATCATTCTTTGCAGATTGCTCTGGTTTTCCCAGAGCTTTGACAGTAATTTGACATTTTTGGTAAAACCAGGGATTCCTGCATGCAGCCAGGACCAACAGCCAGTGTTCTGCAGTGCCCAAGCAATGTCCCCTGCAAGTGCCAGGACTGACTGACTCCCAGAATCTGTCCACCACTGCAACACTGTGTTCACCATTAGCCATAGGGAATGTTCACAGACATGAAATTGCAGAGCCTGCTTTTGAATAGCCTAATTCTCAACTGCTGAGACTGTAGGATCTTTAAATACACATTTGCATTAGGGTCATGAGAGAATAATAATAATGACCTTCTTTGAGCTAATTTAAACTCTCAGGAAATGGAATCCATTCTAGGAGCTCCAATTTTGCACAGTAAGCTCTATTGTTGTAAACTGTCCTGAAACCTTTCAAAACCAAACAATAATATGATCTGGAAAGAGTGACTACCAGTAGCCAAAGGAAGACAGTGATATGAACTAGTGTGCTAGATCTGGACATCTCTGAAATTAAACTCTAGAGCTGCTGTAAATTGTCAAGCTTTCAGCATATCTACATCTAGAGCAGAAAATTTGTTGATAGTTAAAAATAAATATACAAAACAGCCTTGTGATGCTTTTTCAACTTCTGTAATGCTACCTGTAATACGACAGATAGAGATTTTCAGCAACAGGTTGTCTGTGAATATGACTGAGGTTGTTTCTCAATGAAACCGGGATCCCCTAAAAAAATCCCTTCTGCAAAAACACAAAACAGCCTTTCAGACTACTTACCTCTCTTCATGGGGCTCTTTCTTTATGAGAAAGTAACAGCACAGGCACATGAAGCTGATGAGCATTGATCACCTTCCACAGGATGTCAGGAACACTCAGCTTCTCTGCATTTTAAAAATTTGAAATTTCTTATAATAACGTGAACTGCTGGCTCACATTTTTTAAGACTGAATTCTTCTTCTGAGTGCTTGTGAGCCTCTGCTTCAGTATGTGGTCTCTGAGCATTGAAAAGAGGTTTTCATCTAAAATAATGTAAAGACCAAGGATTTATTAGATAAAACAGATCTTTCCTTCTGTGTTATTTCTAGTACTTGTCACTCATCCATCAATGTTGCTTCTATTTGCCACTGCAATTTTTTAAAATGTTATTCTAGTCTGTAATTTGATATCTAGCCCATTTCCTTTCTGTATCTGTATTATTTTGCTTGTATCTGAACTAGGATAATAGGTCCTTCTCTTGTTCTCCATCCTGTACTACTAGTACAGAGCTTGCTGCAGCAGTGCTCTCTCTGTAAGTTTTATTTGCTGACTTTTGTACCTTGTAAGATAGAGGAAATTTGAAGTAACTTATTTCATTTGCAGGATACTTATTGGTTCACCGTTAGTTGGCCAACCTGAGAAAAGAACAGGTGATGTCTACAAATGCCCCGTAGGAAGGGACAGCCAGTCACCCTGCACAAAACTGAACTTGCCAGGTATTAAAGGAAATAAATCTGTGTCATGTGGAGCAATAATAGAGGTCAGATCTTAGGAGATTTTTAGATTGTAAATATGCTTTAGAAATGTTTCTAAAGGGAAAATTTACGTAGGACTCCAGAGCGAAATGTGAAGGAAGTTGTTTTTGTAAAACCAAAAATTATTTTATTTTAAGGCTTCTCACTATCCTATGGAAAATATGCTCATAATTTTAGAATGGGCATGTGATTGTGTTATCAAAACTTTATTATGACTGGCATTAATTGTGGTTGGAAGTCCTGCCCATGAAGCCAGAAAGGCCTTGGAGTATAATTTCATGGATTACCCTTTTCAAAGCTCTCTGAAGGCAACAAGAACCTTCATAATGCCACCAATAAGCTTTTGATGAAAATGTAACTAAGCTTGATGCATCTTAATATAACATAGGTAAATATTAATAATTTCCTTGCTCATGTCAAGAGTTATGTAGATGCCATGATGTAGACTGGAAGAGACTTCCTATTAATATGAATTTCACTAAATACACATGTCATGATATTTATTTTCCCTTGAAACATAAATGTCTATCATGTAGCATAACAATAGCATAAAAAAAACTTAAGTCATTCATCATAAAGTAAACAAAAAAAAAAAGAAATATTTTTTCTAATTAACAAAACTGAGTAGTATCTTGCTTTCATTGCGCTGTTATTTTTACTTTTTTCTTATTTTGCGGTTCAAGAAAACTATGTGAGACAACCATCCAGACAAATTTTCTGGGATAAAAGCCAGTCCCAGAAATTTTTGTTGATTGTTGCAATTGAAGAAAGAGGAAGAAGGGTGCTAAAATATTTAATGAAACCAGTGTTGGTCTGGGGTTTATTTTAGAAGCTGGAAGCTCCATACTAGGGGATATATACTTAAGCATTTTATTTTCATGTTCCCAAATACTTAACATTTTAATCTATTTATAGCTGCTACTTCAGTTCCTAATGTCGTGGAAGTAAAAGAAAACATGACTCTTGGAACAACCTTAGTGACTAATCCAAAAGGAGGGTTTCTGGTAAGAAAGGACTTTCTGCCAATTTAAAAAATCTGTTTTCTCCTCGGGTATCATAATAAAAACATTTCACCCTTTCTTATTTTTTAAAGGCATGTGGACCACTTTATGCCTACAAATGTGGACGTTTGCACTACACAACTGGGGTTTGCTCTAATGTCAGCTCAACTTTTGAGACCATTGAGGCCATTGCTCCATCTGTGCAAGGTATGCATGCCACAAGAATTCTCATGTGTGTCTGAAAATAAGAAGTGCCAAACAAGAGAAATGTATACACATAGGCATATATAAAAAAAATGAACTGCTTAACTTAGCTACCAGCATTACCAAGTTAAGTAAATGTTTTCATTGTCCGTATATAACCTAAATTCTTCCTACTTTTGGAATTTATCTCTGTATAAACAATCATTACAGTGCTATGTAACATCCAAACACAATTGCTAAAAATAGTTGCTTATGTTTTTAACTTATGGCCAAAAGACTCTTTTTAAATAATGACGGCATGTAGAAACCTAATAGAAACCCACTTGAGTCGCTGTTGAATACTCCAGTTATGTGATTTTCTGCTCCCAGTCTTAAATTTCTGCTTACAAAAAAAAATCTTTCTGATAAAGGAGACACAAACTACATGAGATATAGTGCAAAAGTTGAAGAATGATACTTGGCATCACAGATGCCAGTTCAACCCCAGTGCAGAAAGGTATACATTTGTTGCTAGTTACAGAAGTAACTGGAACTGCTGGATAAGTCTGATCATTGTCAGTATCAATTTTTATGTGGCAATCTGTGTTGCAGAGTGTAAAACCCAGCTGGACATTGTCATAGTCCTCGATGGGTCTAACAGCATTTATCCGTGGGAGAGTGTCACAGCCTTTCTAAACAGCCTCCTGAACAACATGGATATAGGCCCTCAGCAAACACAGGTAACATGGTACATAATTTATGCGTGTTTTTTTCAATTTGAGAGTCAAAAAAGGATTAACAGGAAATAGGATAAGAGTTACCTATGGACCTCTTCAATTCCAAGAACAATAGGATACTAAAGTAAAATAGCTGAAATCACAACTAAGCCAGTACTCAGTCATTGAATAGCAATGTCAGGAAGACTGTCCCTCCCCTCACTGCTCAGGCAGTTTGGAGAAGCTGACTTTCTAACAAAGAGACAAAAGTTAAGTGCATTAAGTGAGACTGTTTGAACACTGTCCTTTCCCACTTCCTTCCTCTCCACAGCCACTTCTTGTCTTCTTTTGTACTTCATAGCACAAAGGTTATTTCTGCTCTTCCGAGGGACACATGCGTGGTTTGGACAGCTTTTGACTGTAAGTTTTTTGAAGCAGCGTTCCCTGTTTAGTACTGTGGAACACTGGGCATACAGCTTTTAAACCTTGAAATCATAATTAATGAGTGGCTGTTAAGCTGCATGTTATTAATGGCAGAAGCTGCATTTATATAATAAGTGGAGAAGGCCAAATTCCCAGCTGCTATAAATCAGTGTGGTTCCTTCAGAATTAATGGAACTACGACCAATTACCCCCCTGAGGATCTGGCATATGTCTGAACAGAGTATGTAAATATCAGTTCTAGGAGAACTCTGGGAAGAGGGAAACATGGATTCTGGGATACATTTTAGCACAGAAACTTTCACTAACAGCAAGAGAAGACACTGTTTCTCTATTTTCCATCTCTCAAAATCAAGGATTTTCCAGGCCCCATTTGATATGCTGCAGGCCAATGCTTAGCATTTTTGCAACTTCAGCTAACATTCAGCTTCTACCTTCACAAAGGTGACCATGAGAAGGCATAAAGCATACCTCTGTTTGCAGAGAGCGCTCCTGACATTTTCCGTGTTAATTGAGGTTCTCAAGTTGCCACCCAAGTTCTCTGTTGTCTGTGCTGAACGCTGGCTGATAAAGTAACTTATAAACTGTCGACTTTACAGTCATGTCCTATTATTTTAAACACACTTTTTTTCTTGATATTGTAAGGAAGAAAGAAAAATACTGTGTTCAATTTAACAGAAAGAAAAAAAGAAATTCTTCCTGGTCCCTTAACCTGAAGATTAGTCAAACATGTGCCATCTTAAAATACTTAAATCTGAACTTCCCGGTATGGGGCAGTGGCTGCATGGAAATCATTAAAGTCTTCTACACAGAGGTCTTCATGGGAGTGGTACACAGGGAAATCAACTCTACTGCTCCTTCAGCCCTCTTCCTCACCCAACAATTCCTAAATTTTTACATGGCCACACCTCTGTTATGTTTGGTTTTGGAATCCTGCCTCATCTGTGTGGCTCAGCTTGTACACAAAAGGTCCTTTGCTGACCTGCACTTCAACAGCCTGACATCTGCACCTACAAAATCCATTGTACCCACAGTTTGGCATAGCTACCCCTCTTCTCACACGAACACTTATTCACTTGAGAACATTAGCTTTGGCATTTGGTTGCTACAGAGCAGAAACATTTAAGAGGGAGATAAGAATAGGATAAGGAGAAGAGGCACTGAAAAACTGAAAATGGAAGGCAAAGGCTGAGCGGAATTTTCTCGGTCCCTCTTACGTTCCTCCTTCCTCAGAACATATCTCATCTCTCTCCTCTCCTCTGAGCCCCCGGCTTGTAATCCAGGCATATCCAAAGTAAGTAATGGGTTTATACTCTCTCCCACACCTACACATCTCCTTTCTCAGAAAAATGACTATTTTTAATGACTATACAGTGGGGAAGAAGAGAAACAGCAGGGCAGGCTTATTTATCCTCTCTTCTCTGAGAGCACAGAATAGAAGCACAGGAACAATAGTTTACTTTCTGTCAGTTTAAACTGATTTTTCCATTTTCATTTTTTATGGCTCAGCATGTAGAAACCAGTGGACTTTCACTGACTTAAGATTGTTTTGCACAGGAAAGGAAAGAGGTGATTACAGAATGACTCTGTAGCAGCTTGGGTGTGACTTGTTCAAAACCTTGTTTTGATTAGAGGCTTGTGAGACATTTGGGTTTTGTTTGGTTTTTTTCACTTATCCCCTCCATGAACAATGGTTATTAGGTTTGTAACAAGCCAGGAGAGAAATAGTTCAATGTTCCATGTTTGGTAGATTTGAAAGTGAAAGCTGAAGGTTTCAAATGCAAAAAGCCAAATTTTATGGGTATTTTTTTTTAGGAGCTATTTCCTTCTCCTTTACCTTCTCCAGATAATCTATAACATCATACTGATGGTTATCTTAGCTGCATATCTTGGGCCTTGGGATAAAAAAAGTAAAGGGAAAGTGATGATAGAAAAGTGGAAAAAGAAAGAAGGGATCAGGAAAGAAAGAATAGTACAAATGGGAAGAAAATAAAAATATTTCGCCTGTCCTTTCTCCACTAACTGCAATGCAAGACAGGGGTTTTTTCCTCTTTTTTAAGTTTTGTGGAGATAATTGCCTTTTCAATATGAGGGCATAGGTTTTTTTTTTAATCCTTTATATATGAGTGGATTTCTCTCAGACAAGAAAGCAGAATACTTTGATAAGTTCAATTCCAGCTTTAAGCAATGTTGAAATGGCCTTCAGAAATTTTCAGACAGGTTTTATTTTTCATTAGTATATGACATAGGCAGTTATAGATGTTTGGCCTGTACCTTATTATGTCTCCAAAGGGACTGTATCAGTAGACTGATAAGTCATACCATGTCCTATCTTACAATTAGTTTTGTCTTTAGCAGAACTGAAGTATATTTGAGAGGTATTACAAAGATTCAGGATGAAGAAAGATCTTTGCAATAGTTTACAAGTAACCTCTGTCTTGAAGTAAACTAAATGTGGGAGAATGAATTCAGGGGGTTTTTTTCAGTTTGATATCTTTATAAAGATCTCCCTATGATAAAAACTATTAGCCATTAGTGCTTCCGACAGCATATCTGTTTTTCTTTTATGTTAAATATAAGTACATCCAAATATATTTCTGATTTTCATCCACATCCCAATGTTGAAAATCTTAACGTGATTTCATGTACTAAATGGTTTTCCTTTCATTTTATATTTGTTGTTGTTACTTTTTGCAAATCAATTAGCTTAACAATTTATTGGGAAAGCCAGAATGTACTTTCCAAGTAAGGGGCTGTATTCACTTATAAACAATAAATTGTTACCCTTAGAATTGTTTTGTCCCAAAGTAGAACAGTCTTTCACTTGCCTGTTCTCTTGTACAACACTTTTCACAGGAACTAGGGACAATTAAAGAATTATTCCCTTGTGTAATGTAAAAGCCATGGAATGCTAGGGAAGGGAACACAGAGTTAAGAATTACAAAGATGTTCAACAGATTATGGTCAGTAATGCTGGGAAAAATAATAGGTTCTCTGGAGTAGCACAGAATTACAACCTTCTTTGTAGTACTCCTGCATTTTCCAGATTTAAATTAGACAAGAAAATCAGAACATATGATGCCTGTAAGCACCATTCTCAGGGGGCTGCTGAAGTCCCATATAGGCACATTTGCATCATGTAGATGTGTCACTTGTAGTTTTCCATAAGATAAAAAGGCTGCAAATGCTCAAACCTTCATTGCTGTCTAATAGAATTTAGTTCTAATTTTACAAGGTGGACTTTATTCTGTGACCCTGTAGGAGACTGGAACATGAAGTCTGTAGCATTTTGTCAGTTCTGGTGGGCTTTTTGTTATGTTTTATTGAGGAATGGCTCATCTTTGATGCCATGGAATACGCAGAACAAAATGATCAGTGTTTTCAAAGCTAGTGCTAAGGAAGGGTCCCACATAACAATTGTATCCCATAAGATAACCACATGCCCCCTTTCCTTCCTGATTTACAAGCTATGCAACACAGTGCAGTTTTCAGACTCAGATGTTCTTCCCATTCACTTCCTAAGAAGGAAGTGCTCAAAATGTTTACTTGCTGTGATCATGGATGTTTCCTTTCAAATAGGAAATGATACAACTTAATGTCAGCCTGCAATCATTTAAAAAAAACGACAAAACCTACATGGGTCTCTAGTATCATGGAAGACTGACTGGCAGATACTTTTCACACTGGCAGCAGTCAGTGTACGATGTATGAATAAATCCTGAAAGCTGCAGATAAGGAGCCAGTGAATCCACACCGACAGTCTCCATAGCATACGATAGTCTCTTCGTGCACGATACTGGAAGTCTTAAGGCTGCTTAATTCTCCTACTCCAAAAGACCAAACAAAAGCCTCTAGCTAGTTAATTGCAGTCTTTTCACAGGAATAACAGCATCCTATTCAGATAATGCTGTATGTCCCTTTAAATGCATGCCACAGAATAGCTGGTTGGAGAGAACAGGTTAAAATTTTCATCTTCATCTTGAGGTTAGTCTGTGCCACATGACTGCTCTGAGTGGTAATACAGAGTGTGCCCTGGCCAGTTCTGTAAACATTGTGCAGAGTTAATAGTCTGCTGCTCAGGAGAACATGCAGCGTCTGCATTCTCTCAGCTGCAGGTGGAAGAGGGCGCACCTCCAAGAAACAATTTAAATGTCATGAAGGGAGCAACTTGTTGTAATTTTGAGCTTACATCAGGTCTTCCAGATGTGGCTGTATTTTCAAAAGGATACAGAAATTCAGTGGGATTTTACTACCACATTCCACTATAATTGTAGTCCCATAATCACAAGTAACTAGCATTTCATAATGATACCGATGTTCAGTGCAAAATATTTATCTAACTCTAACTCTTCTACCACAAGCAAAAACAAATTGTAAAGAATCTAAGAGGCTATGAAAGTACCTGAAAAAACCCCCACAACTGTAAAGCAATTGCAAAGTACATTCTAAACCACTTCTAAAATAATATGGTGGCAAAAAAGTCCCAGAGGTCTTATTGATCTGCAGAACCTAAATGCTAGACTGCTATTAATAATAGATGAGTAAGACATAAATGCCACGTAATACTGCATTATCCTAAATAACACCTATAAATTGCCATATGTAACATAAAATTGAAATATGCTAATGGAACATTGTGTAGATTCTTCCCAGTAAAAGCTGTCAGGAGCTTGCCAAAATATTAAAACTGGCAGAGATGAATGAGAGAAATTAATTAATATTTAAGAATATTGCTCCTCTTTTTATTTCACGCTTGGTTTTGAAGCAGGTTCCCTCAGGCCTTTTGTGGTTAGGTTCCAATCCATGTGTTGATTTTTGCACTAAGGCTTGTCCTGCTAAGGTCATCTAGAGTCTTTACATTAGCCCCCTTCCCCCCATTCCAGAAGCCACAAAATTCCATTTTGTCCATGTTTTCCCCTCTGGTACTTGCCAGGTGATACTTTGACTTACCTCCTGCTGGGAGACCATGTCACGGATGTCCCTGCTTTCTTCATCAAGATAAGGGTAATTGGGTCTTCCTGTTTCTAGGCTAGGTTTAGGGTAAATAAACTATCAGATGTAGGCATATTATATTTGAATGGAATGAAGAGAATTGTGAGTGAACCATGATCTTTCATTCTATAAGGAAAACAATTTTGAGAAGTTGTGACTGATGGGTGGGGCATTGGTCTGCCTTTGCCTAGAGGAGAGCAGAGTACAGATAACAGCAAGCCAGGAAGACCAAGGAGTTGAGCCTGCTTTGGGCTTTATTTCAATTTTTAATAAAGGCAATCTGGAAAACTCTGAAATGTTTCATGAGACTGTTTATCTAGCCAGTCTTGTCAAACACGTAGGTGCTTCATACCGAGGAAAACACAGAGTTCAGTTCTCTTCTTGGCTTGTAGGTACAGATAGGCATTTACTCCATTTCAGGACTCAGAGATGTTTCCTTTAACTGTAGCTGCTCTTTAACATGAACTGTGTGTTTCAGGTGGGAGTTGTTCAGTATGGACAAACTGTAGTCCATGAATTTTACCTGAATACGTACTCAACAACAGAAGATGTTATGGCTGCAGCCACAAGGATACGCCAGCGGGGTGGCACACAAACTATGACAGCCCTGGGAATAGATACGGCAAGGTACTTTCACGGGATATTGTCCTGCATGTGGGAGAAGCAAACATACAGATATCATGACGATTCTCATTTTATTTATTAGAAATATGATAAGGCTAACATCTGACTTCATTTTAACTGAGCAAACATCATTTAGGAGGAGGCTGGATAAACAGACTCTGTCCAGCATCTAGAGCAGTTGTATATGGCACCTTTGAAAGGCTGCTGTCTCTTGAATGGGGGAATTAGTAATAGACATGGAACAAGGTTGTAGTCCTAAGGAAATGGCTGACAATATTTGATGTCCACCCAGAGCAGGTAGGACCTGGGTATGTAGAGGGATGAAGGAAATAAGGTCTTTCAGAGGAAAAATGAAAGAATTGAACTTTTTCATTCTAATTTGTTTTCTTTGAAGTTGATTATTGCAGTGTTTGAGACCATACTTGTCACACTTATATCCTAAGTCTTTGCAGCTTCTGGATCATTGGGAGATTAAAGATCTGTTGTAGGAAAAGCAATATTTAGAAATACTTCTTTTGTGAGAAAAATGAAATCTGAATTTCACAGAAGAGACAGTAGATGCAAAATCTCTCAGAAAATTTCAAATCGTACAGTGTTGTCCTGTTATCTTTTTTCTTTTCTGATTTTTTTCCACCAAGAAAGCTTGACTTTATTCTACGAAAGATTGCATTCAGTCTTTCCAAACAACCATTTAGTGAAATGTGCAGCATCTTCTGATGAACTACTTGATTGTCAGACCAAAGTTTTCTTGGTATGATGTTTTAAATCCAATTAAATTCTTATATATTCAACAGTAATGTTTTCCTTAGATACAAGTGGAAGCTTGAGGGAACCTGAACAAGTTCATGAAAGCAGAACAAGTTGAAAATTGCCAAGTACTCAGAAACCACATCTAGTTCAGAAAACCTGGATGCACAACAAACAGCTGCAGGCTTGTACATAGAGAAACTGTCAGCAAATCTGTTCTTGCAGTCTTCCTATCCATCCACTTTTGGCCATCTTCAGTGGTAGATCTCAGCTTTCGCTGATATGGCCAGTCTTAGAATTTTGTGGTATTTTTCTAAGAAGAGGAGGCCCTACTTCTTCTTTCTCCAGAGGTGTAATCCAGCCTTGCCTTGTCAGGTCCAGAGTCTGGGTGAGGTTTTTCTACATGGGTTTTTGGAATGGGGGGCAGTTACTTGGATATTTTTTAAGATGCCAAAAGCTGTTTTAAGATGTCAGAAGTTTATTTGTAGAGGGGAAGAATTTTTCACTACCCAGCACTTTGTTTTTTGCTATTGCTCACAAGTGAATGAATAATGGATGAATGCTTGTGAAACTTTGGCTGTGAACCACCATGTAAGTTCCAATTGCAGTTGTTTGTATTTGTTCATGGCTAACATTAATCTCCGTTTCCTGCTTCTTAGTTAATATAAAGTCTCTTAGTTTATGGTTGGCTATGCAAATATGATGCATGTGAGAAATGCTGACATTGCCTTTCTCCAAAATGCTTTATGCTCTTTTTAGGAAAGAAGCTTTTACAGAGGCTCATGGTGCACGAAGAGGAGTACAAAAAGTAATGGTTATTGTGACTGATGGGGAATCACATGACAACTACAGATTACAAGAAGTGATTGATGATTGTGAAGATGAAAACATTCAGAGATTTGCTATCGCTGTAAGTGAAATTTAATGGGAAAATTCAGAATCTTAAAAGCACGTTTTGTCTTCTAAATGTAATTTCTGTTACAGAAGTTCATTTTACAGAATCTTTATGGAAACATAATTATTTCAGAAAGGAAAAAGGTAATAAACTGAAAAAAACATTAAAAATTTGCCTTCTGATTTTGTAGTGTGTAAGAAAAGCAGCCTCTCTGTCTTCCTGGTGATGGCAAGTCTGTGTGAAGAAAAAGAAGGAAGACTTTGAGGGACAGTTTAAAATCAAATCCTTTTGTTAAAAGCAATATTGAGGAGAGTGGACAAATTTAATATTATATGCAATTTCTATAGACATGTTAACAATTAATAAAAGAAAAAAAAAGGCAAATGTAACCCATCAGCAAAACACAAGTTTGTTGTGGCTGTGCTGTCTGCTGGCATTCTAAAACTGTCATTTTCATGTTGGATAAACTTAGTAGCTGAATGAGAAGAAAAGTGTGACAGAGGTTAACCTGTATTAAGAAATATAAAAGCAATAATGGTAGATTTGTGTTGAATCTCCACTATATTTGTGTATTCTATACTCAGTCTGTTTTCTGTTATTAATTTTGAAGGTACATTGGATTGTTACTGCTCCATTGCTCTCTTTCTTTATTTTGGTACAGTGAAACCGTAAAACATCAAGAAAGATGTTATATTTAATTTAAAGAAAGACATAAACCAAAAGCTGAATTGAGCAGCACACAGATTTTCAGTGGTTTCCTACATAAACCTAGAGATCACTAAAGAAAAAGTTGTTCTTGAAGCTGTAATAATTTTTAGCAGTGAAATCCCCACCTAGAGCCAAATTTGAATTGCTCCAATGTTCAGAGATGCTAGAACATGCCAATATTCTCTGACAACCTGCCTCAACTGTATCTTTTGAAACAGGTTATGAAATGTATCCTTGACCTTGTTGTTTTGTTGTGTTTTTGGTTTTTTTTTTAATTCTCTTTAGATTCTTGGCAGCTATAGCAGAGGAAATTTAAGTACTGAGAAATTTGTAGAGGAAATAAAATCAATTGCCAGTAAACCTACTGAAAAGCATTTTTTCAATGTCTCAGATGAATTAGCTCTTGTAACTATTGTTGAAGCACTTGGAGAAAGAATATTTGCCCTGGAAGGTATGACATTATTTCAAATTTTATTTCATGCCTGTATTACAACTGAAGCAAATAAAAGAACACCTGCTTTTATCTTCCTTTGCAATGCATTGTGCTGCATAACATTTATTATACAGATTTTTTTTCATTCTGATTATAAAAATATTTTACAATAGACATCAAAATCATAGTGATGATTAGCAATGTGAATTGCAATTGAGATAGCAATGTGAATATATTCAGAGGAGTTAGAACCTATGGAGACAACAGCCTAAAGAAGTTTTTACTGTTTTAACTGGGGTAAATAGGCATGTGCCTCATTTTAGGTAAAAAGCATTGCCGGATCATACCTGGATTACCCCAGGATCATGTGTTTTTCTACCTGAACCTTTAGGTTCTCTTTTTTGTTGGTTATTAACTATAGTGTATTACTTTGGTATACAAGTTTTCATGGATTTGGTGTATAGAGTTAGCAAGGCATATTTTTCCTTTGGAAACATTCACAAAGATTTAGCACAGAAAAGTCAGTCTCTCATAATGTCTGCTTACATTCTCCTTCCAAATGAGGCAACACTATCCAAACCACTGTTTGTCTCAAGTACACTGCTGGTAATAGGAGATTGAGTTTATTAGTTATAAATTATACTGGTCAACTCTGAAGGGATTCGTGTCATACAAAGAAAACATCTTTCTATTTGGGCTATTTTATTCAACATTTGAACTTTCCAAATAGCTGGAATAGTCTAGTTTACAGCTGGAACAAAAGATGATGTTGACTTGAATGTCAAGAAATAGTACAAATCTGAGAGAGCATTTTCAAGTTTTTATATTGGAGCTATATTTCTCAGACATATTCAGGTTGGGTTTTTCTTAGTTATCATTTAATTTGATCAAATATTACCATTTTCAGCTATTACTAAATATGTTTAGTAATAAACATAGTTTATTAAAACTTAGTTTGCTTGTTCTTCTTTTTTTACTTTCTGGAAGACTTGGTTTCCTCAGCTTTGGAAGAAATTAATTTGAAGAGAATCTAATCTGTCTAAAGCCGAAAGTTTAGCCTACTTAGGCTCATTGAGTACTTCAAAATTCATTGAATAGGGTGCTCTTTTCTTAAGTTCCTGTTTACTAGGAAGAATATACTTTAAGTGGAAAAACTGCTGTCCTTCAATTTGCACTTGATACTTCTAAAAAATGAGAAACATATTTGTATTTCATGATCAGAATAACATGTTAGTTACATCTATTAGCTATAATTAATATAGAATAAAAAGTTTATTAACTGCTGGTCATGACAACAGATGAAGGACTTAACAGGACAGAGTTTCTGTAAATTATGATGCTCGAAGTTTAGGTTTCATACCATAGCTCAGTCCTTTCGACAACTAAATACTATTGGAAGGGACAGTCTCAGTTCATCACACTCCACCTTGTCCCTTTTAACAGTCATTAGTAGTCATTAGGTAGTGCCAGCCTGTCACTTGAAACCCCAGTCTCGAACTAGCAGAGTAATTTGTGTTGGCTTGAACTCCGTGCTGGTGGGGAATGAATGCTCTGTGTAGCTCTAACCCTTCCACTGACTTTGGTAATTCATTCCTTTAATTATATTTAAAGAATTGCAAAACATTAGAAAATTAAACAAGTTCTGTAGCTTAATGAAATACACAAACAAATCTCATTATGTTGGTCGTGGTGAAACTAACTGATTACATTGCATAAATTTTATGTGTTTATATGATTGTTGGCTCTTGGGATGACTAACCTTCATCATCATGTACTTCAGTGTTTTGGTACACAGAGCATATTGTAGCTCTTTTAACTATCAACAAGTTCTGCAGTACTCCTTGAATTCAGTTTTAATTTTCTGCAAGTGATGCAGTAGCAAATATGTATTTCTGAGATATTGTTACTTTTTATAGACTTATAAAGTGTTAGGATATTTATATATTTGATATATTGTTGGATATATTTGCCTTATTTACTATTTTTATTTTATATCGACTTGACTGTGTTACAAAAAATATACGTTGAAATGAAAAATTTGGAATATTATCTTTATCCATACTGTAAGAGACAAGCTAGTTAATTTCATCACTACCAAAATGCTTCTTGATTTCCAGATTTTCTGTAGGAACTTGGAGATGCCCAAAGGTTTCTACATCAGACACCTACAATATAAGACAAGAAATGTTGTCTTTTCTGCAGTAGTCCTAGACATCATATAATCTGGGTGCAAGAGAATCAGAATAGAAACTCAAAATGGGATTTTAGCTTTTTGTCAAAGCATAGCAAGGTTGAGCTGTTCCAGTGGACTGAAGCTAGATGATGCTGACTAAATCAATTTCTGCTGATCCTTCCGGCATAGTTTCTTGTCTTCTCCCAAAGCCTTTCAGTTGCTATTTTAGATTCACAACTGTGTCCAGGCACGTATTTTTCTGGTGGTGGAGAAACGCATATTAATTCTGTCCCATGCAGCTTTCCAGTGAGAATCCAGTGTACTGAATGTGTATAATTGGAGAAGATTAACTGACTCCATACACCGTAGCTTCCATGCATCACAGGAAGCTTGACTGTTGAAAAATCAGTATCTGAATTGGTTTAAATTCACAATCTAAATTGCCTCTTGTTACTATAGTACTACATTTGATTTTTTTCTTGGATTTCTTGTTTCCTTTTCAGTTTTTGTCTTTAAAAAAATTCAAAGGAAAATCGAGAGAGAGTTGAAAAATCAAATCCAACAAAAACCCATCCTTGACAGCCAGTAGATTTTTACACATAATCTTTTTCATATGCCTCTGTCTCTCATGGCAATTTTATGTTTTATCCAACCCATAGGCAGGCACAAACATTTTTTCACAAAATTTCCTTTGTAAGATGCTTGGCAGTTTGAAACTGAATGGAAAGTTAGACTGTGGGCCATTATCTAAGCAGCATTCAGAGCTAGACACACCAACAGTACCAACATTGTTCTCTGTCTCAGGCTGTGAGAATCCTGTCTTTCTCAGCTCATTAGAGAGCATCCTTTACTTAATGCAAATACTTTTTAACAACAGATGTGCAGCTTAACAGTTTTATGCCTAAAAATTACTTTTTCAGACTTAGCAAAGCAGCTGCATCTTGTAAAACGTGATGATCTGAGTTTGTGTCAAACACTTTGTGTTTGTGTTCTTGTCTCACTCCTATGATTGGCTGTAAATCCCCACAATTAGCAAAGACATCATGTACCAGGAAGCAACCACTGTGGTTTAGTTGCCGAATATCAAAAGTTCAGTATTATTTAATAGTCCAGATGCCTGAAATTCATGCAATCATGGCCTGCTATGGCTCAGTTTCATTATATAGTTGAGGGTTCGCTTCAGCACTCATCTGGTAGCAAACTGTGAACTGGTCCTGGACCAGCATCAGAGCAGATTTCATAACTCCCTTCAAGGAAGAATCAATATGCAAAATATAGTTACTTTACTTGGTCACTTAAAGTGACAAAATAGTCTTTGACTGTTAAGGGCTACGTTTTTTCCCTTTTAAGTAGAGGAAAAAGCAGGACTTTTTCTTCCCTGATGATATTTCAAGTTTATCTGGGGGCAAAGCAGTCCATCAGAGTTTAATAACTAGCATATGACTATCTGACAAGATACTTGAACTAGTACAGAATCACCTGATACCTTTTTTATTTGAAGTCACTTATGAGAATCAGTAGCATCTTCATGTAATCTTCTGGGCAAGATTATCAAACCCAAGCCCTTTGCTAAGGCTTAAGAATCTTGGACAGCAGCGATTTTCCTATGTTGTTTTTGCAGAGGTTCATACAAACATCAAGTGTTTTTCATTTAAAGTTCTTCCAGCTGCCTACAAATTTTTAGTTGCTTGAATACAAGGCCAGGGTTACATGGCTGGTGTTTTATTGTTCACTTAGCTCAAGTGGAAAATGGCTTAACCATATTAATCAAACATTCCAAACATACTTATCATCAGCCTGAGTTCAAATTTGGTCAGTTTTAGCCCAGAAACTTTGTTGGACAAGTTCTGAGACATGATCCTTAAATGGAAAGTCTCATACTTAATGGTAGCATTTAACATAGCTCTTTATTTCTGTTTGTTATGGAAATCTGTGGCACAATATATTAACCCGATAGTTTAGTTAGTTTATGCTATCCTATATGAGCATTTTCATTACACTCTTCAATTGCATTTTCAAACTGAAACTAATTTATTTTTGAAACTCAATTTTTTCTGTTTAATAGCAACAACAGACCAGCAGGCCTCCTCATTTGAAATGGAAATGTCTCAAGCTGGTTTTAGTGCTCATTATTCTCAGGTAAACAAACTGTTTGAAAATAAAAGTTATTTTATAAACTAGATATTTGCTGATGATTCTGTGAATTTGGAATAAGTGTTTCAGAATTCCTTGTATAGTCCTCTTTGCTGTTGGAAGTTTTGGAGTGTCCTGTAATCCAGTTATGTTTTTTTAAAATACATAAATAATAGTTATGAACAATGAACGCTTAAGAGAGTAAATATATACTTTACATAAACTCTAAATATCATGGTCCCATAGCACTTTCTAGCAGAAGAATAGCCTAAAAATATGTTAAGAAAGATGGAGAAAGACTTTTTACCAGGACAAGGGACAGTGTTTTAAATTGAAAGACAGTTCCAGAGCAGGGCCATAAAGATGACCAGATAGTTGGAGCACTTCTACTATGAAGACAGGCTGAGAGAGATGGGGTTATTTAGCTTGGAGAAGAGAAGGCTCCAGAGACAACTTAGAGCAGCCTTCTATTACATAAAAGGGGCTTATAAAAAAGAGGGAGAGTGACTTTTTACACAGGCAAATAGTGATAGGACAAGGGGAAATTGTTTTAAATTAAAAGAGAAGAGGTTTAGATTAGATGTCAGGAAGAAGTTCTTTAAATAGAGGGAAGTAAGGCACTGGAACAGGTTGCCCAGAGAAGCTGAAAGTGTTCAAGACCAGATTGAATGGGCCTCTGAACAACCTTATCTAGTGAGTGGCATCCCTGCCCATGGCAAGGGGGGTTGCAACTAGATGATCTTTAGGTCATTTCCAACCCAAACCTTTCTATGATTTTATGATTTTAGAGGCCATACTATAATAGGAAAAGCAAGGCTAAATACGTAAGTATGCAGGAAGTATTACTCAAATGTGAGCATCCTGAACAATGAATATCTAAAGATGATTCACATAGACAACAAGCTTTTTGTTTTTCTCTGCTTAAGGACTGGATCATGCTTGGAGCAGTTGGAGCATATGACTGGAATGGCACAGTGCTCATGGTGAAGGACAGTGGTATTTCAATGCCAACTAATGACACCTTTCGTGACAGGACTTCAGAGAGAAATGAACCACTTGCAGCCTATCTAGGTAAGAGAAATAGCCCGTCTTCCAGCACTTTTCAACAAATGCTACAAGACGTCTCTCAAAGCTTATTCAAAAAGAGTATCTTATAGAATATGATCTTATATTCTAGGAGCCTGGGAATGAGCCAGAATGAGTCTGTTCTTTTGAAAAAATAAATTTCTACTTCTACACTCAGAAAACTAGTCCAAACATAAGACTTAAGTGTATCTAGACTTTCCCAAAAGAGGCATTTAATCTGTGTAGAGACAATTTCACAGAGTCCTCTAGTATTCTTATTAAGTTTTTCTATGCCTTGATAGTTAAAAAGTCTTATACAATACTCAGTCTAAATATTTCTTAAAATGAATCTGCTTTCTGTCACTCAGTGGACAAGAGCAAAAAGACCAACCTCTTTCTTTATAACAATGTTTTGCATATTGGCAAGCTACTATTATCTTCCCTCTCATCCTTTTCTACCAAAAAGCTTCAGTGGCCTTACTCTGTCTTCTAGGTCTTGCTTTCTACACCTCATTGTTCTATTTGCTCTGTTACGTCATTTAAGCCACACTTTCATTGATGAAGAGCCAACGCTAGAATAGCGTTGATTTTTTTTCCCTAAGTACACTGTCTTCTTTGCAGAATGCCTTTTTATAACTCAAATTTGGTAATTTTTAATTTAGATCTTATCCATAACATTGCAACTCTTCCACTGCTTTGATTTATCTGCAAATTTTTTACGTTTCCTTCACCAAAGATGTTAAATTGTTGTTAATATTAAATAGAGCTAGGTTCAAAATGCCGCCAGAATCGGTTTTGGAACACTATTAGTTTAACAGTGAGCTGGTGACAACTGTTCTTTGAAAGTAGCTTTTCAATCAGTTGTTGTTTTTAATCACTACCATCCTATTGTTACAGTGTGAGAATGGCCAAGTGAACATGGCTCACCAGCCTGTGAACAGGTTTAGTGACACAGTGGTGCTCATGATTCTGAGACTAAGCAAATACACATTGAGCCCTTTTAATTGACTCTACTATTTTTCTCTAGCATAAGTAGTAGGGCTAAAGATCTAGTTGTAGAAATAAGCCTTAAATAAATAAATAAATAAGCCTTAAAAATGCTCCGAATCACAGTATGTATTTCTGATGTGTTCTGTGTGTGCAGCATCTTGACTTCTTTCTGCTTCCTAGGATATACTGTGAATTCAGCACTGACACCTGGAGGCATACTGTACATAGCAGGACAGCCACGATATAATCACACTGGCCAAGTTATCATTTATAAGATGGAAGGAAAGGAGGTGCGAGTAATTCAGAGATTAAATGGAGAACAAGTAAGTATGCATTTATGATTAACATACAAGATTAATATGGCAGGAGAAATAAAAATAAGCATTTCAAATGAGAACTCCTCATTAGAAGAGCTCATGAAACTCATGGGAGCTAATGGGATTTGTGAGCAAGATCAGAAGAAAAAGTTAGACACATCCTCTAGTATAATTAGGAATGGAAAGTGGTCTCTACAGGACTCAGAGATCCTTGGTAATTTTCACTTTGGTGGTTAAACCCTCACCAGTTTCAAAGTGCTTGTTGCCATCTCTGTAAATGCAATTTTCTCTGTCTGATGAGTAGAAGGGCATGTCACTGGCAGGAAACAAGTTGTGACAAGCAGGATTCTGCACAAAAGCATCAACTGGAATACAGTGAAATATTGAACAGTTGCTTGTTATTTTGAGTAGGAGCTCACTGAGAGCTGTTGCTGCAGGAAGAAGAAACAACATGTGATTGCATAATTAAAGATGGTACTATGAAGAAAATATTATGCTTATGAGTATTGAAAGACCTGCCTACTCAGGTGTCCCCAGGCTGAAGTACTAGCTTCTTTTAGAAGCATTCAAATTACCCAATTTTCACCTATAGCTGATGTCTGCAACTCAGCTAATCAATCAATTATTTTACAGTTAATGAACTAAAGTAGGTATTAGGAAACTGGACCTGTTCAGCCTCAAGAAGAGATGACTGAGAGGGAACCTCATCAATGTTTATAAGTATCTGAAGGGTGGTACCAAGCAGTAGGACAAGAGGCAATGGGCAGAAACTGATGCACAGAGAGTTCCATTTGAACTTGAGGAAGAGCTTCTTTACTGTGCAGGTGACCGTGCACTGAAACAGTTTCCCTGGAGAGGGTGTGGAGTCTCCCTCAGTGTAGATATTCAAGAACTGTGGTCTGGGATGGCCCTGCTTGAGCAGGAAGGTTGGACTCGATGACTCATTGTCATTCTTTCCAACTTGATCCTTTCTGTGATTCTGTGGTTTTTAAGGTTTGATGGATCTGGACTACTTGAAGCATCTCTGTGAGATGAGATGTATCTTACACTAGAAGAGACTGCTTCTCATGTTAAGTGTTAAGGAAATGCAGGGTGTCTAGCTTGGCTGTGAAGTGAATGTAATGAGATAAATCCTACAGCTCGTACTGAGTCTATGAATGTATCCAGCTCTTTGTGTAGATTTTTGCCTCTGCCTTTACTGGCAACTTGACAATTTTGAATGCTGTTTGCACTGAGTTGTCTCAGAGCTTCTGTCACAGCCTTTTTGCTTCTTTTTTGAAGAGAAAATTAGGTTCCCTAAGATACTTTTATTCAAATGCTGTCTTAAGAGACCCAATTCCCCAAAGCAAGTTTCAGACTCAAAAGAGTTGCAAGTGGAATGGACCACTCTTAAATTAAAATAGCAGACAGCAAACACTACAACTGAACACAAGCTTCAAAAGCAAACCAACTAAAAAAACATTCTAGGTAGCAAAGAACATTTCTGCCTAATGGTTAACATTTGGCATTGTTGTAAACAAGCCGTAATAGATCTCTGAAAGAGAAATGTTGCGTGACTGTGCTGTCTCTGATGTATGTTTTCCTACAGATTGGGTCATACTTTGGGGGTGTTATTACCACAGTCGACATTGATAGAGACTCATTTACAGACCTTCTTCTTGTTGGAGCTCCTATGTATATGGGAACTGAGAAAGAGGAACAAGGGAAGGTATATGTTTATAGTCTGAACAAGGTAAGAACGATGTTTATTGACCAGGAATAGAGCATGCTTTTTACCTTATTTTAAAGAAAGATGATAATTTGAACTGGGGAACATGACCTGTTGAAAACAGAGAAACACAATTTTGACAAATAAGCTTATAATGCAACTAATTTTAAAACTTTATTCTCAAACCTTTTCTAACAGAGTGTATTATGTAGATAAGCATATATCCTATAAGCTGCAATATGGCATAGATGCAGATTTGTAGGATTAATTCTCTATCACATTTTCTTTTGCTTTCATAGATTAGGAAACAGTAAGGCTCATCCATCCTGAAAGTGTGATTTCTGGTATCCTTGTGACTTGCTTAGCAACCTAGAGCTAAACCCTATACATTCAACAGCTTTTAAACATGTCCAGCTAGACTGACAATTACAACAGCTACACCTCAGCTTCTTAATTTGATAAGTTTCTCCTTCCAATATCTAAGCATACTTTTTCTTCTTTTTTGTTTCTTCTTTTAGTCCAGTGCCATTGTGTATTGTTATAACAATTATCAAAATATGTCTTCGTAATGATGGTCTTCTAAAATACTATTTGAAAGGGACCTTTCAAAAGGAGAGACATATTTGACAAGTAATTCTTCCAGTTGCTACATTCATGTTGCTAACAACAGATTGCTGGTGAATAGGGTTGGTGAGAAAACAAGAATTCCATATCCTCCAGTGATTTGGGGTTTGAAATTTGTCTTTCCTGTGCTTCCTTTTATTTTCTCCAAAGAAAGAAAATACAGCAACTGCTTGCTGCTGCTAATCTCTAACATGGAACCCATGGGACCAATCTCTTGGAAAGATTGGTTAAATACCATAATGTCTGTGTGGTTGTGGTCTGGGGTGCACTCTGGATTAGGCCATGTGTCTACCAAGGGCAAAATTCAGTCTAAGTAGAAGAAATGCTATCTTTTATTCTGGAATAACAGTATTGCCATCTGTGTTTCATCAGGAACTTGGCTAACTTCTCAGATTAAGAGAATGCCTTTAGAAAAACTCTTTACACTATCTAAAGAATGAAGTGGTTTACTTAGAATAACATCCAAATGTTGTTATGATACTATGCTTTCCTGTGAACCTCTAACTTCAAGAAGTATGCAGAAGCATCTAGATGTAGAAAGAGGGGAAGCAAGAATGTCAAGCCGCTCAGAAAGAACATTTGAATTATAGTTATACAATCACAGTTTCAACAGTGCAGTTAATCACTAGAAATAGAATGTAATTGTTTTGTTTAATTCGTCTCTTTGTCTTTTGGACAGGAGCTCTTAAAAGTCTGCATTGCTAAAACAATCATGGAAATTCACAAACTGCATATCTGTTCTTTCACAGACAAATTTTGAATATCAGATGAGTCTCGAGCCTATAAAGCAGACATGCTGTTCACCATTAAAACAGGACACCTGCAAGGTTCTTAAGAATGAGCCCTGTGGTGCCCGCTTCGGGACTGCGATTGCTGCAGTGAAGGACCTCAATCTTGACGGATATAACGACATTGTGATAGGTTCTCCTTTAGAGGATGACCATCGGGGAGCTGTTTATATTTATCATGGCCGTGGCAAAGCAATCAGTAACAAATATTCACAGGTATGAAATAAAACTTTGGAAATTGCCAGTCTCTCTAATGTATATAAGGTATAACTTGTCTTTGAAGCCAACCTAGTATCAAACTGTGACTTGACCAGTTGTAACAGCTTCTTTTTTTTAAATTACTCTATACTTTTGAACTCATACTGATTTAATTAAATCTGGCTCTTAATGTTGTTAGAAAATGTATTTGCATATTTTTATTAGAAACATTCTAACATGATATGTACAGCCAGAAAAGTAGGTGTTTTGCAATCTGAAAATTTATAGAGTGTTCATTACCACAGTCACTGTTTTAGGAGTATTGTAATGAAAATTTAATAGACTTAGAAGAGTTTACACTCCATCTCACTGCCGTCAAATGCATCTTGACTGCTCTTATAAAACCCTCCAATGTGCACTGCATTAACCTTTTTACGCATTTCACAGCGTATTGCATCAGGTGGCGATGGGGAAAAAGTGAAATTTTTTGGCCAGTCTGTGCATGGAGAAATGGATTTAAACGATGACGGGCTGATTGATGTTACCATCGGAGGCCTTGGCGGGGCTGCCCTCTTCTGGTAAGGAGACTCACGGCAGCTGTCAGGACAGAAACTTTTGCTTGTGGTACCAATGTAACTTGCATATGTGACTGTTTGGACTCTGTGAGGATACTGATTTCGTCTCATGCTTTGACACTAACTGTGAATCTTCATCTTTTCTTGTCTCTCTGGAGGAATGAGGATAAAAACTCCTGTTTATCTTCTTACAGAAAATCTGAAAAATTTAACTAAGTTTTCTGATTAATATTAAATTAATTTTCTTTATATAAGAGTACAATTCAGATGTCATAACAAGCAATATAATTTTTGAGAAATAAAAGAAATAAACAATATGACATGAAATCGCTCATTTCTAAAGCACAACTAAAACTATTTCTGTCCCTGGTATGAAAATTGCTAACCTATTGCTAATTCTTGCCTTACCTGTCCTGCTGTTTCACCTGACTCATCTGCTAAGTGATCAAGCTTGTCAAGGCTTTCTACCATCCTCAAGCTCCCAGCTCCTCACCTTCACCTGGCAGGTTCTTTCGGAAAGCTCCATGCGTGAACACAGTACCGTGCCCTTTCACTGCATTATTTAGATCACAAATCTGAAGAAAGTTATTTTGCCAGATAAATTTTTTGCTGGTTTAGTACACTTACATACTGCATCTCATGGCCAAAAGAGAACTGAATCAGAGCAAAGGAAGAGACAGGAATGCATTGCAGGGGTGAAGGAGAGTTAAAGTGAAACAAATTGGGGGTGAATCTCAACCTGTTTATCTACTCAGAACCTAAGAGATGGCACACTGCCCTCCAGTTTTTATAAAATATTATGTTCATCTTTGGATACTCTTGAGTCTGGGCCTTCAAGCTCATAAAATGGGACTGGCTCTGTAGAGCTGCTTAAATGCTTTTGGAAATATTTTACCTGGTCTCTGTTCTGAAACCAGCACAGCAGTGTAGAGAAACCCTGTGACTGTTACCTCTGTAATTTCTTTTTCACTGGTACTATGTATAGAATATATAGTTAATTATGTCTCTAGACCCATTTCCCTAGACTCATGTTGCTCTTGTCCCCAGTTCTTCAGGGGCTTTCCCTCCTGATTGGTTTTAAAAGTTGAGCTTTTAAAAGTGCTCTACAGCTTTATAGGTTTTTGGCTTCTTTCCATCCTCTTTGTGTTCCTCACTTTTTTGTTTTCTGTATGATGAGTTGCCTCTTAATGGCAGTTCACAGGTGTGTAATAGTCTGCAAAAATGGAGAAAGGCAAATGCGGAATGAAAATGTGCCAGAGAGGTGGCAACTACCAGTTGCTTTCATAGCATCACACAGCCAGGACAGAAGACCAGAAATAATAATGGCCCCTTAATTGACATAACATGGCCAGTGCTGTGCCTGCAACTGCAGCATAGCATGATACCACCAACATGTGCCACAGGAATCCCATTTCAATTGTGGATTTTGCACTTCTGTTGTTTTCCAAAGGATGTTAAGTGTGTGGGGTTTTTTATCTATAAGTCTTTTGACAATTGAACTTGATGATCTTAGAAGTCTTATAAATTTAAACAATTCTATGATTCTGTGGTCCTATATCTGTATTTGAATGCTGAAGATTGAATGTGCACACTTTGTGAGTTGATTCTCAAGTGTAAAAAAGTTGCTATTATTATTTCAAAGGACTTTCTTTATGTTTTTTAAGGTCTCGTGATGTGGCTGAAGTAAATGTTTCCATGCAATTCACGCCTAAAAGCATCAATATCCAACAACAAAACTGTCAGATAAATAAAAGAAAAACAATATGCATAAATGCCACAATTTGTTTTAAGACCAGATTAAAGTCAAAAGAAGATACATTTGAATCCAGTAAGTAGATAAGCACTAAGCTCTGATATATTTAAATTATAAAACTGTTATACTTGAATGCATTTATTAATTAAAAAATGGAATTTAGCTTTTCTAAATTCACTATTCAAAGTGCACCTAAGATATTTTGAGAAAAAAATTGCGTAGAGGCAAAGTGGTTCATAATATTGATCTCAACTTCCTTTGCAGGAATGCAGTATTGGATTACTCTTGACTCACAAAGACAAATATCTCGAAGCTTGTTCACAGAAAGCCATGAGAGGAAAATGCAAAAAAATATAACTATCAAAGGGTCAGAATGTACTAAACATAACTTCTACATGTTGGCAAGTAAATCATTTAAAGTATTTTTCTCACATTGACACCATAACCCAAATATTCATTCCATTAGTTGTAAATCGGATAACAAAATCAGTGTTCAGAATTAATCTCAAGTGTTACAAAATTTTTTTAGTACTTAGGTTTATTTATTTATACATGTATAAACCATTTAATAATATGTACAGTCTCTTTACCTATGGCTCTATTTGTGTCTGTCTTAAGAAAGAACATACCACACTTGGTGGAACCAAGCAGCTATTGTGGTTAGTGGTTTAGATGCACTCAAAGCTCAGCAGGTGCATGTGAGCTAGAACTTGAGTTTGCATATTGGTGCACTTCCTCCTACTAAAACATAGTAAAAAAACTTGCAAAATAGGTTTGGGGATAGAGAATATTTATTCACTGCAAAACAGAAATGTAGTTAGCAGCTGTGAGTATGAAATTGTCCAGATTATACCTAGGTATGGAGTGTATGAAATTACATATTATTAGCTCCGACATTTAAAATGTTTAGTGGCTTCACAGTTGTATCATAATTCAAGACTAGTGATAAATGATGCCCAGAATTTTCTTCTCCCAACATCAGGCCTAAGTTTGACTTCACACAAGGTAATGCTGCTGCTGTTCATCTTACAGATCTTTTGAGCTCACCAAAGAGGAAAGTCTATGAGTTGACAGATTTGAGATATTCTTAAATAAAACTGTGTTGGACTTGCTCAGGCTATGTGAATTTTTTTCTAATAAGATACATAAAAACATCAGTAGATGTTTATAAGGATTGGCACTTAAGGTGTTTATTAGTTGCAAGCACTCAGATGCTTCTCTAGCAAGGATGGCAACTACATGACTGAAAAAGATTGTACCTCAGTTTGTTTGGGTTTTCTTTCTAACCTCCTTAGATACTAAAGTGAATGACCATAACAGCAGTTTTGTTTTCTTTATGTTCTAGGATAAACCTGACTTTCAAGACTCTGTAAAGGTTTTGCTGGAGTTCAATTTTTCTGATCCAGAGAGTGGACCTGTTCTTGATAGCAATCTGCCAAATTCAATATCTGAATACGTAAGTCAGCAAGATTCTGTATCAGTAACCAAAGTATTTAAGGTAGAAACTGTAGCCCACATAGGAGCTGTTGTCCACGAATTGCCTAAAGAGGGTGGGTCGTTGAGCCTGTCTAGGATACGTTTCCGCTAAATGAGTATTCTGGAATAAAAAGCATGATTCAGTGTGCTTGCGAACCAGTCTGGGGTTTTAAAGCTGTCCGTAGTTATTTGAAGATGGAAGAGAGCATGGGAACATTAGCCATTTATTTTGGTTGTGTTTGGCATAATTCATACTTCTACTAATGCCTCTTTTCAGAATCTAGGTAAATCTCATAGAAGGAAATGATTAGAAAGCTTGTGTTTCACCACATTTTACAGGATATTGACATGTTTAACTGATTAATATTAGGGAAGCCTTTTTAGATTATCAAACAGAAGACATTGTATAAAATTAGATAATGCATTAAAACACAAGTATTTAACAAGAATCATAATAAAATTAAGAGTAAACCTACTATTTTTGCAGATTCCTTTCACAAAAGATTGTGGATCCAAGAATAAATGTATTTCAGATCTTGTTCTGAATGTAAAAGCAAGCATAGCAGGAGACAGGTAACTACACTGGGTTTATTGTATCACTTGATATCCATACAAAATTTCTATGTCAATTATAAATTCTGTGGTCTAGTAAGATAATGTTGTGGCATCCTTTCCAAGGCAGAAACAAGATAGTCTGGACACTGAAAGAAGTTCCTCCTTATGTTAAACACAGATTCAATAGTTAAGATGTTCAACATTCTTACTTTATTTTACAGCTCTTCTCCATTCATTGTGAAGTCACGCAATGATAAGTTCACGATCCAGCTCTCTGTGAAGAACAAAAAAGACAGTGCCTATAATACCAGAGTCTTGGTTCAATATTCTCCAAATATTATTTTTGCTGGCATTGAGGTAGATCTTTTTCACATTATGAAATTTATCACAACCTATATTGCTAGAGAGATCTGAGGAAGCTTTTTTATTAAACCTGTATTTGACTACTCTGGCATCATCTCACTTGTTTTGAAGGGCTGCTGTCCTGGCTTATCCCACTAAAAGAGTGTATTTTTTTTGACCAGAGTAGGCTTTTGCCTAGCCTCATACATTAAGTGTAGACACAAGTTTCACAATGACACTTGGACAAAGTGCCTGCTGCTGAGAGGAGCATCAGCATCACAAATCATCTGTACATCTACAGAGCCAGAAATGCCTTGTTATTTCTAATAGAATCCCAGAGTCCCTAGAATTCTCCTTTTGCATGTGTACAGGAAAAGCAATATCTTCACAGGACAGAATAGATATGTGCCTGCATCATCCCTATATCAGACAGCATTTCTGAAGTGGCTGTTTTTCTGCCTGCCTCAGCAGGCATGCTACAAATTCACTTCAGTTCAGGTGGGAAATATTAGAAGAAGTCCTAATCAACAGTCAACAGTCCTGATACTGTGTATTAAGAGAAGTCAGGGATCCATTGCACTGTTGCTGACCTTGTGGCAATAATTGATGGAGTATGAAAGTCACTTATATTGCTATGTTAGGAACATATTTTAAAAATTGCATGTTAAAGCTGTGCAGTTACAGATATGTTGATGTCCTAGACCCCTTAACTAATTTGCACGGCGTCCAGTAGGCATGTAATTCCAAGTGTGCCAAACACCATCACTGCAAAGGAATATTGGCTAGTAGTTGATGCAGATGCCCATAGGTGGAAATTATTTTGAAGAATTTGTGGCTCCCTATTTTTCTTCTAGTTCAAATAAGCCTTTGACTCTACAATATTTTGTAGAAAAGCGGCAGTGGTATATATATGTGCAACAGGTCCTTGATGCTTAGCCAAAATTTACAGTTTTCTTTCACTTTCTTTTTCCCTTTAGGATATACAGAAAGATAGCTGTGAATCTAACCACAACATCACCTGTAAAGTGGGATATCCATTTCTAAAACCTGCAGAAGAGGTAAAAAGTCCCCCTGCCTGCAAATTCTCCTTGCCCTGTATTGTTCTAAAGCCAAGGCAGTCCCTATCACCTCTGAATTTCTTTTCTTTTGTGTATATGCCAAAAACTCTCCTTGCACGTTACCCAAACTCTCCTTGGTGGTAACTGCACTGAGTCAAATGGGAAAACATTAGATATTCAGTACCTGGGAAGTCAGCTGTGGTGTGTGAGGAGGTAATAGATGTGTATTGCCATCCTTGACACTGTCAGAAAGCAAGTGACACACCTGGCCAGAAGTGTCTGTGTCTGAGTGTATAGAGTATTTTTTTCGATATACTGATATGACATAGGCTCTCCACAGCCTGGAGCCTATAACTTTATTTATTTTGAATATAAAATTAAATCTGTTGAAGAGACAGTAATTTGGTATATGGAAATGCTAACCTGGATCTGCCAAAGTCAGAAATCAAGACTTCACTTCTGCTCATTGGAGAATGAGAGGCCTTTCCAGCAAGTAAACTACTTAAAATCAAACTCCATTTTGAACAGCACCAGTGATGTCTGTATCTCCTGTTAGAATAGAAAAGGAGCGTTAGCTAAACTAAGCCTTTGAAAAACCATGCTTAAATAGTTCTGATACTGAATTGGGAAAAATCAATTTGCATGCATAATGTTTTCCCTGCCAGTTTCTTCTTTGTTCCTCTGTCATGCAGAGGGAGAATCATGGGATATGTCTTCTGCATTGCCCCCCACACATGCATTCCAGTTTGTATCTTGGACTTGTAGAGACTGAGTCATCTATTACCTTCTGGCAGCCAAATAAGCATACTATCCAATGCCTGTGCCCACAATGTTCCATTCCCAGCTTTACTGGATTTTTCATATTTTCCTTTCATACTTCAATTCTTAGTTTGCCTGTAGATACTGAGCTCTAATTTTAGAAGTTTCATCATCTACTTTGCATCAAAAATCAATTAATCTCTGATTCACTAATAAGTACCCCTAATCCATTCCTTTTTAAAGCCACTTTTTTTTTTTAAATATAAAGAAATGTCTAAGACAACTTTCTATTTTTTTTCTCCCAAGGTTTCTCAGTTTTGAAAATTGAAAACATTCTTCTCTTTAATAAGTGATAACTGTTATATTTCCTTATTGGTTGAGACAAATTCAAAATAGTGGGTTAATGCATAGGAAAGTGATAAAACATGACTAAGGATTCCATGGATAAAAGTAGCAAAAATTTGTACAATTTTCATCATATCAAGCCCTGTTAGTGTGCTGTTTGTTTTTTTTCCTTCTAAAATATGTAATGTATTTCTCTACACAGATTTCCTTCAAAATATCATTTCAATTCAACGCATCGTATCTCCTGGAAAATGCCACTATTCATGTATATGCAACAAGGTTAGTTGCAATCTTTGCCTTCTGCTCTTTTTTTTCTTAGAAAGCTCTACAGTTCGGTGTTTTGTAGTAAAAGACAGATGACTTCTGAATTCAGAAGTGGTAAGCCATATGTAGAGCTGGCACCCTTACAGATGTATTCAGTCCGTTGAGTGGACTAAATAAATAGCCTCTACAACCTGAGAGTCACAAATGAGTCATAATTTCTGGTACTTTTACCTTCAGCAGAGGTTTATTCTCATACAAAGTTACTGCATACTTTAGCATGAATCACAGTTAACAAAAAGCTCTGGCCTTCAAAGAGTAGAGTATTGAGGTTATCTCTGATAAAATAAAGGAATGCACTTACCCTCAGTGTTTGTTGTCCCTACAAAATCCAGGGTTGGTGTGGCCCTTAATTTTCCTATTTTCATTCAGTCAGCTGCAGGCTGCAATTTTAACGAAGATGCTTTTGTGAGCTGATGCTGGTGCATGACTTATCAGTTACTGGAAACAGTATTTTGAATTTATTTTTGGGAGGCAGCAATTAACTGGAAATGAGTAGGGTGTTTTCGTACCAGAGCTGTAGGTGTTTCAGTTTCTTAAGATCCTTTTCCACCCAGTAGTTGTGCTGCGTCTGCTACAGTCTGATCTGAGTGACTGTTTTGTTTTAGTGACAGTGAAGAACCACCTGAGACATTGCGTGACAACAGAGGACATGTTACAATTCCAGTAAAATATGAAGTAGGATTAATCTTTGTAAGGTATGCATACTTCTCTGTACTTTATTTGCCAGCACAGCAAATAGCAGGTGTTCAAAGAGAATGTAGTGTTGTTTAGCTATTGAACTGTGCTCAGTATTTACTGACAACTAACACCTTCAAGGCTAATAAAAAGGAAGCACAGGCTTAAGTGAAAGGAGAAGTTGCATGAAATATTGGAGCAGTTACTGCCCATATCTGGCTGCAATTATGTTTTATCTATTTAAATTTGGTCTGCAGTTTGTAAGTACAACAGCAGCTTTTGTTCCTGTACTTTGCCACATTAATTCAAAGTGTTTCAGGTATGTAAGAAAGCAAATACTTCCAGCTTCCTGGTGGCTGTGGCTTTATATCACCATAGTATTTTGTGGTGTGGTGTTAGATTTCCATCTTCAAAAATTAGCCTTAATTTTAAGTCCTTTGTTTTTACAAGTTCAGACCTAAACTTTAATGCAGGTCTTGTACACTTTATTTTCAGAAATAGCTAGAACACAGTTAAATTCCATACCTGAAAAGCTTTCTGAATACTATTGGTAAACTACATTGCATGGTGTGCAGGTGTAAATAATTAAGCCAAATTCAGTTGGGATGCAGTTCATGGTTCAAGTCCAGCCTTTGGCTGTCCCACAAGGAACAAGGTTGGATTTAGAACATGCTGGATTTATTCCGGTTTTGCTTGATTCTGTCTTTTATAGGAGACTCCCTGTTTCACATGGCAATACCCAGGATAAGGGACGGCGTAACTAGAATAAGAAAAGCAAAATCAGACTCTGATGGATTATTTTGGGGAGTAATATTTGCTCATTTTGTAGTTTTATCTGAAAAAAACATTCTAAATGTACGTAATAAAAAGTGAGGCCTACTCAGAAAACAGAGCAGTTGAACTTCAGTGGAAGTAGCAGTGCATTCTTAATTGCAAGGCCAGTCCTGAAATTCATTAAATAATGAAAAGGCTTCTGTTATTAACTGATAGATTTTTTTGAAGTTTCTGTGCTTACTGGGTTTTTTGTGTTTTTAACCCACAGCGTTTTCAAAGAGCACCATGTTATAGTTGGAGCAAATGATACCAT
>JAWWMA010000100.1:54678388-54689534 GCA_035041425.1 Mionectes olivaceus | reverse complement strand
TAACACAACAGAGCAGATTGGGGATGAAGTTACTCTGCATTATAGGGTAAGAAATTATTAAAAATATAGGTACTGGCTTAATTTTTTTCCCATTTATCTTGAATTGCTTAATGTGATAGCCTATTACTAAAATAGCAGGTATGCAAACTGTTAAATGTTCTCCATTTATATTTTGTGGTTTACACTTTTTTTTGTCCCCTTCCTTTGGAATAATGTGAGTCAGAGAGTCAGAGAGTGGTCTATCTCCTGCAGAGTAGTTCTGGTGGGTTTTAGAGTTGCTATCCTCAGCTGGTGAAAGAGAGCATTGATAAATGAGAACTTGGCCTATGCCCACTGCTGTTCCAAAACGGCTATTTCCAAAATCAAATTTGTAAAAGGCAAAAGCCATGCTCCAAGAATGTGGTCTTCCTAATGGAATGAATACTGCCAAGTAAAGTCATATGGAAAAGATATTTAATGGTCTCTGCTCTTGTGAGATCCCTGTTGGATTGCTACATCCAAACTCCCAAAATACAAAGAACATGGACCTGCTCAGGTGGGTCCAGAGGAAGGCCATGAAGATGATCAGAGGGCTGCAGCACCACTCCTAGAAGGACAGTCTGAAACAGTTGGATCTGTTCAGCCTGAAGAAGGCTACAGGGAGATCTCACTGTGGCCTTCCAGTACCTAAAGAGGGACTACAAGAAAGCCAGAGAGGGACTTTTCACAAGAACATGTACTGATAGGAAAGGGGGAATGGCTTCAAACTGAAAGAGAGCAGGTTTAGATTGGACATCAGGAAGATGTTAAAACATGTTAAAGCATTTGCATGTTTATTATACATTGAAATGAAATTACATTTGATGACCTTCCCAGATGATAAGAGGATACAGTAAGCAAGATAACAAGAAAGGATTTATGTCAAAATGGCCTCTTTCATTCTGCTAATTTGGTAAAACAATGCTCTTTTGAAGAAAATCAAAGACCACATAAGAATGTGTCTGCTAATTCACAAGAAGCTGACTGTGAAAATGTAAAAATAAAAGGAAAAAATAAAAATACGGGAAATGAAAAAACTCTCAATCAAATACTAACAAAATAAGGAAATCACTAATCAAAACATTTTTCTTTTTTTGTAGATTGAAAAAGGTGAACATTTTCCAATGCCAAACCTCACACTGCAGATCTTTTATCCCAACGTAACAGCAGCCAAGAACACTCTTCTCTACCTTACTGCCTTGTCACACACCCAAGTAAGCTAGGAATTTGTACTTTATGATTAATTTAAATTTTAAATTTATTCTGTAAGAAACTGAAAAATGTAAACATGTGAGATTATGCCTTACTTCAAGATAGATATTGCTTTTAGTCTAAATAACAAGATGCTGGTGTTTTAAGAGTATGTACAGATGAGCATAAGAAGACAGAGGGACAAATTTTCTCAAAAGAAAACAAGCAGATTTGAAATTGTATTGAATAATAACTGGACTATAATAAGGCTAATTTGTTACATTGCCAAGTGCTGAGATATGAGCCTCAGGTTGTCTCCACTGTCAGCAGTGCGAACTGCAAATTCTCTAATCCTTCTGTACATCCAGACCTCAACATTCTGTTCAGTTCTTTTCTTTCGGTTACTGAAATTAACCTTCCTGCATGTCTGCTCTCCAGCATTAGCAGTCCTCTGGCTTCTTCCTTCTCTGGGGCACTGAGACATCTTGAAGGGGATGGTAGGTCATATCTTTCAAATGCTCTTCACTGCAGCTCTCATTTTAGTTTTTCAATGTCACTCCTCCAGTGCAGCTGGAGATCACATTCCAGTAAATTCCATTATTCCAGATCTGTAGATATAAAACTAGAGCTTTATCAATAACTGGATGGCAGAAGAACCCAAATATCACCAAGTGGTGACCTCAACCTCCTTTTTTTTATTCTTTTGCTCAGACACACAAAGTGCACCTCCCTCCAAATATTTCACTTAGTTTTGAGATGTTGTCCAACTGAAAAATAAACTAAAATATATAAATGAAAGGTCAAGGTTTACTTTAAAAAAAAAAAGAACCAAGCAAACAAATCATATTTAGAATACAAAAGAATAGTATCTTTTCTTGTTTTCTCTCCTCCATTATTTTCACTCCTAGGCAGTCACACCATTTGACACAAATTTGTTTTTTTCTATAGGCATAATTTATCTCCTGGTAGCTATGCCCTAGTGATAGTAGTGTTCCAAGTGCAGTACAGGGGATTTATAAACTTTTCCATGCTAGCAATGTAAAAGTCAATGACCTGGCTGAAAAAATATTAATTCCCCCACATTGAAGACACCAGAGAGTTTTCCACCTGCCTGTGAAGGAGTCACAGAGATCTAGCAGTGCTCCAGCATCCGCTCCCCCTCCCTGGACATTGCAGCAGAGGATTCTGCATCCTGCACTTAACCTGACTGTTTGCTTGCTATGGCAGAACCTCTTTGGATTCCTGTGCAACAGCTATTTAGCTCTTTTAATAATCGACTCTTGCTGGTTCTCATAGTGGTCATATTGCAGGAAGCTCTTGGTTGCTTCTACAGAAGTTTAAGTAGCTGCATAGAGTTTATGTTAATTTATCTCATGAAAGTTTCATTTGCTGTTTGAATAATACTTCAGTACCTACACTACCTGAATTCCTTGTTCTGCACTCTTGCAATATACTGGTTTATTGCATTTAGTGGTTAGTAAACATTATAATTTTCATTAAATATTAAATATTATTAACTTTGGCTTGTTTCCAAAGCATTTTTTGTAACAGATTGCATATGTAGACAACAATTATTTGTATTTCTGCTAACAGAATGCCATCTGCCAAAGTAGTTACCCTGTAGATCCCTTAAAGATCGGCACTGGGAAACCATTTGTATTGTCAAAAATAAAAGAACCTACAAGGGATACAATTATGGTAAGTCTAATTATATGATATATATCCATCCCAGATGATAAGCCGAACCTTGGAGCTGAATACTTCTGCTATACATGTATAAAAGGTGCTCTCAAAATGTATCCCTTGGAAACTAATTTTGTCTTAATAGCCTAAAACTCTTTTTTATGTAGATTATTTGGTTACAAAACTGTACATGGAATTGGCTTTAGATGGTTTGGGGTTTTTTTAATTTAAAAAGTATGTAAATAACAGTAGCACAATTTACATAAATCATCATTTATATTCCCATTGTAATAAATAGTAATATTTTAAATGCTTCTCATCACCCTTTTAACTTTTTTAGACATCTAGTTCAACAGGTGTTCAAATGCTACCACTCTGATCTGGCAGATTTTCCATGCAACTATAAAGGAAGATCCCATTTGGAAAGGATTAACCTCTCACTTTTAGATGAAAGAGTTGCAAATTAATTTTGCTACCGTAGTAATGCTGGCATTTCAGAGGCAAAGCATCCTCAGCATAGAGGTACAAGTGGAGTTTCTGGTACAAATGAAACCACATCATGGGAAGAGTGTTTTGCCATGCTTATCATATTCCTTCACAGAAGTGATTTAATATTAAGCAAGTATTTCCAACTTTTTACAACGTAATTCTGCTAGCAAGTGATACTGGGAAATAAAGATACTTAAATCTTTACACACACATCTTCCCCTACTTGAAAGATTCAGATGTCCCACGATTTAAAAAACACAGCAGAAAAGCCATAGCTATGTTGGTAGAAGAACACTTGCTGTTATAGGATGTACCTCCTTCAAGAGCGCTGTGATGCCGTTTGCTGTGTAGCTGCAGCAACAGAGATTTCTCAGGCCTTGACAGCCTGCAAAAAGTAAGTCTGTTCTACCACAGCATGAATATCTCAACTTGGTTTATATACTGCAGTGTCATTTTTACATAAAAAGCTACAGTAATGTATATCAGTTTAGTAGTGGTGTTACAGCAAGTAATCTGTATATATAGTAGTTTACATATTTTCATTTTAATAATGTGAGAAGTTTCTCGTTATTAATTCATTCTGATGCCTTTAAAACAGGCCTGTGATACATATAGCTGTGCCTCTATTAATTGTGCCCTGATCCCATCTGATATATATCAAGTGAATGTTTCATTAAGAGTATGGAAACCTACCATCATAAAAGTAAGTAAATCCTATTTGTGTTCAGGTTTGAGAAACTTAAGCCAATGTTTCTAATGTCTATTAAAATTGTATCTTTCATTTTCTTAAGTGTCCCCTCTAGTATTTGAAGTAGTTTCCTTTGCTGTTTTAAAATTTCCTTAAAACTATGTTACATGTATTTTCTTCTCCTGAAAATAAGTTCTTGTAACATAGCAGGAATTTCAAACCGTGGTCCTTTTTTAATAGCAACTTATGCATTCACAAATTCTAACTCAGCATATGTAAGGAAGGGTACCATTTTTTTAAAGTAAGTTTTAGTGTGGAAAGATTTCTCAGGTCTAAAATTGTTTGTTGGGGTTTTTTAATCAAAAGAGCAGAGGAAAGACAGTCCACTTCAGAGTACACCTCAGTATTTTCTGATGGTTACAATGACTGGTTGTGGTCCATTTTGCTCAGCTGATAAATTTCTGATACTGAGTTCCTGCTTTTTGTCTTTGTTTTTGCTATAGAAAATAACATGATAGGAGGGGAGATACAGTAGAATTTTAGAAAGCCCCAAACTGTCTCTGTGGCCATAAGAGCCTTCAAGGGTTAATCAGTATTTCTTTGAAATCTCTGCAATCTGTCCTTTCAAAGCAGTACTGCTGTCTGCAAACAGTAATGTGACATACATGAGCAGTTTCACTGACTTTCACATTTTTCAGCATCTCCCAAAGCATAGGGTTGTTCTTTCACTCTTCTCATTTCTACAAAGCTTTCTATTTCAAAATATCTAACTATAAACCACAGTAATTACTCCTTTCTTCCAGGCCAGTATTCACAGCTTAACCCTTATTGTGAAAGCATTACTTAGGAGTGAGAACTCATCATTGATTTTGAGAAATGACCACCAAAAACTGGAGGTAAAAACATAATAATTTTTTCTTCATGGAAATACTTTTTTGAACTATAAAGTTGGTCTCTAGTAAATTCTTAAGTTAATTCAAGCTCCTACATGGTCACATATATTTAAATGTGAATATTACTTATTTCTGTTTAGATTACAAATATATGTCTTGTTTAAAATCAAATTAACCTTTTACACTCCTACTTAGTTCTATCTCTCAGGGAGGCAGGCACTGAGTAAGGAAGAGCATAGTAAAGAAACTCCCTAACATGTGCTTCCACTACTCATGGTTTTGGTCCTGTATCCTGTATTTGGTCAAGTATGACTACTGAGTTGTAGTAGGGCCACCCCCATGACATAAATGCAGTTAGAAAGTGCAAGATATTATGTAAATACAGGCTTTCATGTTGGAGATTATTTTCTTCATTTTTTCATTAAAAGTTCCTATAGTTAAAATGAAGTTGTACCCTGAAAATCACTGCACACTGATCACTGCTGCTCTTTTGATACTTTAGAAGTACAAATTATTTATTGCTTACATTCTGATTACTTTTGCAGACCATGATTAAGATTTCCAAAGAACTCCCACCGGGTACAGTCCCATTATGGGTTATCCTCCTGAGTATTTTTGCCGGACTCCTGATTCTTGCACTGCTTATATTTGCTTTGTGGAAGGTAAGCTGCACATCCTTGTCTTCATGAAAATACACCTATAGGCGTAAATTCTCTGTTGTTTCCTTCTTATAACAACAACCTCACAGACAATAATACAATCTAATAAGTAGCATAAAATCTTGTGGAAATAATAAAATAACTAATAATACTACATTTTTCTGATGTATAACATGCAGTCTATACGATTGAAATTGCCACTATGTTATGAAAAGGAAAATAAGGTATTTAAGTATGAGGATTTATGAAGGGATTTTCCTTTTAGCTTTGGCTGTGGCCTTTGACAATCAGGTTTTCTCTTCATGCAGGAGATTCTAGGTCTGTGGTATAAGTCTTGCCACAAGGGGGCACTCTTCTCCAGGCTAAAAATTTAGTTCATCATTGTGCTAAAAGGTTACAGTTTATAAATTTAAACATAAATAATCTCTTGAAAATTTTGAAATTCTAGAAGAATTATTTATTATTCTATATTTTATATTATTAATATAGAATATTATTTATTCAACTGAGAAGTAAATATTATTATTAAGCATATTAACCTTTGTGTGAGCATAATAATGATTCAGCAATTTCTCTACTATATATTGTATATACATATATAGTGTATCTATATATTACTCTTTTGTCTGCTTTCATGACATACCTCCTTAGTTTTTCCTTTCCAACAAAAACAATGTTGTAGTTCAGTGATAAATTATTAAATAACTTTTTACTGTGCTGAAAGTATTAATTAAGAACCAGCACATGAATGTGACCAATATGGGTTGTATGTTTTGAACAGTTCTTAGTCACTTCTTTCTTTTCTTCAGGCTGGATTTTTCAAAAGGCCTCTAAAGAAGAAAATGGAGAAATGAAAAGAAAAACCACAAGGCACAGAAATTTTTGCTCAGGTCTGCCTCCAAAATGTTACTGTAAAATTATAAACTTAGGTGCAGTGATTACAATGTTTTCTAAACTCTGGTGCATTAAAAAAACCCAAGAAGTAGAAAAATAAGAAGCAAATCAAGCACACATGCAAAGGAATAATGCAAAGAAATAATAAATAACCTTACGGCATTTTGTTATACTCAAGAATATACTTTCAAGGGCTACTCATTTTTGGAGAGTAACTGAATTCAAAGATTCTAACATTTTTTAATATGGAAAATGCGTCATCATATTTTTACATACCTATGTATGTGGAATCATTTATTATTCCAAATTACACAAGAATTCAACTTGTGTGTAGCAATCCCAGTCCTTTTATCACCTTACAATTTTGAAAAGGAAAAAGCATCATTTTCGGAATTTCTTTCTTATGTCAGTTCTGTGAAAGCAGACTGTCAGTTCACAAGAACATGCAAACTTTGAATGCACCGAATACTGTATGATAGATGATGCAATGACAATTCAGAAGATAGAAGCACCTCCAGAATTTTGTGTGAAAATTACTGAAATTGTCTTTCTTGGATTTCTCCTTCTGCCCACTGTAGCATGTCCAGTTGAACCCAGGATACTCCAAGGAGGAGGTATTTATGGTCGAGTGGACCATAAGGGGTCTATCCATTAAATTAGATAACTGTTTGAACTTAAAACAGATTTTTGGCAGGCCTAAAAATGTATGCACAAACATTCAAGCCCATCTGATTGCACATTGTATTCAAATAAGCAGGGGCACAATTGTATCTGCAAGTAGAAATGGCCATATTTATGCAGAAAATGTTTAGAAGCACCCTGAAAGTTTGACTCTTGCTGTATATCTTGGAGTAGCCAGGAGGGTGCTTCATAAACTGTCACTGTAAATTTATTGTGTAGCTATTTAATCCAATGAGTTTAAAGTGTACAAAATGATAGTTAACAAAAGAGCACAGATAGAAAATTCAGCACTGGCAAGCTTCTTCTAGTATTGTAAGTCACACCTCATTGTTACTACTTATGAGTTTAAAAATTGATGCAGAATTTTCATACTAAATAAGCACTTAAAAATGATGTTTATTTTTGTCAAAGATTAAAAGTTTATTTGAGAATACACTGAAATGTAGATAGGAGAAGGTTTCTTTAAAAAATTTTTTCTATTGAGAGCATTTAGTTTCCTCCTTTCTTTCATTTGCTTGTCTCCCTGGGGCTCTTTGCTGTGCCTTGTCCTTGAGAGCTTCCTATATTACTTGCAGCCACACAAAATTAACAAAAGAAAAAGGAGGCGTGCTGGCAAAGTGTGATGCTGCCTCAGCATGAGGGGATTCAGTATTGGTTGCCAGTAGATGAGAAAATGTTGAGGAGACGTACTAAGTTCTATAAAATGTACTTGTTTGCAGAAAAGCTTTGTCTTGCCAGGGAAGCCAGGAAAATTTGTTACTCCTCTTGGGACAACTGTCACTCAACTGAAAAAAAAAATCATTGCACTTTTCCCAAATGATTTTGCTTATCACTATCTTTATTGTAATAGGTTAAAAAGAAGTAATACATTTTACAAAGTTTTTTTTAAGAAGAGGGCATAGATTTGTTTGAAGATGCTGGCAAGTACAACTCTGAAAGTGTGCCAGAAGGCGTTCCATCACTTGAAAGATGCTGTCACCCTTCAGTCTCTTCTATTTAGTTCCTAAATTAGAGAGAGTAATTATTGGGACAGGGTAAGACTTATGTGAATACCACAAGTAGGATTAAGTTTGAAAGTATTTGCAGTTCTTCTTGTGTCTGTGGGAAAGGTGGTTTTTTTCACAGCAGCAGTCTGCTGAAGGTAGCAGTATGACTCAGAGCAGAGGGCAAAGCCCTCCGTGGGAACACTGTGGGTGGCTGTGCTTTGCAGAGCCTGGAAGAGCCACTGAGCCAGTGGACTTACTTGCTGGGCTCTTGTGCACAACTGAAAATGCACCCTGTCTGAAAGGGTGTGTCAGCTGCCCTGGTTCTGAACACAGAAGGAAGACATGAATGAAAGCAAAAAATAACATAGAGGAGCTGTGGATAGAACACCTGCTTCACTCACTGTGAAGGAACAGCTGTGTTTTCAGTCCCAAGCAAGATGCAAGTTTTATTGTAAGAAAATGTATGATTTTGCCCATCTGTTTGAAATATTTAAATGGCACTTGTCACCATAGTATTTGAATGCCTCAGAATTGTAATTTTTTTTTCTTACACTATCTCTGTAAAAGCATAGCAGTGCTGTTAACCTATTATGGTTTTGTAAAGGAACAAAATTATGAAGAAATTTTTACTCACCTATGCACACTTAAAAAGTCTGTGGTAGCAGGGGAAATACATGTATTTATTATTCTTCATCCAGCTTGTTGACCATGAGGTTATTTTTCCTGGCTTCAAAAGTTGTGCAAGATACACCTAATTCTTATGCAGCATATTTTTAAGTGTTTCACTGTTTAGTTATGATAAGCTGTTAACCAGCACTTTTCATTTTTCTTATGACATTTCATGTCTAATTTTAAAGCATAGACCTAACTGAAAAATATATAAGCCAAAACCCAGTCTATTTCCCTAGATAAAGACCATGCAAAAATAAACCAGTAGTATTTTATCAATACAGAGTATGTTTAAGATCAGTGTTCCGTTTGTCTTAGACCTACTTTGCACTGTAAACACAGTAATAAGCTTCATGTAACCACACCACTTTCCTCTTTGTCATGATGCTTTTTCCCTTTTCACATTTGTCCTATTATCATATTTTCGATTATAATATCTATTTAAGATATAAGTATACATACATACATATAAGTATGTAAAGGGGATAGCACTAAAGCACATTATTCTTACACTATTCTTAGTGATTAGTAAAATCTCTGTTTTTATCCATAATAGCCTTTCCAAACTGCTCTATAAGAGCAGTATTTTACTGCTTTGCCTGATAAAAAATAGAAAAGCCTACTGAAAACAATATTGCAAACATCAGGAACATCTCACTGAAATTTGGCAGTCACAGACAGTATCAGAACAATTTGTAATCTCTTTTGTTCCAAAAAATAGACACATTAGATTATAATGTGATTCTAATAACTAATAAGCTAAATATTTTCCATTTAAATAAAAGCCTGTAAAAAAAAAAGTAATAAATCGTGTGTGTAACCAGAGATTACCAGCTCAGTTCCTAACTTCAGCGCTGAAGTAGGTAACTTAGTGGAAATGGACAAGCTGCTCTTCTGTAGTATAGAACTTCCCTTGAAAGAAGCAAGGGCTTTAAATGGTCACTCCTGCTTCAATGTCAGGTTGTTCTACAGGTTGCTGATCCCATACATAATTTTTGAAGACTTAGGAAAGAGGATCTGCAGTAGAGCAATCTCCCTGGGCAGCTACTTTTTGTTCCTTTGCTTGTCTGGTTTCACTCTAGGTCATTATTATGAGCCATTGCCCCAGACACAACCCTCCCATCCTGACCCTTTGCCTGAGCCCTTGAGTACATATCTCGTGCTGAATCATTTTGAGCATGATGTTCCTCTTCTTCAGAGCTTGATTCAGGGGAATTCACCTTAAACTGAAGCCAAGGGTTTTCATCTCACCTGGCACCGAGAGCCTGGAGTTAGGGTCATACTCATCTAATGAATTCCACATAATCTAATTGGTTAAATTCTTGAATTGACCTGTGACATAGATAATGAACCATTCAACAATAAAAGCAGAGAAGATAATCAGAATGTACTGCTCTTAACTGCACCGCTTAAACGGAATAAAAGGGGATTTGCATAATTTTAGAGAAAATCACAAAATTCTGCACAGCAATTTCTTTTTCCTGTAAAATTATTCCATGTGCTTTATTGATTAAAAAAATCAGAGTGTAACAAGTCTTTTGTGTAGTTTGTCTGCTTTTCGTAGATATAAGAATAGTGTAAAGGCATTTCAGTATCTAAAACCAAATTCATCTACCTGTCAATAGAGAGGCATTATAGAAGCAAGCATTCTTGCACAGCTTAACATCAAGGAAACCTTCAAAACAACAAGGAAAGCTGTCAGAAATACATTGTCATTAGATGTATAGAGTTTGTACCCATTTTTTGAAAGCTTTTTAGAGGATCATATGACTTCTTGACACAGTGTGGTTTCCATGACACTGAATAAAAGTTGAAGATATTTTCATTCCTCTAAGCATTCTTCCTGTCCAGCGATTAATAAGAGAAATAAGCTTCTGAACGGCTTATTTCTGTGACTCACATAGTCTGTGGTCTTGTGTAATTGTAAATGATTCAACGTAATTTCCTTAAACCTAGTAAACATTTGTATCAAAACTTCCTAGAAGACAAAGATTACACTTTTTATATTACAGTTAACTCAGAATATGTTACAAAACATGTCGTAACTATTATCAGAGACTACTTTGATGGTGAATCATAATTTTCTAATAGCAACATCCTGTCTAGTCATGGGGGAGTGCTTTACCAAATATCCTACTCTGTATACATTTGATCATTAAGAGTTTGCTGGACATTTTCCATAGGAGCATTTTAATGAAAATTGGTGGAAAAAAACCCACTTCTGTTTTTATTTGTTTGTTTTAAATTGCTTTTCAGTGAACTTAATTAATAACTAGCATCACTTCTCAAAGCAAG
>JAWWMA010000100.1:54638237-54673932 GCA_035041425.1 Mionectes olivaceus | reverse complement strand
TTGAAGTTGGATCAAGGGTTGGACTTGATGATCTTGGAGGTCTTTTCCAACCCAATCTATTCTATGATTCTATGATTTTAACTCCTACTGAGGATATGATGCCTGCACTATACAAGAAGTGTGTCTTGAATATCAATTTCATATTTATTTTTCAGATGACAGCCTCACATTAAAAAACATGAATATTATTTCTGCTGGCCCACTCTTCAGACCAGAACACTGCCATACTTGTTTTTACCTGTATTGAAAAGGAGCACTGAGCTACCTGTGGCTGCTGGGTTTTCTCCCTTAAATTCTGACTTCTTTAATCCTGTTTAGTCATTCCAAAGTTCATATTCCCTGGTTAAGAGACCAAATGCATACTGACCCTGGAGAACTTTCAAACATTTTACCATGGTATGTGTTGAGTCTTTGCCATCTCTATTAGCCCTATTCTGTTAATTTTAAACAATTTTTGTGGAAAGTAGGTTGCTTGGTTTACATTTTGTACTCTGGGATGGCTTACTCTTTATCACCATGCAAGAAAATCAGCTTCCCAAAGTGGATTTGAATAATTCTTGAAGAGTTTGAGATGTCCAGGGAGGCAAGGAGGCAACACCATGTATTTTAAAATAACCTGCCTTTTTTTTCCTGTATTTGTAACCCATCTGCAACTTCCTTTGTGTCTGCCTCTGGGTGGGTGAATTTTCAGCCACACTGACCCTATTGTTTTATTTAATTAGCCTTAGTATTAAAGCCTTTCCCCACCTTCTTTTCCTCATCTCAACTTTTCTGGGTTTTCTGTAGCATTTGGAGATGATTGAACCAAAGCTGCATAAAGTATTAAAAATTGTTGGTTTGAACAGTAACATAGTGAAGTGCTGTTTTGTCCTCTACTCTTTGCCTATATGATTAATAAAATGTCATTTATATATTTTTTACCTTTTCCATTTGAATTTCAAAACTGACTTATTAGTAATGTCTAACCTACATCCTTACAGATAATTTTAACATTTCCTTTTTAGATTTATTTTTAGTAGCTTACTCTTTTTCTTTTCATTGCAGCCCTTAATGTAATATTTTTTTACAGACATCATGTGTCAGCCAAAAATAATAACTGATACTTGGTAGTCCTTCCGCACAACATCTTCAGACAAATCACATCAAAGAGTGATCCAGAGCCATACACCTTGGCCTCCTTATATTAATGATGTCACCTTTCAAGACTCCCTCCCAGAAATACATTAACAGAGAACTCCAAAGATTTGCGTACCATAGTAATTCTGATTCTGTGGTCAGCCCTTGCAAATGACAGATGTGGAAATACCCGAATGTTTTTCTGAGAATGCTGGCATGAATTGTGCAATTTTTTGTCACCTTAGAAAGCTAGGATAGCATGCATAAATTGTAAAAGTCCAAAGTAAAGTTTATTATTAAGTATGTGTTCACCAGAATATCTTTTAAGAACAAATATTTGTTCAGTATTTTCACTTTATAACTATTATTTTTTCTCGAAAATGTAAAAACTACGGTTATCTTTTCATAGTGAAACTGATCCAGCAACTTGCTTCCCACAGTCTCACTCGGAATAAGAAAGTTTGTTTGGCCCTTGCCAACAAAATAGTTTGCTCTAATGTGCAAGTAATCCGTATTTGCATAGAACCAAGCCTGAAACTTTGCGAACCAGCTCAGCCAGATACGGTGGTTTTGGCAAGTGTCCCTGTGATCATTGACAAGCAGACACAATGCGGTGCTATAAAACATAATTAAACTATAAACATATGTAGAGCAAAGGGTGTATATCCAAACCCATTTTATAATGCAGAGATAAAGAGTGCTAACCATTCTCTGAATAATTTGATTATCAGTGTAGGTGAACAATAATAAAGAATGATTTTTCTGAATAAGTGCAATATATGTATAATATTTTTAAGTGATTAAAAAATATGAAATATTGCACACTACAGAAACTCTTGTTTGCTATAATACACAAAGTACAGTTCAGGATTATATGAGAGGATTGTTATCAAATGCTTTATTATAATTTAAAACAAAAATATTAATCTAAGGCAATATTGTTACAGAATTGTCACAGTACTTATTCTCCCAAGACCTATTCTTTATAAATACGGAAAAAGATTGGTCTAAGAAACAACACCCTAAGAGACAGCCTTTGTGTGTGAGAAATTACTCTTCAACATTGTGTCTGGATGAGAAAGAAACTTTCATATCCTTAGGGTATATTTATAATTAGAATGATGTAACTGAATCAAAGACATTGTTTCTTATGAAACTGAGACCTATTAGTCTGTGGAGGTTATTTTAGGGTGGGGCAGAGGGGAATTCTAGCTTTATTTCATTATTAAGAAAACATTTTTCTGTATGATGGGGGTTTTTGCTTGTTTGTTTGCTTTTATTGTCCTTTCATTAGTACCCACTAATTAATATTCTTCTTCTTCCTTGTGGAAGTATAGCTTTTCCTCCTTGTCCCAGAGCAGCACACACAAGCATACACTCACTGCAGTTGGGAAGAGAAGCACCTGGGGCTGCTCTTCCCATCACAATCTGCCTATTGGTCACTCGATCACACTTGGTACTAAAGCTGATGTTTCTGGCTTCAATAGCTGTACCTTGAAGTGCCTTCGGGGCTTCTGTGATACCGTGCAAAGGAAGCACACGGAAAGTTCTGAGAAACTCATGAGTCATTCCTGGCAGTGGCCTACCAAAGGCTTCAGAGTTCAGAAGAGACAGTGTCTTGGGAATTGCTCATAGTGAGTCCTTGTACAGGGTTGTGCATTAGGATGGGTAACACATCTGTGTGTTCTAAAAAGTAAATACATAAAAGAAATCAATGTAAGTTATAAAAAGGCAGGTCTCTGATAGAATACCATCAAGTGGATTTTAATATCCTGGTGGAGCTTCCTTTAATACCCCAGTGGAGCTTCCTTTAACCACATGATGGCCATATAAAATGCTGACAGGCTTCTTCATTTTAACTTGGAGCTTAGTTTCAGAATGTTAAAAAAAATAAGAAGCAGAGAAAACACATGTGCTCCTGAAACAACAGCTACAGTGTGTGTCACACCTAAAGGACCATGACCTAGATGCTGAAAAGAGTAAAGAAAGGAAGCATTTCTATCTCAGTATTCCAAGTGAACTGTCTTTTTCATTACACAATGTCAGTGCCAAGAAGTTCAAATTATTCAGCAGAATTCATTGCACAATAGAACACATCCCGCATGAAAAGGTAGAGCCATGGATTTTGATATTTACTCGAACTGTGGGATGGACAAAATGAATGTTTCTCAAATACTCTGAATCTACAGTATTCAATGATGACGAGGTTAGGTAGGCTGAGAGCTGCACAACACTTTGCACTACTGTTCAATTTCTTAGCAAGTCAAAATTCTCACCTCCCTATTTTTACTGGCTTTTATTCTCGTTGTCTCCCTGGATATAGGCCTGGCACCTAAGCCGACGCAGGCAGCTATCTTGTACAGGCAATGCATCCTCACCATCACTGCCAACTTCAGATCAGTTGTGAAGCAAGGCTGCTGGATCCTGTTGCACTCCTGGGGAAATACGCTGCAGGAATTTCATTTGAAGGAGAAGATACAGACTTGGTGTCATCAAATCTGCAATTTAATACTTGAGGCAGTCACTCTACGCTGTTAAATAATACAAGTTTTACCACTACTGTACACTTGTCTGACTCAAAACGGGGATCCCTCCCGCTCCAAAGCGCTGTCGTCTCAGGGTAGCCAGGGTCGGTGTGGGGAGTGTCCCGGCCCCGGAGCCCTCCTTCCAGTGCAGTGCCGAGGGAAGAGCAGGTAGCCTCGGGCACCACCAGGCGGGGCGAGCGTGGGGACCTCCTCTAGGGAATGAAACTGGGGGAGTACGGAGGAAAGCAACTCGCCTGCAGACTCCGCAGGGCACTGCTGGCCAGCGCCGCGGGTGCGGGGGGAGTCGACAGGGGACTAAGGGTAGCTGCCTCCGGCCCCTCCTCGCCTGCGGAGCCGGAGGAGGAGCAAAAGCAGGAGGAGGAGAAGGAGGAGTATTTCGGGGCGGCTTGGAGCAGGTGGCGCTCAGTGCCGTGCTGGGAAGTGGCCAACACGGGGGAAGCGCTGACCCGACCTCGCACCGCGCCACGACATGGGCTCTGCGAGCGCGGCGCTGCCGCTGCTGCTCCTCGCTCTGGGTAGGTCTGTCTGTTTGTCTCCCCGCTCTGGGAAGGACGGACGGACGGAAGGAAGGCAGGCAGGCAGGCAGGCAGGCAGGAGGGAAGGTCTGCCTGCGGGCCACAGGCGTCAGCCGCACCCGGCACGGAGCGGGGGGCGGTCTCCGGCTGCGGCGGCCGCCCCTCACAGTGTGGCGGGGCCGGGGAGGGATGTGCGGGGCGCGCCCGGCGGCACCCGGGGCTGGGGCGGCTGGGGCTGGGGATGTGTGTGAGTGCCTTGCACCGGCGGTGTTTATAAAGCTGTTTTTAAAACTCCCGGAGTGGCATAGAGTTCACGTTCTCGTAAATGGAGTGTGTGTGCTCTGGAGTGTGTGTGTGATGGAGGGAACGGGGGCAGTGTGATTTGTGAATTTACGTTATATGGTGATTATACCTTTTTGAACGCGAAGATGATGCTCTCATTATGAATGCTATTCCTAATTCGCAAGAGTCCTCTAGGTCTATTATCATCCCTGTCGAGTAGATGTCGCTTCTTGGAAAAGGACAGGGAAGCACGAACCATCTCCTTCTCCTGGCCAACTGGATTACCATTACATATATTTTCCTGGGAGCTATAAGCTATCATAGTCACTTGCCATTAGCAAATTCCCAGGCACTTTCAGAGTTTTAACATTGCTGTATACTCTCACAAACCCTTAATTAGCTAGTCACCGAAGAGGCAGCATGAAAATGAGTTTTCACTGACGAGGTGTTCAAACTTGTTCTTTCAGTAACTATAGCAAACTGCAGTGGAATGTGTGGCTGCAGGGTAGGAAATAAAATACAAAAATATTAACCTGTGATGAGATATACAGTGCACAAACAACGTGCACTGGTTTTTTTTTTAAAGAAAAAATCTGTAAAGTACTAATTGGCAGAATTCACTCTGCTTTTTTACCTAATCTATTCTTTATTCTCCTGATTATTGCCACTGCACACCAGAACCATTAACATTCCCTGTAATGTAAAAATGCAGTCTTAGGACTTGCAAAGGTTTGTAGAGTGGTGCTGAAAGCAGAAGATAAGGATTGTAAGAAGAGAATTCTCCTGGCATTGAGACTGACAGAAGTGGGATAGGTCTATTTTGTTTGGTCACTGTTCATGATTTATCCTAATTTATACATCTGCATGCTGTCATAATTTTGATTTCAGTTGTGTCATGGCAGTTGACGTTAGTGGATACAATTATTGAGTTAATACTTACTCAGCCCTTTTTGATCTTGTAGAAGTAAAAAGGAAAAGAAAGTTTCAGGATGGGAGCATTTTCACAGAGTGTTTTTGGAGTCCTGCTATGGTGGTACCATTGAAGATACCCTGTAATAATTTTCAAATTGATTGAAATGGTTTTAGTAATTGGAACACATGAGGTGCATTGTTGTGTCTACAAATTCAAGTAAAATTAAGGTGACGGTTAGTAAAGTAGTGGGTTACTCTTTGTCGATGTGTACTTTTGTGTCTGTAAAGTCGTTAAGACTTTTAGATGTGTTGTGAGTTTACTTAGGGACAATTTTTCTACACCCCCTAACACAATTGCTCTAAGTTGAGAGAAGGTTTATGCAGATAAAAGAGGTCTGACTGGGGAGAAATAATTAGGATTTATTACCAGCAAAATAAAAATTAAAAAACTATATCTACAACAATTCTAATTAGGCAAAAGCACTATGTATTTACAGAAACACCCCTCCCGCGTTTTTTGTATTAGTTCAGGAGGAGAAGCAGGTTTTTTTCCATTTTCAAAGCTACAGGTCTTTTACACAATTCTGCAGCATTTGAAAATTCTTCTCTGTTATCTCTGGGACAACAACTGTGACTCGTTGCAACTGGAATTGTTTCTCTTTGTCTCTTTCTCTCTTCTATGTTGACCTCATGGCTGGGCTTACCTCCCTCCTGGGCTAAGGCTGAAGGCTGGGAGTTACCCAGGATCCTGTAAGGTGTTCCATGGACTGCAAGGGGACACTTGCTTTTCAATGGTCTTCACCACAGGATCACAGGGGATAATGGCTTTTGAGTCCACCCCTGTTTCCTGCGGGGTCATTTCCCATGGGGACAGTCCTTGGTAGACCTCTCCTCCGTGGGCCTATCCCTAGGGCAACAGGTCTTCCATTCTCTGTTGTCCCTTAGGGTCACAAACTCAGCTGCACCAGCATGGATCTCTTTCTGGGATCACACAAATCTTACCAAGCCGACTTACTCTGGTGTTAGGTCTGTTCTTCATGCACTCCTCTGTTTCAGTGTGGGTTCTATTATGAATTATAGAAAGTTGTCTCTGCTCCCCAACAATTTTCCACAGGTGGCAGGGATTTTTAGATTTCAGTCTTTTTCCCTGCTGAAGAGGAGGAGGAGGAGAAGGAGTTGTTCTCCCCTCTTCGGCTTCTCTCTTCTCTGTCTGCCAGTTCTGACCTTGAAGACTCCGCTGTTTCTGACTGGGATTCCTTTTGCAGCAGCTTCATCTAAATCCTTCTTTAAAGTTTTTTTCTTCATTCTGTTATGTGCCTGGTCAGGGGGGCTTCAGTGCTGCCCCTGCCCCCGGCCCAGGGCTGGGGGAGGAGGGAGGCCTGACCCACCTTACGGCTTGCTGCATCCTCTCTCGCATGGCTCCTAGTTTCCTCTGTGCAACCACCTTCCTTTCCATTTTCTTAAATATGTAATTGGCGAAGGCGTTACTTAAACTTTTGATTGGTTTTGCTCTGGAGAAATTACTTACAGTCCACTGGGAGAGGGGACCTTTGCAAACCCACGACAAGATGCTAGAAGAGATGTGCAATGGAACTACCATTTTGATAGTAAGACTTTGCTAATAACCTTGTTAATTGTTGACCAAAAAGTGTATATCATACAGAAGTAGATTATGTTGAGAGGAATAAGTGAAGTAGGACAACCTATGCAACAAAACCTGAAGTTTTCTGTTGTTACACACTGCTCGTAGGTTTGCCTGGTCTAGTTCTTTAAATTTACATTTTAAGCATCCAGCTTTTTTCTTTATCCTGTTCTTGAAAGTCAGAGCCAAAACCGCCCAGCTGTCTCTGAGAGTGAAGCCAGTGGAAAATACAGTAGCTTTCTTGGGCTCAAGTCTGGTAACATTTTCTTTGGAAAGCTCTAGTGCCCTCATGCTTCAGAGGAGATATTTGAAATTTGGCAGGAAGGTGCTATTTGCATTGTCTACCTAAATTTGGCTCAGTAACAAGTCTTTGGAAAACTGCATTGCTCTCGAAATGGGTGTATTTTTATCAACTCGATTCTAACATAAATTATGTTAGAATCCTTGTCGTGCACCTTGGTCAGATGTTTCTGTGTGAGGTCTTAAGTCTACGCCTGCAAACACAGTAACTTTCTGTCTTGTCTTCTCATGTTATTTTTTATTTTTACAGCAATCTCCATTGTTAGAGTCACTCTGCGTTCCAGTTTGCTTATGGATCCTCTGATTGTCTGTACTGTTTCCTGGGTTTTGGATAGAACAGCGGGTTCTCCTTTTTATGCAAATAATGCACTTCAGTGTCAATTATCAAGTGATAGTGTTGGAGGACCGTACCTAGTGGAGGAAGTAAAATTTAGGGTGGCCTCACCTGTACTATCTCAGTAGTCCTTCACACTGAAGAGCCTATCATGCACTTCTTTCTAGCAACACAGGACATGAACGATGCAACTGTAACACACTCTTAATATCTCCACACTGTGAAGTACTCACCTGGTGAACCCCAATTCTGTAGTGAAAAATTGCAGCAAAATAAGAGTTATCCGTTTGGGCCACCAGTGTACAACTCAAGGGCTTTGAGTTCCCTCTGTAGCCTGAAGGAGAAAACAGCCCTATCTGAAACTGAGGGGAGTGTGTATATGTATTTCTCTGAAAAGTTTGGATAGAATAGAGAATTTCCAGTGATGGGACCTTTTTAGCATTGGGCTGTAAAGCTGTATGAATAGATAGAAAACCCTACTAGCACACTCTTTTTCTTCAGTTCATTTTTGTTTTAATGAACAAAAATAAAAGTTGTGGTAATGATCTTTAATACGCAAAAGTTAGGAAGTGCCTGAAGTAAGTTAGCCACCTGTATTTGTCTCCCACATATCAGTGTATCATGCTGTCACTGCCTATGGACAGAGGAAGATAGTACGAGCAGAGACGGAGCTGGAACTTCAGCTTTGTTTGGTTTTGAAATTAGACAGTTGTCCAATGAATGAGAATTAAAGGCAGGATGAAGAGAAATAAATATTTTTTTCTTGCAAAAATGGATTATTTCACTCCTTTTTTTTTTTCTTTTTTCACAAAAGCTGAATACAATTTCAGACGAGTCATTTAAATCAAATCTTTGACATGTGGTTGGAGCCTTTGTGTTCCTTTCTTTCTCTTTGCTCAGCCAGGGGTTCTCAAAACTGAAGCCGCATTTTCACGATCTGGTTAAGCTGACCTGAATGTGGAGCTGACGCTGCAAGGTCATTTCATCCACTCCTGATTGCATGTTCCCACCAGTTTCTCTGTGCTATCGCTGTGGCTTGGTCTGGGGAAGAGGTCAGGCACCCATTTGCCTGAATAATTTTTTCCCCTTTTTGAGCCAGGTCAGTTTTGGAGATGAGCTAAACTGATCCTGCTCACTTGAGCAATTTCTTTGTTAGTGCTGGCATAGGGGACAGTCAGAACTCCTGGCTAGAGGAGGAAGGAAAGCTGGAAAAGTCCCTTTCACTGATAGTCGTCACATCCACTGGCTTGAGCTGGTTGTGGAACTGCATCTTGATGTGCAAAACTGCTGTGTATTCACAGCTGTGACTGAAGTAAATGGAAATTGTATTTTGAATGTGCTAAGTATTCTGAAAAAAATTAGGTTTTAGCTGTATCACTGGATATCCAAAAGTACCAAGTACTTTTTTCTTTTTTTTTCCAAAACGGGGCTAAGGATGATCTCTTATTTTACTTGAGTGTTGAAATATAAATTTTCTGTTATCTGCAAATACTTCAGTGCTTATAGTCAAGATATGTAGAAATAATCCATCAGGAAGCTGCAAATTCAGTAGGTGAGACTGTATATATAAAAAGTCTATGGCAATGTACAGAGCAGCATGGACCAAACTGATAACTTAATAACAAACAAAAATGTGAATTGCACATTTGGTGCAATAAATGAAACTAGAATTTGGGGTGAAAATGTGCACACACCAACTTAAAGCTTTACAACCTATCTTGATTTCTGTCTTTCTCCCTCTTTGTGATCATCTTTTGATACCTTGCTGTTTTATTATCAAATTTGTGAGTAATGTTAATGTTACAAATCATTCTGTAATCTGGAGATGGTTTGAAAGCAGGACCCAAATGTGATCTCTTTTTAGAATAAAACTACTTCTAGTGAGTCCTTCTTCAGGAGGTAGAAGGTAGCAGGTAGTAGGACCATTACTACATATTATTTTTGGAGTCTTGCCTTTCACAGCATTGCACACTGGAGCAAGGCTTCATTTATACTGCATTACAGGACTTGTATTTTGTACAAGTTATGTTTATTTTAGAGAGCATACAGGGTATTACCATCACATACCTAAACACATTAACGGTTAATATTTATTTGTGCATAATTTGGGCAAAGTCAACACCAGGTTCTACCAACAAGTTCTAACTGTGTGCTGCTTCACTCTGGAACAATTTATAAATTGTTCTTTGCTTTTTTTTTTGATTCAATCACACAAAACTTTCATTTAAGAAGTTACAGAAGTAAAAGTACTGCTACTCTTTGTTTTTATTGTGCTTCCTAGCCACTACATAAATATTATTCATTGTGGTCTTTCTTCACTATTGTTAATTTTGAATGAATGAAAGTGGGTTTTGCATGTACTTCATGCAGTGTATTTTCATGAGTGATAATAACTGGAGCTGCCAGTGTAATGACTTAATGTCTAAACAGCTAAGTGTGAATAAAGTACTTTTCTTTAGGATTAATGTAGGTAAAAAGGGAGTTTCTACATCTTCCAACAAGTAAAAAAAATCATTTTCACTAGCAGAAATCTTGGGCAGTCTGTATCCAGTGTTGTTATTTTCATTTAAAGGTTTCCTTTGTTAGGCTCTGTGCAGGCCAGTTCCCATTTCCATGGTGACCACACTGAAGTGCAGGCAGGACACAGGCTGGCTTCTCATAGGCGTAGCCATGCACTTGCATACCAACACGTTATCTGCTTGGCTTAGAACATTTCCATTAGCAGTTTTAATGTTTAGGGCTTCTTTTTCACATAGTGATCTCTGGCCCTACACTCTGATACTACAGTGTTAGGATTTCGGACCCTGTGCAGCGAGAGAGTTGATAAGCTTAATTTTTGTGTAAATGTACTGTTCCAATTAAAATTAGTCGAGGGGATCAGAGAACTGTCTAAACCTTAGTTTTCATTCTGTTACAAACCTTTAGGTGAAAGACTGACACATATCTGTGCTAAATAGCTATATAAACATACCCCTTGTCAAGGCACTGATAAAAGGATAACAGAAGTAAGTGAATGTGAATTACACAAGGATAAATTATACCTTCTGTCTGTATTAGCTGTGTGAGTATCTATCCTTGTGAAGCAATATGTGATACTGTTCTTCCTGCTCGTTCTGCACTCATTTTCTGGAGATGGAGAATACCGAAGGCATCTAGTGGGGTCAGCATAAGCATTTACATCACTTCCAAATCAAGCTGTAATTTCTGAATTATGAAATAAACTCAATATTCTGAGTGCTAGTAACTGTTACTTTGAATTAGTCCCTTAGCATTTGAGGATCTTCAAAGCACTAAATTTTATTTTCTCCTGGAGATTTGTATGCTTTAAAAGTATAATAAGACTTGCATATTATTCAGTACTTAAAAAGGGAATTATGCAGGCAAAGAAGTAAGATCAACACAGACTCTTTGAATGCAGGATGAGCAAAGACATTTTCTGTGCAACTGAATGGCATCTGCAGGCTTGAATGTCACACATGATGAATGTCATGGATTCTTTTGTCCCTTTCAAATTGCTGTTAGACAGGGTGAAGGGCTTGGAAGTTATGCGCAGCCCTAATGGAACTTTTGTCTTATTCCTGATTTATTTTTCCCTTTGCAACCTGCTTCCAAGTTTATCATTCTTCCCTTATTTCGTACAGTTGTTTACCTTTTTCCTTTTTTTTTTTCTTTTTGATCACATGAATCTCCTTGGATAATATGGTTGGTTATTAATAAAGTACAGACAGTAAATAAATCTTGAGGAAAATTACCATGAACATCACACTTCTGGGATTGAGAGTATCCATAATAGAAATATCTCAGGAAATAATGGAGTTGAGGATGTGGGGGTGGGGGGGTGGTGAAAGGTTGAATTAGGTTTTTGCCTTTCATCATTTTGACTGTTAATCTGTCTGCCTGTCTGGCTGTCTGTCTCAAACATAAGTGACCCTTAAGCCAGAGGGTTGGCAGTGCTTTATGCTGTGTTAAGACTACAGCACAAAGTTCTATGCAGTGATAAGGCTGCGGATGACCAGGCTGCTTGACCCACTGGATTACCCAGTAAATAATGACCTCAACTGACTCCTAGATCAGTCTTCTTACCTGATTGAGGGATAGCTGACCTGTGCTAGGCTCACATGAGTTTAGTGCAGCTATGGGTGCTATTATGAGAAGTTGTCAACCCAGCCCTTTTGGGGATATGCCTGTGTTGTAGTCTATACTGCCCACAGGTAAACTGGCTGTCACTGTGTCTAACTTTTCCATATGCACAGCAGTCACTTCTCATAACTTCTCGATTTCTTTGATTGTTGGTTTTGATTTTTCCTTTAGCTCTGGAAGCACAATAGGTAAGAAATTCTACTTCATTATGTATTTGCTAAAAGAACAAAATAGTAAATTACTTGATTTCAGGCAGAAGTTTATTCTTGGCTGGTCCTGTTCTCTTAGTCAGGTAAATGTCTATGTAGGTGTTGAAGTCAAGAGAACCTGTGTCAGCAGTTTGGGTCCTGGTTTCTTAAGAGCAACATGTTACAATAAGGAGAGTAAAACACGGAAAAAATCCCCTTGAGGCACCTGTCCAAAGCAGAAGCAAGTGGAGCATTTTGTCCTGGGGCAACGAGTGCATCCTAGATAGTCACCAAATATCACTGCAGAGGAGGGTATGTGGCTCACATGTCCCCGTGCCTGTATCTTTATTTGAATTTTCTGTTTGAGGAGAATGTTAATTTCTGATTGAAAAAGTGGCACAACATTTTATTAAGTAGCTTTTCAGTGATTCTAGTTTCTTAACTGTAAATTCTAATAAGGCAATAAGAGCAGTGCTCTAATAATGAACGTGAGAATAATCCGCTATTACTACTGTACAGTATAAAATTCAGTTGTCTTTATATGCAGTACTTTAGATACACACAGAACTGATTGGTTTTATAGATATTAAACCAGATTTAGCTGAAATTCTGTAAATGAGAGTTTAGCTAACCTTTCCAAAGTGGAAAAAATATAAGTGATCTGACATTTCATCTAACTATGCTGACCAGACAGAGTTCTGTTTAAACATGCCTGAAATACATATAGGTCAAATACAGAATAGCAAAAATGACTGAGAATGAACTCTTTTATTAAGATGGGCAAAACAATGAACAGAGAAAAAAATCCAGCAACACTACTTGGATAGGAGTCCTTCAGTAGCTCTGCTAATAATAGTTGTCCATTTAACTCTAGCCAAAAATCCTTTAATTTCACTGTCTCTACTCTTTTTTTTTTCATTTTGTTTTGGTTTTGTTTCCTTTTCCAAACTGCCAAAAGCCAGTTCATCATACTGAACAGTTAAAAAGTACTTGAGTCTCTGGAGTTGTCTTTCTGAGAAGCTGACAGCTACAATAGACTTTGGTTCTGTGAAGACAAAAAGCAACTGTTCTGCTTTTGTGGAAGAAAGTATTATCTCCAAAAAAGTCTTCTTGAATGTACATGCATCCTTCTCGCTGGCCCCAAAATGTACAATGGCTGCATTTTATTACAAAAAAAAAAAAAAAAAAGAAGATAGCCTCTGTCTGAAGTTACTCTTGCTGGAGATAGCTTGTTACAAACCTGACCACTGGCATCTGGATAGGCCAGAGAGCTGGGAAGTGGACGCTGCAGTCCCACTTGACCTGAAACATGGTCCCAGAGTGCAGAGTTGGGTGCCTTGGGCTCAGCAGGGTCATCTAGGTGCCTTTAAAGTGCGCAAAAAGTGTTTGCTTTCAAATCAGGAAGGCTCCTGCAGTTAAGCAGTGGATCAAGGGTGTTTGAACTGCATACTTCTCAGGGAGCTGTGTCAGGTGCCTCCTTCCCCTGAGGTCAAGGATGGGGAAGAATTTTGAAAGAAAGATGTCCAGTTTAGGGGTTTTTTTCAAGAAGTAGCTGCTTGAGAAGTAACAGTAATAGTCACCTGGGAAGTGTGGGCTTAGTTATGTCTTGAGGCATCTCTGTCATTCACATCATGGTGATATAGATTCAGCTCTCAAAGTTTTCCACAAGTGTCTTCGCTAGCAGGCAATAAAGCAGTCTGACAAGCAGCCTTCTAGCCCTGATATTGAAATTAGGTCTTAGCTCATCATGGGGAAGCATGTTTTCCGACAGACAGACAAAGATGCATCTTGCCTGACAGGACTAATGCCTGGGGCACTTAGCTGGGAGGAGAAGAGTGTTGAGTTTGCTCCTTTGCACTGACTCCCCATTTAATTCACATTTGGTAAATTGCTAGTGCATAAAAAGAAGTTACTTAGCTATTTAGTTAAATAATTTAGTTGTTTCAAGTAGAAATAATTAAATTGAGAAGCATTCATTGCCTTTTGCCATTATGTCAGAATGGATTAACAGTAGGGTAGGATACCTTGCTCTGGGAGAGGGCTGCTTCTATATCTGATTCACATTCTAAACTTTCGTGTAACTTTGTGCTATGAAACCTGTGTGATAGGTAATTTTAAGTACATTCTGGCCTAGGCAGCTCCTGAAGTCCTGGCTTCCTGTGTTGTTTTCCCGATTTTAATGAGCTCAAATTCTGCCTAGGCATATGGTGCTACAACTGATCATTTCAGTGTGCATTAAGGTGGAGTTCCAGGTGAATGATTGGCACCACCTGCCTAACATTCAGGATGTCCAGCCATGAGCTCCCATTACAATTAGAAGAGAGAAGCTGTCATGAATTCTGATATAGGAGAACAAATGTTCTGATAATTATAGCTCTTCCAAGTATTGTATTATATATCCTGTGGTGCTTTGGAGGTTTTCTTGTTTCAGGAAGCTGATGTGGCAAACGTTTTACAGCTGAGGCTGTTCTTATTTCTGCAGCTCTCTGTGTACAGTGCAGAAAGCTGAGCTCCCAACTAGTTTCAGAAGCTGTGGGAGAGAAATGTTACAATACACTGAAATTTTCACACAACCTGGAGTGTGATATGGGGAGGGAAGTTCAAGACACCTGTGGTTGCTTTCCCATCTTCTTGATACTTGTGTGAAAACATGCCTTTTTATCTGTGTGCAAACATGTTTTCAATAGCAAATGTGGCATATAGGGTATACAGATAGCAGCCACATTGTTTTATCTATGATGACATGCATTTCCTCTCTTACAGTTGTAATGTGGCTCATTCTTCTCTGACTATATTTGGAAATATTCCTGGTTTAAAAAAGAGACAGCGCAACCACTGTTAATGTGGGTATGAGGGAAGAGAAATTTCTGGAGTAAAATGCCACTTGAGAAGTAATTTATTTATCATAGGGAAGCATGCAACGTTTTTTTTATGTTTATCATCATTACTTGTGAAGCCATTGACTTAACTGTGTATATAATATGCAGCTTACTAGCCTCACATACTTTTAATCTCTTTGTGGTATTGTTGAGAACAAATTGTGGTACTGAAAGGACAGAGTTGAACAATCCTGTTTATACCCTAATAAAAGGAAAACTGCATGTCTGATTTAAAAGATGCAGTTTATGTGAATTTTCTGTAAAATAAAGTTTTTCCCATTGATAACATGAATGAAAACATGCCAGAATAATAAATTTGAGTAGGTTTGAATACTTGCTGTCTTCATTAAAAACTCACAGGAAGTCATCAGTCCTGCAGGAACTGCTCCTAATTTTATTTGGAATCAGTCCTTGTGTGCATAGTAGGTTGCCTTGATTTCTTAACTGCAGACGAAGAGGAGTTTACATGTCTGCTCTCGAAGCCAAGAAAGGCAATATCTGGGCCACAAATAGGAAGTTATCAGGAGAAAGACAAGTCTTGCAGAGTAACTAATGAAGTTATGGGTAAATTTAGTTCGATATCTTACTTTGCAGCAGTATCAGAAGAGTAAAATGGACAGCATCTAGTTGTGTAATCCTAATCTTTCCAACTTTTTAGTCGCAATTTGTGTTTTGTATCACGTTTGTGTTGCTTTTACAGCAGGTTATTGATAACTCGTCAGTGCAGCTTCTTGCATTATGAACTGTTGTAATTGAAAGGCAATGACTCAGGCTTTTACACACTTGGAACTTTCAGGCTGGTAGCTGACCTATTTCCAAGAAGAAGTAGTCAGCAAACTAAGCCAAGAAAACTTGTTGGAAAGGAGGGGAGAAAGAGGGATAGGAGAGAGGGTTTGTTCCTAAATGAGGCATTGTTTTTCCTGTCTTCTGGGTGCTGGGTTTTGGTTTTTTTTGTGGGTTTTGGGTTTTTTTTTTGCTCTATAATTTATTTCTACTCTAAATGCTATAATTTCTGTTAATTATTAAGTAGTTTGAGATATTAAAGGTGTTATGAACGAAAAGTTGGTCTCAAGATAAAAGAAAATATAACAAATAACTGAACTAGTAAAATGAAGACTTGCTTTTTCAGGCTTCTGTAATAGTTCATAATAATGAAATAACAGTGAAATTGAAGTGAGGATTATAAAGCACTTCGACATTCAGTACAAAAAGTACAGAGTCCTACCAGTCATATTCTTTGCTCCTTTTTATTCTTCTCAGAGGTTCACATTGTTTGTATTTAGAAAGTTGTTCTTAATAAGAAATCTGGTCAATATTAAATAAAAACAGATTAACTGTGATTATAAAACTGCTGTTTTAATATACCTGCTGATGATACACCATATCTAGATGCCATTGTCAGTATCTGCTGATATGATTGTGCATACCAAAGAAAAAAATTATTACAAAAAATAGAGAAGTAAATATAAAGGAGAAAACTAATGAGAAAATATTTTGTTATGCTGCCTATAGTGGGTAAAGGGTAATACACCTTTCCAGACTGAATTATAAGTAGTCCTTTATTTTCCTTGTTGGGTTGGATTTCACCTAGCCATGACTGAGTGAACTAGACATAGATGAAAAAGATGTTTTATGTTTATATTCGTTTGCAGAAAAGTCCCAAACAATGCAACCAGTATAGAATTGCTTGCTTTACGTGAGAACTTGGTGTCCTTACCTGCACATGCAGACAATGCACATCCCAATACAGCAAAGCAGATTACACTGGAGACTAAAAATGTAACAAAAAGGAAAAAAAGAGTTTGGGTTTTCTGTGCAGATATGGTAATACTCATTGCAGTGAAAACTGTGCTTCTGAATTGTGCTTCTGAAAGCCACAATGAAGAACATCCATATTACAATTAAATAGATTAAAGTAGCTGAATGCTGCTTGTTTTGTTCTTTATGTATTCAGTCTTGTCAATAAAGCATTCAAAACACAGTGTATTATGAAAGCTGTTCAAATTACGGATAGGTCTTTCTGTAAGGATACTTGACTAATTCTGGTTGGATTATTGCTCTGGTAACATAGGTTCTGAATAGTAAGGGAGTAAGTTCACTCTTACACCAAAATGTTGTTACTGTTTAATAAAAACCCAGCAAACTAAGGCTAAATATGAAGCAAATACTACTTGACTGCCCTCTTTCATAACTTTAGTATTTTTGCTTTCTGCCTTCATTCCACCTTCTGACTAATATTTCAAGGACAGTAGGTGATCACAGTGAAGGTGATCACAGACACAGGGTGTCTGTAGGTGCCTGTACTGCCTTACTAACTTTGGAACCTATGAGCCAATTTCAGCAAATTTTTGCAGAGGAATGAAAAAAGTAACCAGCTGGGCATGAGTGAGAAAAAAGTGCTTTTACAAGTTCCCTGACAACTAAGGAGATCTTGTGTGACCTTGCACAATAGAAAATACCAGAAAATCTACCCCAGAGAGAGCCCTTAGAAATATTTCAGTCATGGAGAAAGGTTGAATTAGAGTGTGCATCCATTGTGGCATGAAGTCAGTGGAAAACAAGAGCTACGAGTTCTCTCATCCCACCCACCCCTTTCTTTTCTGTGCACTCAGCATGGTCTGACAGGCTTCAGGGCCCTGCTGATGTGTGTTCTTTGGAGGTAGAAATCTTTGAGACCAAGGGGAAAATTTTCTTCGTGGAATTTGTAGTGGCTCTCTTAGAGCAGTATTACATGAGAGGCAAAGTAAAGCACTCTTCTGGAATGAATAGATACTTTAAAAAATGCTAGAGTGAGCAATTAAGTCAGTATTGGCTGGCTGCCAATCTAAGAAACTACTTCAGAGTGGGGTTTTCTTGACTTCCCCCGCCCCCCCCTAAAAAACCAATATACGGATTTAAAACCCACACAAAAATGCATATACTACTGTCATGGTTTCAACATAATGCCAGATCACAGCCTTGCTTTTTTTAATTGACTACATGCTTATCTCTGTCCACCCCTAAATCACTCAGCATGCCTATGACTTTAAGTTTGGGTCTCAAGGTCCACTGTCCTGTTGGGAGTGGTACAGGGGCCAGTGGTTGTAGCTGTGGCTGTGCTACAAAGCAGAGGGAGCAGCCAGCGATGATCTCCTGGTATTTTTACTGGCATGAACGGTCATGCAAAAAGACAGATGGTCATTTTGCAAGGTTATATAACAAACTTTTGCTTGTGTTTTAGCTAATAGTTGTTTAAAGAAGTGAGCACTGTACTGTTTAAGAAAAGAAGGTGATGAAGTTTCCAACTGAGAAGGTTAATTCTAGATAAATTTAAAACTAATACTTGGTGTGTGGTGAGTCAGCGGTCAAAGTCCATTGTCTCTTCTATTTTCTTGATACTGTGATTCCTAGACCTGTTTGATGCAAGCTGTAAATAACAACAGCAGTGAAAGCCTCTGTTTGACTGGATATTTTAATGAGAGGTGAGACTTGGCATAACTGAGTCTGTATGAATATGGTGTTCTGTGATATACTGCCATCTTAAATTGGAATTGCAAACTGCCTTTGCAATGTCGTAAAAAGTGATTTAGGCTAAAAACACAATGACACATTTATTATGGCACTTATGATGCAAAATACAGGCTAATAATATGTTCAGTGTATTTTATTAGAATTTTGTAAACTTAGTTCACTAACCACATAATCAAACACCTAAAAATCTGATTTCATTTTTTCTCACCCAGCTGAAAATCTTTTTTATATATGTACACTGGTTAATCTGAATAAGGGGTTTCAGTCAGCTATTATAATGATGATGTTAAGCAACTGGTTACCAAACATATGTTTTCTGCTTGGTCACTTTAAGCTGTGAGCTTTGCTCACAAAATCAAAACAATTATGAACTGGATGTACCTAATATGAGCTTTTACTTCAGTAAAACTTGCTTCAGCTTGTACTACAAACAGAATAAATCAAACAGAAGGCATTAGAGTTATCATTAGACATGTCATTTATAGTTACAGAAGAATTCCCACACGCTGAGATTTAAAGGTGCCCAGTCATAACATGTATTGCTTTTCATCCTGCTGGGAGCAAGAACATCCTGGTGCAGAAGTATGAAACCAGCAGTATTCCTACACTGCAGCTTCTGTGGCTTATACTGCAATAATGCATTTGCTGAAATACAGGAACTCCCAGGGAAAAAATGCTATGCCATGAGATACAGGAGCTTCTTAGAAAGTTTACAGTTTCTTTTGTCCCATTAGGACTTTTTTCTTACTTTTTCTGTCTGAAGCTTGATGTTGGGAGCTGCTCTGCTGGATGAAGGTGTCCAAAGTGCCCAAGCCCCCTTCCCAGTAATTGGAGAGGAACTGCTGCTTTTGAAGTCTCTAGAGAGGCTTTCATAAACTTTAGGCTTGTATCTGGCTTCCTTTGTTCCTCACAGTCTGTTTACTTGACTGTAAATAAAGCGCCATTTACAGACAGAAGTTAGGATGTGCATTTTTACTTGCCTGGCTAGTCTCTTATCATGATCACAAGGTCACAAAGTAGTAGTCTGTCACCAAAAGGTATTACAATCCAGATAGTGAATTATTTTAAGAATCTTAAATTATCAAAATTCATTGCCTGAAGGCAGCAACAGATACTGAATCATTCCAGCCTAGAATATACACTACTTTGAACCTAGATGCTTCAATGGTTGGCACCCTTTTATTGCATAAGAGACCCTCTTATTCTGCACAGGCTTAAAATAGAGTTAAAGGAAGCAGCCTTTTTTTTTTTTTTTTTTTTTTTACAAATGCTTGAGTTTCTTTTTTTTGAATACTGCATTTAGATAGTTGTACAAAATGGATAAAAGGTGTTCTTACAGTGTAAGCACTATATAAGATAGAGGAAAATGGCAGGAAAATGCCTAGTATATTAGTGCCAGTATACACTTGCGAGGCGCAAACCAAATAAGGTTTGCATGGAGTAGATCTATAAAAACTGCGGATGATTGTAAAAATGTGGAATTTACAATGTGATTGAAATGTGCTGAAACTATGGTTCACTTGATAAATGTTCATGCTGAGTCAGAGTGTATTTGCCAGCATTTCTACTATGATTTTTGAAAAGAAGTCATGAATGAGAGGCAAAGCTGATCCATGAGAATATGACAGACAACAGTGTGTCTTCAGAGACTGGGTGTTCTGGTTTCTTTTTTTTCACTTTTGTTTTCACTGTTGGTGACTGGCTGCCTGTCCAGAAAGTGAACATGATAGAGGCAGTTCTGAAGAGACCTGTGATATGGCAGACACTTTTCCATTATTCCAGCTGGACATCCTTTCTCTCAAAGTGCTCTGATGCTGCAGTACTGCAAATGATTAAAAGGAAAAAAATCAAACCCCAGTGGAAAATAGGAAGGATGGATAAAATGGCTCAGTGACTAGCTGGGAAGAGAAAAAGAGCACTGCTTCTGTAAGCTGTGATGAAGCCCAGAGGAACCACAGGGAGCTTGGGACAGGCCGTGTCCTTGCTTCTTGGAATCAGCCCCAATCTTGGAGAAAGCAGGACCACCAGAGTGGCCCTTGGAGGTCCAGGGATGGATACTGCAGCTCCTGTGCAAGGACAAGGGTGGGACAGACAACATGTAACTCAGCACACATCCTGCTGAGCACATCTGCCTTGCCACAGCACCCTAGGTGAATTGGAACTAGCATGGGACTTTCCTTCAGGCTGTTGGGTGTGACAGTGGGTCCCTGTAATTTTATCCATTTCTGGAGGAAACTTTCACCCTGGCTGTAGCATTTAACAAAACTCTCACCTTGGACGTAATCAGAAATGCTTTTCACATGTTTGCAGCAGAATTGGGCAATTCACTTGGACAGCAGATACTCAGCAGTGTTACCATTTGGCTAGCAGTGTCTTTTGGTAATAACTGTGTAACAGTCTAGACAGTCTAGAGACTGAAACTGCTTATCATTCTAGGATACTTCTGGTTTTTCATTTGAAAGCCAGAGTTTATTATATGGACCATGTGGAGAGTTCTTCTATACTTGTACGGCAGGATGACACTGCTGTATACTCTCCTGTGGCTTCTTGAGAATTGAGTACTGCTAATTGTGCTTGATTTCTGACTGAGGATAATATAATTTAGCAGAATAAAACATAAACCTAGCATATGACATGAGCAAAATATTTTTATAATAGTATATTAGATCAAAAAAGAATAACTATCAGTAGTGAATTTCTGTCTCAACTCATCCTTTCCCTCTCCCTGAAACCCAAAAATATGATTATGTGAGGTTATGTTTAGTGTCAAGAGGCTTGCAAAATGCAGCGTGATACGTCTGTACACATTCTCTTCCCCAGTCTTAAATAGCATGACTCCGGAAATACATTTATCTCTAAGGATGCTTCTCAAGGAACTGTACTTTTAGCAAAGGGTAGTTTCTTGGGTTCCGGAGGCTGGCTGTAGATAGTGATTGTTTGAGATAACTAATATGTGATTTCTTGGTTTGAGTTTATGGTAAAATAGTTGTAACAATGTGAGTTGTTATTTAGTCTTCTTCTAGTGACATTTGTGTTTTCTATTCTGTGGGCAAAGGTACAAAATACATTGCCATTTTTCACAGGTCGTGAACTTTGCCTGCAAACCTGTGGTTGTGATTTTCGTGTTTTCGCTATGATGTTAGTATGGCTGTTACTGTTACAGCTAAGCTACTGTGGTGGGCTATTTTATGCTTATATAATCCCTGTTAACCTCTCTTCCAAAGCTGCTTCTTGGATCTGGAAGAGAGTGATACCAACAGTGAGCTCTCTGCCCATCAAAACTAGAAAATTAGTTAGAATTTGATCTTATGTTTTTAATATGCCATTTCTCCCTAAAGGGCCCCTGTTATAAGAGATTATAAAAAAGGCTTCCACTTTACTACACAATGACTCAGTAGTTATGGTGAGGCATATTTGTGTGTAGAGCAGATAAAACTCATTCTGCTTGGGCACACAGGAAGGGAGTGGAAAAATGAGGATGTTGTTTAACCCATGAGCAACTCTGTGAACGTGCATTACATGGAAACTTTGGAGAGTAGCTGCACGGTGCAACCACAGGGCATGATTTCTTCCATCATTGCCATGTCAGGAGCCCTAATGTATTTCTAACCTGGGCTGTAGCTTGTTTCTGGGATCCCACTGTTGTCTCAGTCCTTCTACCTTCAAGCTGGGGAAAAGAGTTAACTAGTCAGAGCATAGTCCCTCAGGGAACTCTGACCTTTCTCGTGCTGCTTCTGAAGTGGACATTTTCCTAGATATCCACCTACAGTTCTTTATCAGAAATCAGGTCCTTTATGGGACCTGAGGAGTGGGCCCCCACGTCCTACAAAATTGTGACACTTAAGACTTAGTCCCCAGCTCACATTTCTGGTTCCCTCCAAAATGGCACGGAATAGCATACCCTTATTCCTAGGCACACAAATGCCCAAAGAAAAACAATAAGCAATAAATACCATGACCACATGGAAGTAGAGTTGCAGTGTTGTGTCATGACTTATTAATGCTCTTTTACCTTACATGTTTGTATTCATAAGTTTTCCTGTTTGGACAACTGTTTGAACTGTTTGGACTGAAAACAAAGGCTTCTGGCGTGATAATGAAATGACTCAAAAATGTAGGTTTTCTGATGCAGCAGATAATCTCATTTTTGTTCCAGTGCTGCAAACTAGAATACAAATAGTATTAGTTGTTTCAGTCAGGGCATTTTTTCTAAGCCTGGAGAATTGAGGTGAATGGAGTTATTTGCAGCTGATGGAAGTCACAAGTTATGTTACCCAGGGCTCAGAACGGTTTGGGGACCAGTTAACCGGGACGAGGGAATCAAGTGCACCCACAGTCAGTTGGGAAATGACACCAGTTTGGGCAGGAGTGTTGATCTGCTGGAAGGAAGGAGGGATCTGCAGAGGCTGAATCAATGGAATGGTGACACTGGTATGAGGTTCAACAAGGCCAAGTGTTGGGTCCTGCACTTGGATCATAGGAACCCCAGGCAGCGCTACAGGCTGGGGAAGAGCAGCTGGAAAGTTGCCCAGTGGAAAAGGACTTGGGGGTACTGGTCCACAGCAGCTGAACACAGCAGTGTGCCCAGGTGGCCAGGAAGGCCAATGGCATCAGCAGTAATGTGTCCCCCTGTACTGGGCACTGGTGAGGCCACACTTTAAATGCTGTGTTCAGTTTTGGGCCCCGCACTATGAGAAGGACATTGAGGTTCTTGAGCGAGTCCATAGAAAGGCAGCAAAGCTTCTGAAGGTTCTGGAGGACAAGTCTGATGCAGAGCAGCCGAGGGAGCTGGAGTGTTTAGCCTGGAGGAGTCTCAGGGGTGGCCTTATCACTCTGCAACTCCCTGAAATGAGGGTTTAGCCCCCTGGGGGTTCTTTTCTCCCAAGTAACAAGCAATTGGGTGAGATGAAATGGCCTTAAACTGTGCAAAGGAAGGTTTAGGTGGGTATTAGGAAAATTCCTTCCTGGAAACGGTTGTCAAGCATTGGAATACGCAACCCAGGGAAGTGCTGGAATCAACAGCCTTGGAGGTATTTAAAAGAGGCGTAGATGTGGCCTTTGGGGGCATGGGTTAGTGGTGGACTTTGCACTTCTAGGTTAAGGGTTGGACTTGATGATCTTAAGGGTTTGTCCAACTTATGAGACTCTATGATTCTGATGTACCTCATTAGGCTGTTGATGTGTTTGCTGTGCCACAAGCTTAACTTGTGCCTTAAGGCAAAGGAAGGTAACCGACCTCTGAATCATATATCTGGCCCCCCCTCAACTAAAACATTCCCATTAGTAATGCTGGAACTTTTGTTAAGGCAAACAGTGAATGAGTCATTCATTGCCCAGGGTATTATAACACATGTAAAGAGTGCTAGACAGGCATTACGCATGGGTAGGGTACTGTAACGAAAAGGCTGGTTTTTTCAAGCTTGTGTCAAAAGCTATATTTATTTTCTTCTGTTGAGGAGCTGGCACAGATGAAGAGCCTTTTCCAAGGGGATCAAAATTCTTCTTTAATTGCTTCTGTGATAATCATAATCTTTCTGTTAACAGGCATTCTTCATAACTGCTGTGAAGCCTACAATGTTGGGCTTCTGGAAGCAAAAATATTTTCTGGTCCACCAGGAGAGCAGTTTGGATATGCACTTCAACAGTTTATAAATGAACAAGGGAAATGGTAAGCAGTTTGAACAGCTTGTTTTATGTCCAGCTGAAAAGTTAAGGAAAAAGCATTGCAACTCTTAACGTTTCTTCTGTAATTGCAGCTAATTCCTTTCTATATTACAGTTATATTTTTACCAAAAAATACTTAATGTTATTTAAACAAAATTGAGATATTTTAAAGACATATGTGTGTGATGATTCAGGCTTTTTTCCTTAACACTATGGAATCTGAGGTTTTCTTTCTGTTAATCTTCTACTTTGATCTCCAGTATACCAGTTTTCTCAGGCCAACAATTTCTGTAGAATTTTAACTCTCATTTCATTCCTTCCTGTACCTATAGTATCTTTATTGCATTTTGCATATATGTGGGTTATTTTTTCCACTTTAATATTGTTGAGGTTGAAACAAATTATTAGGGCTTGGGAGTTGTAATTATTAATATTAAAATAAAATTAAGTTAAATCTGTATAATTTTGTGCGATACAATATTAACTGTTTGCTTGTCAAGGGATGGCATATTTGCACGTATGTAATAACACAGTCCTAGCAAAAGCCCTTGTGTCTGTGCTACATCTCTTCAGCCATAAAATTTGACCTGAAATCCACTGTTGCCACAACATTGGGCCTGATGAGCAATTAGCAAAATATTTTTTCTAGCAATGTTGGTTTCAAAAAGAACTTTAACATATTAACATGGAGTAAGCATATTTAGTGGAAGACACATTGTTTCCTCTTCTGCAGTCTCAGCAGCTGCAAAGCTTAAGGTGTCTGTCATGGTAGGGACTATATGCCTATAAAAGTAGTTGAGAACCACTGAACTCTTATGTGGTTTTAAGTCTACAGTAGAAAGCCACACACGATAATATATTTTGTCACAAGCTGAGACATTTTAAACATGTTATCCTTCATAGACTGAAACTGTGTCAGAGCCCAAACAGCCACAAACTGGCACCTTTGTATAAGTGACAATAGATGAATACCCAGTAACTGAACTGTACTCAGTAAAAAAAAAATTAAGATGTCAAAGTCTGAAATCCAGGACAATGCACATGAAAATGTATTTTACAGTTGAAGTTTGGAAGAGCCCATACTGAGCCAGCTGAGGCATTTGTGCATAGCACTGCTCAGGGGCACTGTGCAGTTCAGTTGGCTGCAAATGCAAATGCATCCAACAATCTACATCTCACTGGTGTTACTGTGTTTACTGCCACTGACCAGGAGACAACAGGAGAGCAGAGCTGTATCCTCTGAATTGAAAGCTTGGCTTTTGCTTTCCTTCTGTTGGGTAGCCTTCCAGCCTACCCAACCTCACCCCCCATCTGATGCTGCAGTGGCTTCTCACTGTGTTTCTGCCTGCTTTAATTATGTTTAGTCATCCATAGGTCAGAGATCTCTTTTTGGGGAAAAAAAAAAACCAAACCCCACACTCCTCTATAAAGGCACTGAAGGAGAACAAAAATGTCTGCCTGAAGTGAATTCAGTGCTTTTGCCTCATACATGCAGAAATGGTCTTGTGTTTTATACTTCTTGTGAGTTTTTCTATAAACTTGCGGCAGAAGCAGTGAGTGCCTGACTCACCTAAGCTATTTATGGTTTAGATTTCCCTCTTTTATTTTTACTTTAGATGTAAAACCTACTCCACTATCACTTTCTTGGATGGCGTGTGCTGGAGTTTGGGGGAAAAAAGAGTAACTTCACTTTAACTTCTCCTATCTTATAGAACCATAGAATCATTTAGGTTGGAAAAGACATTTAAGATCATTGAGTTCAACCAGTCTTCTTCTAGGTATATGAATATTTTGAATCTGGTAAACTTGTATGTAGATAGGCGCATCATCATTAGCTATTTTACTGCATGGTGTCTGACCTAGCTTCAAAAGTCAGGGAGACTTTATCAGCTCATGTTGGAGTAACTAGGACTTGTTAGAGACTCTTTTCAGTCTTTCTCTCTCAATTACTAGACAAGCTTTAAAAAAAGTGACTCAGTTTATTCTCTTATTCTCTTAATTTCTAGGCTGTTTTCTTTTTCTTGTGACACTACATTTTCTTTCCTGTGTGCATTGTTTAAAAAAAAATCAAACAACCACACACAAAGAACAAAAACCAACCAACCAAAAAAACCCACAAACCAAACAGAAAACTGTTGTTGCTTTTTACTAGAAGCAATGCAGAGGCTGCAGTTCATGCACAGAGTATTTGTTGACATGGCTGAACTGGGAGCAAGATAAACACTCTGAGCTTGCATAAGATCCTGGGCATACTCTCCGTCAGAGGGGAGCATTTATCATTATATGCTTTTCTGAAGAGATCATCATTGTTCAGCAAGAATGTGAAGTACTTGAAAACTGTCCAGGCACAGTAAGCAGGGCTGCTCATCATACCAGATGCTGCTGGGGTACCATCTCTGCACAAGGTGCTGTGTAAAAATACAGCTTTAAAAAATCTTCCTGTACTCTCTCAAAGAGTAGAAAAGAGAGATAAAGATATACAGCAGATGCTACTTATATTATTCAGCAGTATTTTTGGGAGATACATCTCCTGAGGCAATAAAAGTTATAGAACATGAAAAAGAGAAGAATTTTTGCAGAACTGTATGCAGCAGTATGTTTTCACTTTTGCTTGGAGATGACTTCAGAGAGAAGAAGCAAGGCAGTTCAAATGGAAGCACAGGACTATTGAAGGGGCTGGTACGTGTTGGGATGCTGTGACACAAAGCAAAAGGGAGCCTTTATTTTGTAGAGTCAGATGATCCAGGATAATTGGGCACCAGTCTGCTGTGCACTGATGGGCATTGATGGCCTGTGATGCTCATAAAATAAGGACAAACTTGCAAGTCAAGCACAGCTCAAGCTTTTCACAGTGTCTGGTGGGAATTTCAAAACAGAAGCTCTGTAATGAACTGAAGGAAAATTGTACCAAAGAAACTCATTAATTAGAAAAGTTTAAGCAGTCTGTCACACAAGTAATTAGCCACCACAGAAATATCATTCAGTTTACACTCTGGTTCTCCCTGTTGTGAGGTCGTCTGTATTTGAATCTTAAATTGAGACCAAAACCTCTGTTATTTTGAAACATACTCTTTGAGAAAGCCAGATTGTACCCTGTCAGTTCGTCTTGAACATGCATGCCCTGAACAGAAGCTGACAGTACGTTTTTAAAAGATAGCAGTACTTACTCCATGCTTAGAGTTGGTTTTATGTCAGTCTCAGGTGAGAAAGATTGAATAGCTGTATATAGCGGTTAAAATGCTTTTCCTAGCCATATGTGTCCTCAGACATATGCTCAGCTATGCCTGCATGTTTAGAATTTAGATTTTTTTTTTATTTTGTTTTTAAATTTATGTTATGGGATTTTTCTGTTTTAAAATATTTTGTTTCATCCCACATGTCAGTAATGGCACCTTAATGTGCAGTGCACTTACTGATGTGTCACATAATTATTGCACTACAACATAGTTTTAAAAATCATTGCATACTGCTCATTGGTTATCAAATACAGCAGCCAGTTCCTGAGATGCTGTGTTGCATCTTCAGACCAATAAGATGTTTTGCCAAGAAAATACATTTCTCTGGCAACTTCTGTTGAAATCAGTACATTTTCAAAGCTTTCTAATTTTAATAAGGAGGGCCATTTCTTTTGAGGGGGTAATTTTTTTTTTTTTTTTTTTAACAGAAAGCTGCCATTGTTACAGCTTCAATTTATCTGTGCCAGCACCACTGCTAATGCTGCATTTTGTACACAGCTTCTGCTTTCCCAGACTGCATGCACTGCAGTTTGCCCTTTTCCTGCTTGGAGAAGCTCTGATTGCTGTTTTCTAGACTTTCAAGTTTATTAATCAGACTTTCTTGTCATACCTTGCCATAGGTTTCGAAGTATTGAGTCTTTTTCAAAGGTTTTAAAAGTTTTAGATGGTGAGAAGTGTTCTAGGGAGAGAAGCATCTGTGCGAGTGAAGTTTTCTGTTCTTCATATCTACTCATCGCTTCCTGTAATTATAGGAAAAAGGGCAAGATGATTTAAGAGATCCTTTCTACTTTTTTTTTCTATTGCCCATTTTTGTGTTTAGGAAAAAAAAAAAGAAAAGAAAAATGCAATAAAGAGCAAATGCATGAAAAGTAAAAAAAACCAACCAAACAAAAAACCTACATTGGAAAATATAAAACATGCTCTGACAACAACTGGGAGTTCAGCCCTTCGCTATGAATTCTGATTTTGCTTTCTGCTACATCACACGTTGCTGATTACTAGCTTTGTCATGGTGTAATTTCCCAGAAATAATTCCTGTTCCACTTTGATCTGCCGCTCCTGCAGCTTGTGTGGTAGGGCATAGCTGCTGAACTTTATTTGACTTCATGTAGTTCCATTCCTTTGTAGACAGTGTTGGAGACTGATTAATGAGATGAATAATAAAATCAGTGGCAATATTACCTTATATTCACTATAGTATTGTGTAAAGACAGTCTGCAAGGAGACATAAGGAAGTTTTGTAAAAATAAATATTTAACTCATGAAAAAGGTCCTTAATACATTATATATGATACAGTTTATTTGCAAATAAGCATTTTTAAGTATTTTAGTACTCATTTCTTGCATTCTTTCCTAATGCATTCTGTTTCACTTTGCCTTATGTGCATCCTGTTTTATCACAGTAAAAAATATTTTTGTAGTTAGCAGGATGCTAGCCACATACTGTCTTCACTTCTGATGTTTCAGAAAGATACACATGCATTTTCCCAGAGCACTATTGCATAACTCTCTACTGCAATGATTTATGTTAATTTTCAAAGGCAAGTGGGACTTCCTGATTTCTAATGTAGGTTAAGGCTAGTATTAAGCTTAAGTAAGGCACAGCATATGAGAGAAATAATAATTAAGTTATTTCCTAAAGCTTTTAAGGTTGGCAATTAAAAGTAGAGGGCTAAGCTTGGCATAAGTCAGTTAATAATTTTTTCTCAGGCATGGATTGGTGACAAGTCAGACTAATTAAATCAAATAACAGAAGGGGTTAACAGGTCTGTTTGTTTCTGAAAATAGTAATAGTTCTAAGTGTTAAATTCTGTTTATGGAGTGGCATTTTTTGGCCTACAACATAGGTGGACATTGAGATTCACAGACCCTGCACACCTACAAGAAATACAGCAAAGTTAGTTAATAAAATAACTTCCAGTGAACTATGAGGAGTACAAGCTAAATGAAAGACGAAATTAAGTTTGTTTTGGGCACAGTTGGCATAGATTTAAATTTGGTTCAAAATTAGAAAAGTTCATCTTGTTTGTCTTACATTTTCCTGTTTGTACCATGGAACAACTGTAAGGTTAGTATCAGGGCTAGCAAAAGTAAAATTCTCATATGAATATTAAGTTCTAGAAGTGGCTTGGGTATAAAGAGGAATGGATCCTTGGTGTAAACAGAAGTTTGGGTTGGAGTTAATGTTGAGGTTGCGGAAAATGGGAGCCAAATAAAGCTCATGGGATGAGCATAAGTGTGCATGCTGAAAGGGAGAGAACTGCTTTTAGCAAACTGTGGATGATGGTTGTCTAGTTTATGCCACTAGCAGGGGTGAGGGTTGGAGTAGAGGTTGGAGGACTTGGAGTTAGACCTGGAACTGGGCTTGGATTTGGGACAGACTGTGGTCTAGCACGCTTCTCCTCTTCTTCTCTTCTGGTACTCTCTCTCTGTTCATGAGTGAAACTACATGCTTTGGACCCTCAGGATAACCTACGCCTGCAGAGCAATGCCAGCACAGTGCAGAAATTTACAGTGACTTTCATGACCAGATGTGGTGGTTGCAGGGGCTATTTCCAAGACATAAAGTAATTCTTTGAACAGTAGCTGTCATCCTGCAAAGATTCTGAAATAATGTTTCCCTTCTGGGAAACATAGAAAAAACATGCAAGTATTTGTAAATGTACAGAGTGCAATGTCCAGCTGGACAGTTAGTGCTCAAAAGCTCATCTAGTTTCAGATATTGCACATGCAGCATTGCTATGCATTTAAAACTGTTTCCTGTTTCCATGAAAACTCTTAGTTCTTCCTCTTCCATTTTATAACAGTATCTAACTCCATAGTACCTAACAAGGAAGGAGAGCACAACACCATATCTTCCTCCAGTCAATCACTATGGAAATGCAGTTAGCAGTATTTTCTTTGAGAAAGCTAAGAATGTCTCGAACTCTTTCTTGTGCATCTAAAACTATGTATTTTTGTCGTAGCCATTTTATTCAAGCTCGTTACAAAATTGCAGCAGTAAAATCAGATGATCCCTGGAAATTATTTTGAAATACAATAATTTCATAAAATTTGAGGGGGTTTTATAGTGCAAGGTGTATTTGAATTAACTACCTGTAAAATTTTAGAGGACAACAATTTTGCTTTAAGCAGTGTATTGACCAATTAAAAAAAGATGGTTTCTAATGAAACTCCATATTCTGTACTGGGGCTCCATTGCTTGTCCTTTTGCTGTCCCTGAAATGGGTTAATTACTACCACTGATTGTTCTGTTTGGAAAGCAAAATCATATTGTTGCTGGAGCAAATAACCAGTTCCTGCTTTTCAATCTCATTTTTTTTCTATCCCTTGAGATCATCTTCAGTCTTTCAGAGAATTGTTTTGAAAAATAGGTGTTCTTAAGGAGTATTGCCATGAGGTAAAATAACAGTTTTTTGAAGGCTTTCACATAGAAATTAGAGGAGTCTTAAGGAGCAGATATTGGAGGGAAAACCTTATGGCAGATGAAAAAATGAGTCAGAGAACATGAATCACATTGTGTTGCAGGCACAAATTATCAAAACTCTTAAATTTCTTGTTCAGGATTACAGACTTCGTGCAGCAGATTGTTCCCACCTGCAGTATTTTCTTTATGACTCAGTGTTATCAAGGTGTGGTAGTGTTCAAGCTCAGACATAAGTGTTTGTTGCTGAGCAGATCCTGTAGAAAATGTTTCTTATCAGTTAAAAGAATAACTTAAAAGGAATCAATTAATGATTAACTGATAGAACAGTAAGTAATTTGTCTCTCAATCCCCAACATGTATATTTGAAAATTTTTATGCATCTATACATATTAGTATCTTTGCAGTATTTCTTCTGACCTGTGACATATTGTCACAGAAAAAAACAGTACATTTTTGAGGCAGCTGAATCCCCAAAGGCACGTCCCTTTTTCTTCTCCACCAAAGCTGCCCTCAGTGAAGCCAGTGTATTGACATGCAAGTAAAGCTTTTGCGCAGTTCTGGAGAAGACTCCTACTCCTAGGTGCTGTGTCTTGTGAAAGCCTCTTTATTTCTTGTCTGTGGTGTGCCATGTAGTGATGCTGCTGAACTTTGCAGTATCATTAAGGACCTAATGAAGTTTCCGTTACTTTAGGTTGTTGGTTGGTTCACCCTGGAGTGGCTATCCTGCTAACAGAACTGGAGATATTTATGCATGTCCTGTTGGTACGTCCGAAGCGAATTGTAAAAAATTGAATTTACAAGGTAAGTTGTAACTAATGATGTCTTGCTACAATTTTTCAGTTTTTAATTGTTTTTGTACGATGACAATCTACCCTTATTAAAACTTTTCTCAACTAGCTCTCTGCCTAATCTCCAGTCTCTGTGGTGGGGAGGTGTATGTGTGTGCTGCAGGCGCTCAGTGCAAGCTGCTGGTAAGACCAGTGTCTGTCTGAGCAACAATTGGTGTGGGCAACTTGAGTCAGGCCAGGGTGTGGGCATCTGGCCTGTGGTGCCAGCTGCTAGCTGGGGTCTTAGTGTCACCCACTGGGGTCTTGACCCTCCAGACGTGGAGCCAGCTGAACCAGGGCTCTGTGTCATCGAAGGGCTCCTTGCTGGCATCCTGGGGTGGGCTGCTGGGAGGATGGGTGTCACTATCTTCCCCAGACCAGGTGTGTGTGTGGGGGGGGGTGTCTGTTTGCAAACTGAGTACAAAATGGGGTTCACATTTGGATACCATGAAAATTTTGAACAGCAGAGCGTGCTGAGATGCCTACTTTATGTTTCTTTGTGGTGCAGAGCATTTCTACCCCCTACCCACCTTCTAAGTTTTTGTCTAAAGCCTGATAACTGGATCAGAATGTCCTGAGGAATGTAGCAGTAGCTGCTCAGTTGCAGCTACTCAGCCAGCCGAGAATAGGCACTAGGCAGTGCGTTTCTTTCTCTCTTTTGCCTTCAGCTTTCCTGAAAGCAGATACTCTAAATGGCCATACTTGATTCATCTCTGTAGTCAATGGCTAGCAAATTTTTGACAAAGATTGGTTTTTGTTTCTTTTGTCACAGAATTGTATGCAGCCATTTGGAAAAGGCACGTTAGATTCTGAGAAATCAAGTTTTTGTAAAACCATTCTAACTTACTAAGTTGCTTCTTCATCTTATTTATTATTCTGTCATTACTTAATCTCATTTTATTTCAGCTTTAATAAATATTCCAAATGTGACTGAAATAAAGGAAGACATGAATCTGGGCTTGACTCTGATACAGAACTCAAAAACAGGAGGATTTTTGGTATGTATGAAGACTATATTCAGTATACACAGAAATGCCTGAGGAGAATGAAGAAACCAGAGTTCTCTACATTTTTGATAAGTCCAAGCTAAATATATTTTATTAGCGTTTATTAGGGTAGCATAGATTAGTACATCTTTTGCATATTTTAAAATATCCCATCCCACTGTCATTAACTAGGGTCCAAAATCAGGGAAAGTGTGAAATCTCTCCTTTGTCATTTATCTAAACAACCTGTGGAAGGGCTTATAAATAAAGACTCAGTAATTTAAGTTGGATGATACAGGCAGGAATATTTCCATTATGTTCTTTAAGGGAATCTTTTATAGTTCTGATTGTGTTTCAAAAGACTGTATGTGATCTCTCGTCCACGGTATACACTTGCACAGGGACTATCCTCCTGAGCTGTTAGGATTTCTAGTCCCATGGATTTAAGAAGTGTTTCCTTTAGTTAGTGAGCAGGGGAAGTATGCATTTTCTGTGTGTATGGGCTGCAAACCACTGTCCTTGGAGCCTGTGAAACAGATTTCTTAACTGAAAGGAAGTGAATGTCTGTTTAGTGTGCTTTTTTAATAATCCTAACCATAAGCGTAATAACTGTTGCTGTATAGGTATATTTCAGTTTGATGTGTACATTGTAGCTATGTGCAGTAAATAAGTGGAACAGTAAGTTACACATAAAAGAGCTTGACGCTCTCTTTAAGCTTTGTATTTTTCAGCTGTATCTTCCTAGTAATCACAAAAGTATTCAAATATTTATTATATTCATTAACACGTAGTTGGGTTCACTGAAGTACTTAAAAGTAGGCCTAATTCCAACGCTCTTGCAGTTTGGTAAAGTTATTCATAACTTCAAAATAAAGCAAGAATGCTTTTCTTGGTTTTTGGTTTGAGAAAGTGCTGATCAAAAAAAAATCTTATTCTGTCTTTTGAGTAATACTTTTAATTACTGTTAGTGATGTCCTATGAGTACCCATTTTTAATCAGTATCAGTAACTGCCGTGTTTTAAAATGTCTCATGCAGAAAAGGTTCTATTTTATAATAATAATCGAACTTTTCTCAGTCAAAAAGAATTTCCTGATCTATGTGTTACTGATTGACTGCCCTTAAATTGCATGCAGTAAAAATTTAAAAAAAAAAAGTTGACTGTTAAGACATGAACAGCCATGTCTTTGGCAACAGGAGTTCTTTTTGACATATGGAGAATGGGATACTGGGGACAAGTGCTTATCAGCTTCAACAAATACCAAGAGCCCACAATTGTGGCAAGTATTGGGCTATACAGGTAGGATGTCTGCTCGTAATTGCACATTGCTGCCAGCCAGGACTTTGGTCTGGGACTCTGTCTGCAGGAGCTGGCCTTTGTGATGGGCTCTTTGTTTAGGGCTTCCTCCTCCCAGCTGTTTTCCTTTCTCCTGTGGCTGCTCCCCTCTCACCTCCATCCACTTGCTGCTTGCCTAGGCCGTGGACTGCTTGCCTAGGACATGACCCAGCCTGTGGAATCCGTGCCGTAGCTCATGAGTTCTGCTGGTTCATCTGTTTGATGCCATGTGAATGCTTCCCACAGGTATCCTAAGTACAGGGCAGTCATTTCCCACATGCTCATTACATTTTTCTGAGGCATGCTTGGTCCTGTTGGAGACATGCTTAAGAATTTCACTGATGGTTAACAAAGCTTTTTTGGATTTCTCATTTAAGTTTCCATCGGTTTGGTTTTGGTTTAGTTAAAAGAAACAGCTCCCATCTACTTGAATGGAAAATCTCCCTTCTGTATTTGACACCTCACAATTGCTGTCCTTTGTCCTTTGCTTTGCTAAACACAGGGTTTTTTGACCGAAATGTGCTTTATTGAAATAAACCTCTCTCAAACAGGAGTGACCAGATCTATTCTGTATTTCACGTGAGTCTTTCCAGGACACTATAACTGTACAGTATTTGGTATTTCCCCAGCTCAACAACAAGTGGTTCTTGTCACCCATCTTTAAGCCGTATTTGCTTTGCATGCTGGCTGTGTGCATATGGTTGCCCTGCAATCAGCCAGTGTCTGCTTCCCTCTCTTCCATTCTATGACCTTCCAGTTTATGTCCGTATTTCTTAACATAAGTCCTGAAGGGCAAGTCTGTGCCCCTTTCTAATATTCCACCTTTCAAGTTCATCAGTCCGTGATGTTTTCTCCCAGTTTTTCCCTGCGTTACTGGTACATCTTAAGTTTCTGACTGTAACAATGCTAGAACATTAGAGCTTTTCCCATTTTTTAAGTGAAGGTCAGCAAAGATTACTAGAACATTCTTGCTTTTTCTTCCAATAGGGACATCACAGTTTTGAGTTACTAGCAATACAGAAGAAAATTAGAAAATGGGCAAAAGATATTGATCTCAAAAGAACTTTAAAGGCTAGTAGCTCTTCTCCAGCTTTGTTATTACCAATATAGATGATTTATTTTGTACTTTTTATTTTGTACTTGTACTCAAAAATCTTTCTTTTCCAGTAAAGAATAATCATGCCTTATGTGGCAGCTAAAAATAGCACTTAAGATCTGAGAATGTAGATACACTTCCTTCCTCTCTAGAAAAATATGATTTCTGGTCAGATATCTTAGGATAGTGGGATGTGTGACAGGTTAGTCACACATAGGATAGTGTAGCATGACAACATTTTCCATGTGCTTTTGACCTTGATTACCTTCCCTTCCACTCTCACTCCCCCACTGCAATATTTTTGAGAAAAGGGTGATCCTGCTGTTACCCCCCCTCTTCCTAAACAGAGCATGGTGCATCCTCTGTTTGCCAGGCCTTCTGGACTAGGGCAACCAGAGAGTATATATAAGGAAGCTATCATTTCTCCCAGAACTGTTGGACAGAGGTTACGTAGAGGTGTTTCATTTTGTGTGTGTGCTTTTGTGTTTTTTTTTTTTTTTTCCCAGAGTTCTAATACTAGTTTCTTTTAAAAGGGAAATATACCCCTACCGTACACATATACCCCCCCCCACCATGACAAAACACTGCGCTCTGACGGGGTGTGTGATGTGGTTTAAGTAGTAAATACTTTGGGCAAAGCGCGTTTCCCCTCGTTAGGACCGCGGCTGCCGAAGGCGCTGCCCTGAGGGCCGCGCTCCGGGGTCACCGCCGGCCGCCGTGCCCGGGGCGCTGCCGCCACCTGCCGGCCGCGGGCGGCGCCG
>JAWWMA010000100.1:54584143-54631662 GCA_035041425.1 Mionectes olivaceus | reverse complement strand
CAGCAGGAGGCACTGTTGAACCCCTGGAGATGTGGAGCCTGCAGTTGTTTGAGTCAGTCAGCAGGGGGTGCTGTTGGATCACTGGTAGTTACCACGTGAAGTCTTACGAGCTCTGGGGACGAGGTGGACAAAGGACATCCTCCCCTCCCCTCACCAAAAGGGAGAAAAGGAGGGGAAGGTTAAAAACCAAAACGCAGGTCCCAGACACTGGAGAACTCACTTTTTCCGTCTGGCTGAGATGCACCGTGATGTGTTTTGGTTTTTTTTTTTTTGTCCCTGTCTGATGGAAATCCAAGCAAAAAGCTCCAAACTGCTGCACAGCTCCGGCAGCTCCTGCAGCTCCAGCCACTCCCCCCAGCTCCCATTTCCTCCAGTGCCTCCTCCCAGCTTTTCGAGCCCTCCCCTGTTTTCCTGGAGACAAAGTGAGGCAATTAACATGGCAATGCAGCCCTACTAGTTCTTTTCTCCTGTGACACTTAGTTGTCTGGATACCTTGGCCAATTCCCCTCCCCCCCCCCCCAACACAGTGGTCAGGGGAAAAGGGAAAATTCCAGTGTAGCTCCAAGAGCAAACAAAACCATGACAAGTATTATGGATAATAAGCCATGTTAATTTGGAGTTTAGATTTAATTGTTCTTTCAAGAACATCTTCTTACATAAAGAATGAAATTCTCAATCTATTTCCATCAGCTTTTGTGTGCTGTCATTTGTACTTTTGTTGTCAAAAAGGTGGCTTTAGCTTTTTCTTACAGCTTTTTTTGTGCAATCCTCAATTTTCTGAGGATCATGAGTGCATAAAAGCACTGACTTAGCAAGCCCAACCCGAGGGTGGACAGACTTAGGAACTTGTGTCTAAATAAACCTATTTTATCTTGAGTTGCAGTGCCATGGGAACTAAAGCAATCACTTATCCTCTTGCAGTAGAGGGGTGATAATCCCTCTTAATATGGCAGTAAAGTCCTGCATGTAAGTGATAACTATAAGCAACTGCCTGCAGTCTTTAGACTGTACATCACTGCTTTAAACACAGTGATATAGAAAACTATCTATGACTACTGCAGCTTTGCTCACAATTTTTCTAAATCAGATAGTTTAAAAATGTTGACTTTTATTTTTTAAAGGATGTTCTGCTGCTGGGTGCTGTTGGGGCCTATGACTGGAGTGGAACAGTAGTACAGGAGTCTTCAGACAGAGTCACCACCTTTCCAAGCCATGTGTTTGAGAAGATTCTACAGGACAGAAATCATAGCTCATATCTAGGTAAGGAGCTGAAATACAAATCTGGAAATTTATCAAAGCTTAATTAAAATATCAAAGTATTTGGAAAATTCTCCTCTAGCCAGATCCCTGTTACAAACTGATTTGAAAATATGAAAAGAATTTTCAGTTGAAAAATATTTAATTTAGTGGACAACAGTTCATTGAATGAAATCTTTATTTCTAATAAATAATCTTTATTATTTTAAATTCTACTCATACCAATGTGGTAAACTGAAAAAAAGTCAGATTATGTCATTGTTGTGGTTTAACACCAGTCAGCACCTAAGCACCACACAGCCACTCACTCCCTCCCCTTGGTGAGGTGGGGGAGAGAGTTGGAATAGTAAAAGTGAGTGAACGTGTGCGTTGAGATAGGGATGTAACAGTGACTTGGGAAGACAAACACCAACACCCTTAACATGCCCCATTTCTTCTCCTTCCCTCAGCTTTATATGCTGAGCTTGATGCCATATGGGATGGAATATCCCTTGGGTGAGCTGGGCTCAGCTGTCCTGGTGGTGTGCCCTCTCAAATTCTTGTGCCCTCCAGCCTTCTCGCTGGTGGGATGAGGTGAGGAGCAGAAAAGCCTCTGACCTTATGTGAGCACTGCTCAGTGATAGCTAAAACATCCCTGTGTTATCAACACTGTTTCCAGCATATATCCAAAACACAGCCCAATACCAGCTGCTGTGAAAAAAATTAACTATATCTCAGCCAAAACCGCCGCAGTCACAGAGGCATAATAAATCATGGGATTTGAAAAAGCTGCTTAGTGAGTCATTAGGAGTCCCTTCTGTTATACTGGTATGTTCTTCCCCAGTTCCATGTGGATGAGAAGCTGATTGACTTGCTATTGTTTCATATGTGCTTGCTGTTTTTTTGGCCTTTTCCAGTTCAGTTTATAGTGTTAGAAATATTGCTAGCATTTAATAGCGGTCTTATTTGTAATCCCCATATGTATTCTTTGACACATTTTTGTGACCCAATAAAGCCAGTCAGTTTGTATTCTCAGTTCACTGAAATGTTTTCTGCAAACCTTCAACATGCCTGCTCTGGTGATTTATCCCTGAATATGCTGCTACATTAAACACCTATGATTTCCTTAAAGTTATTTAGTAAGATGCTATTTTTGCAACTAACATGCTCTTTTTTCCCACAATGACTCAACATTCCTTGAATCCAAAACAGTGAATAAATCTAAACCCAACCTAATGAGGAGTAGCTTTTCTTCATGTGTAACCTTTTTAGACTTTCTCTTCCTTTTTATAACAATTTTTAAAAGTTCAGGACACTTCCTTTCTCTACATGGCAGTTTTAGAGTATTTACTTCAATCTTTTCTGGAAAAAACAATGTTGTTGCCTTTCCCTTCCACCTTCTCTCCTCCACTAGGAGCTTTCCATACAAGCTCTCTCTCAGCAGCTTAGGGGAGCACAGGTTTAAGAGCTGCTACTACATGACAGCTTGCTAGATTGGCCCGTGTTCTGCACTGCACCCTCTTGCTTCAAATGGTTGCATTCTGTATTAGTCACGAACGTGCATCCATAAATTGCAGAATAAAATCTTGTTTCACTGTTGCTCATTGAACTTCTAGTCACAAAGGATGTTCTTACCCTAGAAAACCAGTGTCTGAACAAAAGTAGACTGGTATATGTAAACATCAAGGCATAACCCTTTTAGATTTTGTTCCTCATATTATTGTGCAGCTTGCTGAAGACCTGCATATTCTGTACAATCACTGGCATTTTGTTATTCAGTTTGACTATGGACTTTATACAGAATGATTTTGTTTTGATTTGCTTCAGTTAAAACACAGAAATGTGAGGTATGTACTAATGCTAGATTTGTAGTGCTAATGCATGTTTAAAATATTTACAGGTATTAAATGATATTTCCTGAAAGCAAATAATGTTAGAATAATGGTAATGAGGATTAAAATGTTCAAAGAGGTTGAATCAACCTTTCAGCTGACAAGCTTTAATATAGCCTGTTCTGTTCAGCTAAAGCACTGGGCTGTGGTTTGGTGAGCTGTGGGAAATGGACTGCAAGCTTTGCAGGAGCTAGGTGTTCCTCCCTAGTTTGAAGGCACAAATGTTCATCTCATGTTCCGCTTTACTTCTTTTTTCCAAAGATACTGCTTGTGCTTTTTTTCCCTATCTCTTTCACAAGCATGACATTTTTGTGGTCTGTGTTTTACTGAATAGGCTAAACCACTCTATTCTGCAAACCTGCTTCAACTTGATCTGTGTCATTGTTCTGTCCAGACGTATATTACAGATTTTATGCATATGTGACAGTGTAACTTCCCATCTTGAAAGCCTCATTCTCTGTGATTAACATAGACTGACTCATCTACCCTTTATGGATAACCAACTGATGAATTCTAATTAATAGTCTCTCACACGTGTTAAATGTTGGCTTCCACCCCAGGTTATTCTGTTGCTGTTCTCTCAACTGTGAGCTCCATCTATTTTGTTGCTGGTGCGCCAAGATCCAACTACACTGGCAGAGTGGTGGTTTATGATGTTGACAGTGATGGTAACATTGCAATTGTGCAGTCACAGAGAGGCGAGCAGGCAAGTATATTTTGGTCATGAATGCAGATTTTTAGGCATCTCTTTTTATTGAGCCAGCAGTAAATTGTAATTTGTTTTGAAAATTCCACTTTCTTGCAAAGCATTTAGAATCCATTTTCCTCTGCCGCTAGACTATTTCAGTAAGGTTAATTGTAACTTTTAAAGAGTATTTTAGGAAGTCAGCAAGTTGGTGGTAAAAAATAGTATACAAAGCTAAGTAATGTATCATTCTGTCAACAGTTCTAATTGCAATGTAGATACTTGGTGAACTTCACTCTGCCTGAGAAGTTGTGAAGTAGACAACATCAAAACAGAGATCTGAAAACTTAATCTCTTTTTGTCTGTTTGGAAAAGAGCAGTGAGTTTGGTTTCATCTGTAAGACAAACATGAGAGTAGATCAAAGCTCGGGTAGATTCATGTGCACAGATATAAAAAATATACCTCCCATAGCTTACTCACTGTTGGCATTTGTATTGCTGAGTGGTAAAGCCATACCAGCAGCTACTGGACAGAAACAGTGGACACATGGTAAGGATAAGATTCTTGAAACACTGGACTATGTTATATAGTAATTTTATTCATCAACAGGCAGTTCCATTTAGTCGTACTGGAATATTACTGGATGTACATTTTCTGAGCCAGATGCTAAAACATATTTTACAAAGTCCACATACAATCATGACCATTTACTACTGATTTCAGATTGGCTCCTACTTTGGCAGTGTGGTGTGTTCAGTGGACGTCAACAGGGATTCTGTGACAGATGTGCTGCTTGTAGGTGCGCCAATGTTTATGAATGACCTGAAGGAAGAGTATACAGGTTGTCTGTCACAAAGGTAAGAATGACTCAAGCTGGCATTGTCTAGGGCTAGTTTCTTTCAAAGCAGACTGCCACATGCCTTTGGCCTCTTCAGGACCTCTAAGTCACTTCTAGTAAACTTTTCAAAGTGTTAGAAATATTTCGAGTGATATTTTTTCCAACAAGTCACAGCGCATGTGCTTTTTCTGGGATGTAGCATAAGGGCAGGGGTGGATGGTTCAAAGCCTAACTCTTTAGAAGACTGTGGGTGGAGGCCTTCCCAGTGCCACCTGACATATTCTGCTTTTCAGTAGCAGCTGCAGGCTTTCCCCAGAACTGCTTGTGCATGTGATCTGGGAATTAGCCTGATGGAGCAGACCAAAGTGGATCCAATAAGCAAGGCAGTAGCTAGATCCTGTTAGTGGTCAGGGGCCTGCTCTCAGTGTCTCCCTGGTCATGGTGTCAGGCATTGTGCTAGGCACTTTACACCTATAGAGCATGGGGTTGCCCATATCTCTAAAAAACCCTGCTCAAGGCTTTTGCTAATTAATTTGCCATTTGATTTTGGTAAATGTGTCCAACACCTGACAGTATTCCCAAAGCAGTTCTAAGAAATGCTTTTCTACCAGTTTTCTGCATTGTTTCATAGACTTTGATATTGGATGGTTATTATTATTTTTGTTATTTCCTCTGTTAAGTGAAGCTGTGTTATTTATCTCATGCCTGACTGACAGTGGTTTTTATTCAGAGCTGTAGTAGGTTTTTTCAGAATATCTCTATTAAACATCCTGAGCCCTCTGCCACTTTCAAACAGTCTTTCAAGCACTGGATGCCTGGATATGCAAAGTAAATCAATATCTGCCATTTATCAGAGAAAACAGACCATGGCCTCTTTACTAGTTAGATTTTAATCAAATAGGAAGGACCATCCGCTTCAGCAACATCTTACAGTCAGACCATCCTGAAGCAATAGGAAACTACACTAAGCCAATTTCAAGGTAGATGCAGGAGCTGAAAGTGGTACTGCTGGTAGCTGACATTGGTCTTTGTGACTGTGGTATCAGACACAAAATATGGAAGAAAAGAAAAATGAAAGGGGTTTTTTCCTTGTCTTTTGAAAGCCAAATGAATTGGAAGACTTTCTTACAATCTCTAGTCATTGTCAAATGTCTGGTTAAAAATTATTTGAAAGTTAAGAATAATGAAAGATTTTTTAAATTTTTTTGAAGAATGTGGTTTTGTGCAAGTTCTCCATGTTGCGCAAGTAATAGTTTTCTAGTCACTTTTAATAAATAACTTGGCTGATATTTCTAAAATTTTAAGCACAGTTAAATAACTGAGGTTAAAGGTGAAAACACTATTTGCCAGAGTTGCATTTAATCTAGTGTAAATGGGATTATTTAACTATAAAGATCTCTAATCTTTCTTTCTTCATTGGCATTGTAGAGGTCAGGAGTTTACCATTTGGACACATGTTTTTTGCATTAGTTTAGTAAGGAAATTCCATTTCTGTTTCAAAGAATTATGTCCAGTTACATAATTTCCATTCCCTCTACATAAAAACTGGTAATCCAAAACTGGAAACTGTATTTTTCAGTGTATTGTGAAACTTTCAGAACAGTCAGATGAGGACAGTGAGAGCATTTAAGCTTCATACATATGGTTATATTTGCTGCTAGTACTTTGCATAGCATGCTTTGATTTTGCTGCGTAATTCTTGCCAGGACTTTGAGACATAATGCAAACTGAATGGGCAATACAATGGGGAAGGAATTCAGGGTTGAGCTATCCAAGGGGAATGTACTGGAAAACAGAAATAAAAAAACAATGCACATAGATACTACTCCTGTGTCTAATCTGGTGCAGTGATAGCTGTGTTTTTCCTTTTCCTTCTTTTTCAATTTTTAAAGAGAATTTTGGATCAACAAGAACTCTTGGAAGGTCCACAAGGGTCAGAAAATGCACGCTTTGGATCAGCAATTGCAGCTCTTGCAGACATTGATTTGGATGGCTTTAATGATGTGGTAATAGGTGCTCCGCTGGAAAACCAAAACTCTGGAGCAATTTATATTTACAATGGATTTCAAAAGACTATACGTACCAAATATTCTCAGGTAAATATTTTTGCATAATAATCAGTGCCTTTAGATCTGCTAGAGGAAAAAGGAAGTTTTTTCTATGTTTTAATTTGGTAGAGGAACACTGTTATTCTCATGGCTTATTTCAAGTTTGTATCTCTTCTTCCTTCACCTGGCAGCATACCCATTTGCAAGATACTTTGTCTAAGCCTCTTACCATTTTCATTATCTAAATGTGAAGTCAGCCTAATTTCCTATTTTTTTTATACCAATTATTCACATTTTTAGGGTTGATGTACAACAGTGAAGGTTAGATAGATCCCAGCTCTGTAAATTACAAATACATGGTATTACAGGGAAAGTCTTTCAATGATCTTTGTGTCTACTGTTATGGTAATCACTTTCCATGCAGACTTTCTGGTTGCAGAAAGTATTTTTTAGAAGTTGTCTTAAGCTTCACATTCTTAGAGTTGCTCAATGTAGATGGAAAAAGTTTCCATTAAGTATTGTCTTAGCATACAGCAGTCAGTACACTACTTCCACGACAGAAAAATCTAGTCCATTGTCTGCTCCAACAGGGGAGCAAGAAGTGCTAAAAAGCATCTGAGGAAACATCCACAGTGCATTTTGTTTAAACAATACATTGCATATACAGGGAGTATCAGTGAAAATCTATTGCTTAGGCTATCTACAGACTTAAGCATATTTTGGCAAACTCAGTAACCAAACTCTTTCCTAGAAAATTTTAGGATCGGATTCTGCTTTTGGACAACAGCTCCAATTCTTTGGAAGATCAGTAGATGGCCATAGAGACTTAGATGACGACGACATAAGTGATGTATCAGTTGGTGCTGATGGAAATGTGGTTCTTCTATGGTTGGTAAACTCTTTTTAGAAAGGAAATGATTAATGATTCATAAACGAGTTGAACATTTAGTTAATTAAACAGGAAAATAAGCAAATGAAAAAGCTCTTTCATCCTCTGTGTGCAGAACTAACACACTTACTGCCTCATCTTTGCTGTCTTAACTACCTGAAAAAAGAGCACTGGACTAAATCTCGTTTAAGGATTTATCATCAGAGCACTGAAAGCAGCAGACCCAGGGCACATGGGAAGAAGCCAGGTGATAGAGCCTGCTGTGGGGACCTCAGGGACCTCTCCCAGGAATGGGAGAGCCAGGACACATCCCTGCCCACTGCTTCTGTGCAGACATGTGATCCAGGGGGAAGGGGCAGCAACAAGGAATAGAGCTTGCTTGCGAGTAATGGTAACAGCAGGTTATGTACTCAGCAGCCACAGTATAATTTTGATAGCTGAGCCTGAGGCAGGTGAAACCACCTCACACACAACCTGCGTGACCTTTACTGACTGGTAGGCTGATATGGGGGAAGGAGGTGTCTTTCAGGGTAAGGACAGGGAGCAGTAATAGAGAGTTGACCCTTATTTCTGTGAGAAACCCATCTTTATTGGCATATGGCCTTTGCCACAGCAATCTGAGTACTTTCACAAAATAAAATAAAAAGGTTTCACAAAATCTGAATCTCCTGCCTCCCTAAGTACTGAGAAGCCAAATTCAAATGGAGTTTCTGTTCCTGTCTGCTGCCTGTCTTGCCGCCTCAGGCTCCCCATTGTAAGAAAGTCATCACTGAATTGCTACTTCTTTCATAATGAAACAAGATAATTAAAAATGAATGGTCAGTTTAGACCTTTGACCACTGCTGCTGCTGGGAATTTCATTGAAGAAAATTATGGTCCTTGGAGTACCAGCATTTATTTAGATTTGATTAATGAAGATGCTCATTCTTCTTTCACTCTGACATTTGGGCTGATTAATGAGTTTCACTTTTGATTAAAGTGTTTATTTTTACATGCAGGGTTCCTTTGAAACTGCTTTTCAAAATCTTGATTAATTAAATAAAACTGGTTGTTTAGGTTTTTTTAAACTAAAATTATTAAATAAAACGAAGACTTACCCTTCCTCACTTCCCCAGAGGAGCTCAGTAATTTTCCTAAAGGAACAGAATTGTACTTATTTGGAAAACAGGACAGTGGCTTCATTCTCTGATACCTTAAGGGATTAAATAGAGCACTGAGATAAAGACATTGATTATCCTTTAATTTGACATGATAAATTATTTGCTATCATTACTGAAAGCTACTCTATAAAAAAATTAAAGTATATGCAAAGAAAAGTAATTTTACCAGTGTCATTAAAAGAAGTTTACATTGGGAACAAAAAAATCAATGCTAACATTTACAGATAGTATAGTATAGTATAGTATAATACTCTTAAAAACTCCATGTAACCCTTAAAAATATTTTTCAGGTCAAGAAGCATTGCAAATGTGTCCGTAATTGCCTCATTTAAACCTGAGAAAATCAGTCTGCTGAACAAGAATACAGAAGTAACTGTCAAAATATGTTTTCAGGCTACATTTAGACCTGCTAAGAGAAATAGTCAAGTGGGTAAGAGTATTTCAGTGACTTGTTTTGTATTAATTTCCTCAGAAATCCATTATTCAAATGAGTAGGGGACATTCTAAAGTTATATTAGACTGAATGTCAAGAATGGCAAAATCAGTATAAAACTTAAGTGCCTGAGAAAATGTTGTGAAGACCTACTTTTATTACTGGCTCCATAAAATTTGAAGAGTGGGGAATTAACAGTATTAAGGGGGGCTGTATCCTTGCTGTTCAGCAATCCCCAGAAAATGTCATTTGTGAGAAGCTAGGTTTTTTCAATCTGCTGGTTTCAACAGCAGACTGCAGACTTTTCTACTCTCTTCAGAAAAAAAAATATTTTCCATAGGCTCAGAGCAGTTTTCAGTGCAAGGAAGCTATTCTTTTCAGAGGACAGGGAATATTTCTGAGACCAGCAGTGGGCTCTCATGAAGCTATTAAGTTAAACCTCACAGATAACACCAGCTGGACTGTTTCAGTGCTATGTATAGTGCCTTCAGAAACTCATGATTGCAAGCTATAAAATAACAGTGAACTTCCAACAGCATATTAATCATGACATGAAGAGAAGATGGCAGGAATTGTTACGTGATTGAGGAGAAGATGCAGATTCATTATAGTCTTCTCAGAGTTCAGTGATACTGTTGCAAGGCCCCTTTGTCTAGAGTAATCCTGACCCTGCTGACTGGCTTCTTTCCTGAGGTGTGGGCTCGGACACCTGTAGTGGAGACTAGATTGACTGCCATTTAATATACTCTCTGTGGATCAGAACTAATATCAGGATCTAAACCTGTTCGACTGCTTTGGAAAACACAAGAGAAAGTGTTTTCATTTTGAGACTGCCCTGCGTTTTGCAAGCTATGAAAAACGTGAAATATTTAGAGTGGTTTCAAAAACCTGGTCATTATAATATTGAGCATAGTAATGAGATCACGGGCAATTGTACTCAGCAAAAAATGTACTGTTATTCTTCTTGTAGCTATAAGGTACAATGCAACATTGGATGCAGATCTTCAGTCCTCCAGAGTGACTTCTAGAGGATTCTTCAAAGAAAATAATGAAAGGTACATGCAGAGGAATCTTGTGGTACATCCTGAAGAGAATTGTGTTCATGAAGTCTTCAATGTACAGGTAAGTGTAATTGCAAGCAGTCTTGCATAATAAAAGTGATCAGAGGAAGAAACTGATTAATTTTTTGTCTGCAAGGTGAATTTCATGCATGGTGTACACAATTACTTATATTTCCCAAATCGCCCCAACTGAAAAATAACTTAGTAAGATTATGATTTCATAGAAACTTTAAAACTGTCAAATTCAGTACAGATTTTTAGGATAGATAAATAAGCAGGTCTCCATCTTTTTCTAGAACCAAAGATCAAAAACAGCCCTGAGAGTTGCCTTTCACCTTGCTGCATGATGCTAGGTCAGGTAGGGGACTTCAATTACTGCTTTGCTTTGCAATACAAGTACCTTTGACTTGTTGATCACATTTAGTGCCCCATGAAGCCATGAGCCACAGGGCTACAAGGTTATTCATCCAGTAGTAAGAAAAAGAGGAAACATGCAGTGTTTTAGTGTCACTTAGGCCCAGCTGCTCTGTGTGATGGTAAGGCAGAGTGGAATAGGAATTTGACTTCTTCAGCCAGATGAGAATGAATGATGACTTTTGATGACCAGCTCCTAGAGCTGCAAGTAATATGCATGTCCCTTAGCCCTAGAAGTGACTGTGATGTCATGGAAATGACAATGAAAACTGTTGAGCTAGAGGAGCCCACACTAGGCAATCTCACAAAATTATTTTCGTCAAGAAATAAAGCTTTAAACTGTTGCTTTTTCTTGTTTAGAGGAAGTATTATTTTACTACACATTCTCAATTTACAATAGAATTTCCAGTTTTACCCTATTTTCCGTGCTGACAGCTATCATCTGAACCATGTGTTTACAGGAACCTTCGGATGCAGTGAATTCACTTAGTTTGCGCATTGACATTGGCATTGCAAATCCTGCCTCCAGCCCTGTCCTTGATATATCTTCTCCTGCATCTGTAGCCTATAGTGTAAGTATGCATACTTGCTCTTGAGAAATGCATGACTAGATATATATATCCAGAATGTGTGGCCCCCACAAACACCAAAGAGGTACATGCAAGTGAAAACTTAGTCTAGTTAAGTCACATTTGGAGGTATCCCCTAATTCCTTTTATACCTTTGCCTGCATTGCATGAGCTTGGTCACACACACAGACATCAGCCACCTTTGCATAATGTGCATGTTGGTTCAGCCATGTCACTGTTGATGTAAACTTTTAGTTGATGACAAAGATTAATTCTTTTAAGTCAGTTTATCCTACAATAAAAGAGTACATAAAAGAAAGTTGGAACTAATTTGACTTCATCACCCTTGTTGTGGGTTAAAAATAACCTGCCTGTACCATTCTTCTGGATCAGTTGACATGTATGTAATGTCAGTTGACATTATTCAGTGTTAACTTGTTCATGTGTCTAGAATTTTTAATGTCTTTCAAAGGTATTTTCTTATTTGCAAACCAAGAATGTGCTTTACCTCAAAGGTGTTTGCCCTCTAGTGTCAGATAATGTTAAAAGTTGAGCCCTGTCATTAAGGAAATGTTTTTGTTCTTCCTAGGTTCCTTTTGTTAAAGACTGTGGTGAAGATGAACTTTGTATCTGTGATCTTGATCTGAGTGTGCAGTGGAAGGCAGAGGATGGGTAAGAGCTGAATCAGTGGAATTGTTAGGTTTTCACCAGTCAGTTTGTCTGTAGGCTTTGGATCAATTTCTAGATGAAAGTGCCTTTCTAGTTTAACATCTGTTTAGAAATACCTGCGATGAAAATGGCGTTTGTATCTAAATATAAACAAGGAAAAAGAAGTAAGCTAGGAACACAAATTTAGAATTAGGACTCTTGTCAGCTTAGACCAGGCCAAGTGTTGGTACCTTAGAGATGAGGACACAGTGAGTATTCAGAAGAATTGCATCTGACTGGCTGCTTTTGGAAAGAGAGCACAATGGGAGAGCAGCAAGGATCCTGCAGGGTGTGCAGGACAGTGCATATTCCAAGTCCATAGCAGATATATGCATACATGTACAGTACACAGAGACAGGGTTGCCTCTTCCTGGAGCTGCTGTCCATGTCTGGGACCCACTCTGCCCACCTTCCCAACAGGGTAGAGCCCTTGAAAATTCAGCAAAGTGACTTTGACTATACAAAGTCAAGGTCCAGCAGTTTGAGAAGACAGTAACTTCACCTGGTTATAGGGAACAGCATCACAGAATTTCTGATGCCAGTGGGTTTACAAAGGAGAGCATTTAACTACATAGAATGTAGGAAATGTCTTGCTGTGCTTGTTACTTGTTGTTGGCTATAGGCAACACATTTTCCTCATCCACAGCTGCTCTAGTATCTCTATTACAACAATGGACTTTATTTTCCAACAGCAAACAACAGTTTGTTGTTAGCAGCAAAACCAGAAGACTAACATTCAATGTGAAATTGAGAAATAAAAAGGAAAATGCATATAACACCAGAATCCAGGCTACATTTTCAGACAACTTGTTTTTCGCTTCGTCGTCTTTACCGGTGCGTAATACCCAACCTTTCTGTTTCTGTTACTGCCCCGGATTTTTGAGGTTCTTAGAAATTTTTTTTATTTTCTTTCTAGTAGTGCCTGTGCCAGGAAAGAATGTGTGTGCAAACCTCTCTGCCGGTTTATTTTCTTGGATACCAGAATTATTCCCTCAGCATATCAGTTTCTTTAGGTTAAGGAGAAATACTGACAACTCAGTATAGAAATTGGCAACTTGTTGAGTTTGACCTCACTTCAGTATTTCAGTCATCTTTTCCTCACTTTAGGCGTTGGCACCCCCATCTTCTCCGTAACTTTCAGCAAAATGCCTGATGCAATAGCTGTGCCACAAGGAATTTCTATTTGATAAATCAGTCATGCAGCATCCTTATGATGCTTCCTTAAAAGCACAGACTTTGGATTTAGAAATAGTGTTCCAAGGCCATGTGTTCCAGCTAGACAGTTAATCAGACTGACATGATTGCTAAACCAGAAGCTCTTTTTCTAACAAATTTTGTCTTAGAAAAGGGGAGAGGAATTACCCATACTATTTTGGGGAATGCAGTATATCTATAATCACAATTGTTGCTCCCAAACAATTCTTGAAGGATGAAATGCAGACTTCAGTGCTTGGCTTATGTGGTCAGGCTGTTACTGGAGAGGTGCGTGATAATCCTAGGGGTGAAATCCAGAGCAATCCCTATACTGATGAGAGAGGAGGGATAGCATTCATCACTGCCCAAGAGCAGCATTATTCTGAACAATGAACTGGCAGAAGTACTACACACAGTGCTGAGGGTGCCCCTCTACCTCCCCATCCTGTTGTGCTGCAGAATTGCTCTTGCCACTCCTGCCAAAAGACCACACTGGAGCGAGGATTTTCTTTCGCTTTAAAAGCCCATTTGCTTAGAAGTACTTCAGCCTGCAAGTGAAGCTTTAACCAAAAATATGTCTGCTTCAAAGCAGGAACTAAAACATAAGCTGAGTATATATGGGTCTTGTTTTGGGTTTTGTTTTGAGGGGTTTTTTTGTAGGACAATTCATGAATGGTAAATGTCTGCTAGGAATGCTTTTTTACAAAAGACTGTACATTTTAATGAATTGTTTTTGAAGGGTTAATAACTGCCTATGGTCTGTGAGTTTGGTATAAGGATGGTGGCATGCCAAATATTCTGCAAGGTAGTGAAACTCTTGTGTATTGTAGATTTTCCTACAGAAAGTATGATGTAATTGCCCTTTGCACTGTGACTTCAACACTGAAGGTACTTAACTAGCTCTAGGGTTGTGTAAATATGTCTGCAAAAGTTTTACTGTGAAGAAGTGCTCTAGAGGTTAATGCTGGAGGTGATCTGTACTCTCTGACCTATAATCCTTCTATCAAGCCCAGCACAAACTTCTAACAAGATCATTACACCTCACAAGGAAATTGCATGGAACTGGTCCTTGTCCCACCTTTCTCCTGCCTTTTTCCTCTCCCTGTCTATGCCCCACCCATCTGCTGCATCTCAAGGAAGTACTGCTGTAACACCTATTTTTATTACCTTAGTATAATAGCTGTGCTGTTGAAGATACAGACCAGGAATTGGCTCTCTGTTTTATCCAAACCTGATATTAAGATGATGTTTCTGCCTGTTTTCTTTGCAGAGTGATGGGACTGAAGTCTCATGTCAAACAGGAACAGCACAAAGTACAGTCGTTTGCCAAACAAGCTATCCTGTTTTCAGAACAGGACAACAGGTACAGCTAGCATGTTTACATAACCTTGAACGATATCCAAAACCTTTTTTTGTTTTCCCCTAAGTCTGCATTTACTGCTGATGAAGATTTCTTAGATTTGACAAGAGGGGCATTAAAAGAAGCAAACTAAGGGTTAAACTTCTGTGACTCCCTGTCAGACTAAAGGAAAAAAAGGCTCTCAAGGCACATTTGTCACAAACCACAGTTTTCAAATGCTGCTGCAGGAAGGTAACTTTTGGAGGGAGAAGGCTGGGGGCCAAGAAGCGTAGAGCATTATGTGCAGACTCCTGAGAACTGAGCGCAATTCCCATCAAATCCCTGCTACAGTGTGAACCTGGGATAACTCCCTCACCTGCTCTGTGAATCTCATCTCTCCAAGAAAGCAAATTGCTCTGAGAGATGGGTGGCCCGCATAGCCCTAGGATAGATCATACATCTTTTTTTTCATATATACCAGAAACCTCAGGATATCCATGGTTTTATGAGACTTATGAGTTTATGGAATATCTTATTACTCAAGGGCAGAACAGAGACAGGGTTCTAGAGTCTAACACAATCCACTGGAGCAACAAGAAACTTGCTAGAAAGAATAGAAACATAATATTCTGTGGTGGGGAATACACAATTATGTAAAAAAAATTGCATATAAGAAGTTAAGGGTGTTCTGAATTTTTAATGCATTGGTCAAAGTGGACCTGCTGGAACAAATGAAAGAAAAGAGTAAACACAAGCTTGTGTCAGTGCTAGAGTTTCAAGCATGTAACTGAAGGAATCCTGAACACTTTTGTTGCAAATTGTAGCTATTTGTACACAATTTTAAAATACCAGTAACTCATGTTTATGTAAGATGCCGACTTGTAGGGGAACACAGGAACAAATCAACTCTGGAGTAGTAAGAAATTACTGAAATATTACAGAGAAATCTGTGGAGAATTCAGGTACAGAGGGAGTTCTAGATTGTTGCACATATGAATAATTATGGTGCCATTGGGAAGGCCTTTGGACATTGCACCATCAACTCAGTATGTGTTCCTTGTCTCTTCCATAGGTATCCTTTGATATTAGCTTTGATTTTAACCTTAAAAATCTTCAGAATGTGGCAGACATAAGCTTTCATGCATTGAGGTAAAGTATATAATCATATGAAAGCACATTAGGTATTAATCCTTTATTTGTACAAAACAATATTATAACACTTAAATGTCTTTTGATGAACAGTGAAAGTAAGGAACACCAAGAACTGGACAACCAGGTCATCTTATCAATTCCTTTGCGATATGATGCAGAAATTCACTTAACAAGGTATGCTGAGTAATGTAAAGAGTAACTGTCATTTTGTCAAGGTACTTGAATACAGTAAGTCTTGAAAAGCCACTGAAAATATACAGAAAATTTTGGGGTTTTGTTTTGAAAGACATAAGAAATTCCTACTTCATCAGTAGTAGCAGATTTGTACATCCTTCCAACAACATGTAAAAACTTATGGAAGTTGCAGATCCATATTTACCTCTGTATAATTGTTACAGATGCTGACATGAATGCAACTGATATAAAAGCCAAACAGTGCTTCTGGTTTTGATAATGTAAATAATACAAATAGTATTTACTGTATAATAAGATTGGACCTCTGGGCTCAAATGCAATGACATTGGATCAAACCAGGAGTTAAAGTGATCTAAACAAAAGAACAACAGCGAAAGGAAAAACACACTCCAACTCAAACTCTCAGCAGGGAAAGGGAAGAATAAAAATAAAAAACTATGGACAACTCTGCTGAACTGAGGCCAAAAATATAAAGTTTTTAGCAGTTTGAGATAATGACTTGAACTAAAATCTGAAGTGTATGTGGCAGATTCCCCCTTACTGCATCTGCACTGGCACTGGGAGCCATACTGCTTGTTAGCCCATGCACCCCACCAAACTCTGGCTAACATATACCCCTTCCCTGCCTGGTGCTAGCCCTTTTCCCTCCCTGCAGAAGGCAAGCTGGGGCTGTTGCAAGAGGGATCATTCACCCTGGGAAGGGTGAGTTTTAAGGAGAGGGAGCTGAGTGGGCAGGAGGAGAGAGATGAACAAAAATTCCTTTGAGACTGACCTTTATATTGTGCCCTTGAAACCTCTTATCTTGGGCCCTGGAAAGCCCCCACGATTTGGGATGCACTCAAGCAGTAATCAGTCTGCTCCAAAAAAGAATCATTTCAGTTAGTCTAACTTACATTAGAACTGAAACAAAAATACACTGGTTTGACACTCGTATCAAAGTAGGATATTTACTTCTGATCAAAGAAAATATTTATTTATCTTTCCCAAGTACTGAATATAGTCTAGGATAAACTACGTGCAGTTACATTTGATGGACTTGGTCACCAATTTCTGGTGAAAAAATGCTTTTGCATCCCAAAGCATTCAAAACTTAGTAAATACAAACTGATATGTAGAGTAGTTATTCAAAGAATGACAGACATTTGAAAAAGAGAAAGCTGCTTAAATGGATTCAGGAAACTAATATTCAGAGATCACCATAGCTATGAGAACTGTTGGCTGCTGTGTTGGATGACCTGAGCTGGAATAGGGACTACAGCATAGAAGATAAATGTTTATAACCTGCTTTGTAGAAGCAGTTTTGGAGTATTGGAGTCTCATTGACTTGGTGCACCAGTTCTAGAGTCATGCAGAATTTTGGAGATTATTTCAATTGCAGAAAAGCATTTGAGTCAGCAGTGCAGGTTCTTTCAACTCCCTGAGAAAGTTGCTTGAGACCTCATCAGAAGCAGAATGTTTCTAATAAAGGCAAGCAGAGGCACAGAGACTGCAGGATCATCTGTGTAGGGATAGCAACTTAGGCAGCTTCTTAGGAAATTCAGATGGCGCAAACTTAAATAAGCAAAATTAATTAGCTGAGAAATATGAACTAAAATGCAGTGCTTTAGAAGAGGCAAGGTATGGAGTCTAAAAAAGGAAAAAACAGGGGATTGAATTCAGGTGCATCTCCTGAGTATGAGAAAATGCAATTTCATATGCAAGTCAAGGCATGAAGGAATACCTACTGCCAGAAAAGGATTAGTTATTTTGGAAATATCAATCTAAAAGAAGGAAATGACATACATATTAAGCCCTAGTATGATTTACACTCTTTGAATTAGGAAGTATTTACCTGGAACTAAAGAAAGGCAGATATTATAGCTGAGGAGCAATACCATAAAATACAAAGGTTGAGAAAAAATTGTTGTCTTGCTTAAGTGAAGCCTCTTTAGGGATAATCTCCAGAGTTTCTAGGAGAAGATGCAGGAGTCAGTGATAAGACTTATTCCTACAAGGACAAGGATGCTGACACTGTGCATCTTGGAAAGGCTGGAGGCTTCAGCAATAAGGAAGTTGAAAATGTGTCATGTGGCTTTTCCTTGGAGTCCCTGTGAGGAGGCCCTTCCAGTTAAGGGCCCATGGGAGAAAATACGGAGAATCAAAAAGGATCCATAGTGTGATATGGAGGACAATAACTGATCAGGAAGCAACTCATTAGACTGCACACATGTTAATTTGAGACTGTAGGTGCACATGCTATCCAGATTAAACATGGAGAACAGCACTGGTAAGGAGGAGGGATTTGCAGCTTGTGTTACAGGAAGAGTTGATGTAAGGGTTGTGATAGCCCCTAATTCGTGTTAACTCACCTGCCAGCTTGCTTTTTGACTGCTCAAATTTGACTGCCACTTAAAAATAGTTAATAACGAAGAGCAGACGCAATTCTGGGATGATTCAGCAGAAGAACTGCTCACAGGTAGCAGGCATGTGGATGTGATGCACTGCATAGGGGTACTTTCGTTGTCCTTGAACATGGTTCCAACTGGCTGAGGTCCTTGGGCACCCACAGGCCCTTGCACCATGTCCTTCTGTCACACACATGTAATTCCATGTGTGGTGGGCTGAAGCCACCCTCATGTTACTTCAGAAATTTGGGATTTTAAACCTCTTAAGTATTAAAGAAAGTGACCCAGAGAGGACTTAGGGTTATGCTATATGTACCATGTGCATAAGCAAGGTCATGTGTGTTTACACACACAGGCAGTGTGAAAACAAGCCTGCCTGTGGTCTATGACATTAAGGCCCACGATCTGCCTCAGAATGTTAGTATTTGCCATTATAGGTGTATCCAGGGACCAGAGGGGGCCCTTTCTGAGGAAGGAGGCAACTGCAAGGCTGAAAGTTGCAGTTTGTGCCCAGGACAAGAGCTTTGCAGTATGGCACTGAAACACAGGGTCCAGAAGCCTGAGCAGAACCTGTGCCCTCTGCAGCTCTCCTGTCTTACCTTGACATTCTCGCTCCGGCTCTGGGCTTCAGTGAACCATGTATTTTCTTAACCAACTTTGTAAAATTTGAACAGCAGTACAAGTGACTTATTTTTCCTCTGACTGTACTTCTGACCTGTTTCACAAAGGAATATCCAGTAACATATGTTTTCAAAGCAGCTGCCAAATTGAAATGTATTGTTTTTTGGTTGTTAACTAGGCTTGCCAACATCAACTTTTATGAAGTATACTCTGGTCATAACATTCCTTCCACTGTGAATAATTTTGAAGATATTGGCCCCACATTCAGCTTCTCAGTTAAGGTTAGTAAATGTGTTTGGTTCTGGTTCGAGAAGTTGCCTTTGCTCCCTCTGTAGCCTGCTCCCAAAACTTAGTTGAAAAAACATGATTTTGAGGCTTTTGAATAGGTCAAATAAGAAAAAAGATTGTACATAGATGGGGAGTAAATCCTTGGAGTCTTTATAAGGTTAAGGGTGACATTTGCAATTACTGCACAAGTAGAATGGGGGAGGGATTGGTCCCGCACTGTTTACATGCTTAGAAGACGGTTAATGCTTAACTTCAGGCCAACTCAGACTTTTTTCAGAGAGTTTTCTGCAGGCTCGAACTTTGAAACTTGAAGTTTGGCGAGGGTTAAGTACTCAAACCAGATGCAAGAATTAGCCAAATCACAGCACTTATTACGTAACTCAGAAAAAACCTAGATCCAAGTATGCAACGTGGAAGAAACTTAAATTATGTTCCATTTACATTCCTGTAACTGCTACTCCAAAGGACTAAATAGGCCTATTGGCTGTGGCAGAATATTTGCTTTTCAAAACATATTTCATGCAGTTAATATGAGCTTTGCTAAGGACAAAGACAGGAACCTGAAGCTATACTGTACACTTTCTGCTTTACTGTTCACGTAATTTAACTACTATTGTAGTGTCTTAGTACAAAAAATACTGATGCAAAAGGAGTCCAATTCTTCCATACTCAGCCATGATTTCTGATTTTCTTGCTATGTCAAGTAATTTATGCATATAGAAGCATAGCTACCTGAATTAACTCCAAGTTGTTTGCTTTGCAGGTAACAACAGGAAGTATTCCAGTAAAGATGGCATCTGTAAAAATCTATCTTCCAGAACTGACCAGTAAAGACAACCCACTGATGTACCTCACTACGGTCACCACAGATCAGGTGTAGAACCGGACTGTATTTTGGGGGTTGATCAGTACTATAAACATAATTATCTCCCTTCACAGAATCCATGCCCTTTCTCCTTGTCGCTTCCTCATAAAGGGAAGACCACAATGTGATCACTATACTAGCCTATTACATGGCAGAGATGGTTATATCCCCAGCTGAGTTTTTGTGTGATTCTGGATCTTTTCAGTTAGGTCATTCTCCAAGTTCCTGGAAAAGTTATCCTAAAAATGGAATTTTTGGATCAGGATGAACCCTTCAGGTTCATCTAAAGGGGAAAAAAAATCACCTTAAAAGCCATTTAATTCTGGCTAGAGCTACATATAGTCTCTCTTAGTTTCCTAAAGAATTCAATGTTATATAATTCAAGTCAAGCCCTTACAGCCACCGTCTCATCCCAGAAGTATGTATTGTTAAGATGACTGTAAAGTCCTGAGTATGATATTATCCAGTCTTATTCCTGCCATCTTTCCTAGGCCAGAGGTGTTACTTGTGAAGCTCAGATAAATCCACTGCAAATAGGGAAGAGACCTTATTCTCCATCTTTCACAAAAGAGAACTTCAGAACTTCCAAAGAACTGGTGAGTAAGACCCTGGCCTGCAGCAAGCAGGACAAGGCATGGAGAGCTGATCCTCATGAGCCCATTGCTGTACTTGTGAGGAAAGCTGTGATGGGCCCAAATTTACAGTGCAGGAGTTCAGCCTGTGGATGTTTTCACACATACTACATCTGCTTTAGATAGAAGAAAGTGTGCACATTCTTCACTGCCTGCAAGTACTTAATTTGTAGGCAAAGACAAGGGCAAAAAAGTCTGGATGTTAAAAGAATATTTTTAAATGTATTTTTAATGCATGTTCTTGCCTCTTCTTGCTTTTTCCCCTGGAAGAACTGTAAGAACGTCAAGTGCAGTGCCATCACATGCAAACTGGAAGACATTATGCTGAAGGGAGAATACTTTGTAAATGTGTCCACCCAAATCTGGAACGGAACCTTTGCTGCTGTGAGTATCAGCTGCATCTTTATGAGGGATGCAACACACAAAGTGTATCTGAACAAATAATAATATTCAAAGTTCAATAAAGAGACCTTACAATCTAGAATAACCTTCCTTTACTTTCCATTGGTCTGGGTGTTTTTCCAGATTGAAAACTTGAATCTAAAAGTAAAATAGTGAGGCTGCATAATAGAGCTGATAAAACTTCAGTCCAGCACACAGTCTAAGAAAGTACTGTGATAACGCAACCTTAATAGCTGAAAAAAACATTTTCTACGTCTGTTAAATTCATTCAAGGGCAACTACAGTTTCCACAAGACTCATCACAGGAGAGAAGAGTAACCTGTCAAATAATGGTGCTCTGAGCTTTTGAACATCACAACCTACACAGTGATCATATTAAGTCACATCAAAATGCATTGTTAGTGCTGCCACTTTCACTTGTTATAGAAATTGTGGAAAACATTTTTAATTGGTTTTTTTCTTTTTATTAGAGTAGGTGACAAAGAAACAGTCCAAGAGACCTACAGGATGCTTAAAAATATCTATCAATAATATCTTGTCTTTCCCATTTTAAATCACCATGTGTCCTCTGGGTTATAACTCAACCTGAGTTAACAGACTTTTGAAGTTAGACCATGTTTGCTTCTTAGCTAGGCAACAAACCAAACAGTCTTGGTGTCTTGGGTTTGCCTAAAGCATCAGGAACATGACGCAGTCTCCTTAGTTTGTCTGGCAAGTTCTGTGGCAGGTACTGACATTTAACAGCAGGGTTGTTGTCAGCATTCAACTCTTGAAAGGAAAAGGTCAGGTTGATATTGTAAACTGCATCATGCAAGCGTGCAACAAAAAGCATCTATCTGTCTTTAAAGTTTGTATTTTTTAATGATCTGGGTCAAGACCATTTGTTATTGCTGTCAGGTACAGAGCAGGGGCAGACCTGAACAAGAGGTTGCTACCTTCACAAGAAAGTGAGTGAAAATAATTTGTTTACTACTGGCTGATGGGAAGGAAAGATCTTATGCCACAGTTTTCCTTGCCTTTTCCCATTTTGTAATTTTCTATTTGATTGTCAATGTTCACTTCAAATAAAGTGCTTGAAGGCACTCACTCAGTAGTGCACATCATCAGCCTTTTCATTTAGTGGCAATCAGCCATTGTCCAAGAAGGGCATGCCAGTACCTGTCAAGCAAAGAAGAGACGTGTTTAGGAATTGCGGTTCCTTGAGTAGCACAAGATGGATTTCTAAACTTTTAGGTGTGCAGAACAGACCACTTGGGCAGATGGCTGCAGTGCAGAGGGGCAATAACTTAGGGCAGGGGCGGTCAATTCAGTGTGTGTGAGATGCTGCAGACCCACGATTGCATGTGTTTCCTGTGTCAAGCCTGTGGTACCTGCCCGTGCCACAGAGGAATGGCTGAGGAGGCAAAATGCATTTCGTTCAGCTGGTAACTGCTCCTGTGCTCCCATGAACCTGAGGCCATTCCTGATGCTATAGGAGAAAAGCAGCAGCGAGCTGTCCGTGTCTCCTTTCTTCCCAATACACCCACAGAGGGAAGTGGGATCTGGCACAAGGTCCCTTTTCAAATGGGAATTGACTTAAGATTTTTGTCATCTTCTCTGTTTAAGCTGAGAGAGCCATGTCAGGATTTGAGAAGTGGAGAGAAACACATAGTGATAGGAAAAAAATAAATGGGGAAAAACAGAAGCATTGGATAGAGGTGAGGGGGGGAAGTAAAAGAACATCCAGTTTCCATTTCTTTCAAAGGCCAGAGATTTATTCCCATCTGTCTTTTGTTGCTCTCTCCCTTTCTCACTGTTATTTTTTCTAATCTCTTCCCTGCTAGCAGCAGTGACAGCTTTAAAATAACTATAAAAAGGGTTATATAAACAATTCCTTCTGTTTTTCTTGAACTGTATGTTAAAGAAAGAAAAAAAACAGTTCCCCAGTGTCATTGCTAAGTGTGGATTACTGATACATTATTACTTTGATGTATGTGTTAGCTAGGGACAAATCAAAAGAGAATTTTATTATTCTTAATACTGTGGGTTTTTTCTGGTTCTGAAGTCTTCATTTCAAAAAAGAGAATCATCTTAGGATGTCTACATTCTAAATTATTTGCCTTATAACAGAGCTTTACAGTTGTTTTAATCTTTTCTTTCAGTTAACTTTCCAAACATTACAACTGTCTGTAGAAGCAAAAATTGATACACATAACCCTGAGTTATTTATAATTGGAGAGAATACCCTAACTGTAAGTGACAGATAAGTATTTTTTTCAACTTCTCTTTTACTGTATTTAAGTGATAATTTTAATTTTCACTGTCTTTTAGGAGTACATAGCAATTTGATTGTGTAGAACTAATGTATATTTCTGACTATATAAACCCTCCCTTAAGTCACTAAAATGTTTTCATTTTAGCTAACTGTATATAAACTAGACATAGTTAAAACCTGCAGGTCTCAAATAGCTTGTAGAGCTATCAGAAAAAGTCGGTTAGAAACTTCTGAAATTCGTATAGCTTCCTGTTTATGAAAGGATCAAAACTGGGACTTCTTTCTGCAATGGACTTAATTGTTGTAGATAAATGAGCTCTGGAAGACATGTTTGCAAATGTGATTTATAGTGTTACTGACTTCTATAAGCATATATGGTTTGATGTTTCTAGACAAATGTTTGGCACAGGTCTCCGGAAAATATACTTAATTTCATTTGTAAAAGAGTGTAAAAAATTTTTAACGTTTGGAATGGCTGTCATATGGACAGTGTGGAAACAGCTAATCTCAAGAGAAGTCTTCAAGCCACTGCTTTATTAATATTGAATTCTTCTCCCAGGTTTTCCATCTGCTATATACAAACATAGAAAACACTTAAAAAATATAGTAGAAGTGTGCTATTGTTGTAATAAAAAAAGGGCATGTTATTCTCTTGGTCTTTTTACAGGATTTAGTAGCCTGTTTTATCCATAAAAATAATCAAGGCTGTCAAAGACCAAAATACAGATTAGTAAATGAGGCAAATATCTGTGAGAATGTGTAGCATAGGCCATTCAAAGACAATGGAGGATTCAATTAGGTATGTACAAAGGCAGTTAGTATTGATCTGTGTCACTGTGGTGATAAAACCATAGTCCAGTACAATTTCTAGTGATTGGTTTCTCATGTACCACACCATTTCTTGTGAAGAACCTCTGAATTAACCTGTAATCAGGAAAACCTCCAGTTCCTGAAGGAAATATGTATGGAAATATGTTGCGTAAATAATGCCCTCTTTTTGTAGAAAAATTACGTGCCAGTATTTGAAGTGTTCTGAGTGCTTTGGCTTTGTGGCATGGTGTTATTTCTTTTAGGAGATGAAACTCTGTCATACATAATGCAAACATTGCAGATAACTGTACAGAGTTTTTAGGTACCTCATAAACCATGTATTGCTAATTTTTTCCACACTTGGAGCATGATACTAGTAAATCTACATTACCAGCAGTTCTGTTGGCCATTTTAGGAGAACTAGAATTTAATTATTTGACAGTTGACAAATAAAAGTTATTTCATCAGCCAGCCATTGATACATATGCAGCTGGGACTTCTACAATTTTGAGGCAGTGGGCTGGACAGACCCTGATAGTTACCCACAGGTTCCTAAGAAACACCATAGCTTTTGACAAGGCTTATAGCTTGATCCTTACTGAAAAGCCTTTTGCTCTGTGAGAAGTCTTGATAAATGTGCCAAGATTGTGGAGGTACATTATCTCAAGGTCAGACAGTTTGACACTTGAATCATGGAGTAACTACCCAGCACTGTACATACTTCTTGTCAGGCTAACAGAGGTATCTAGTCTGCCCTTCACAGGGCCTTGGGAACAACACAGTGCAGAAGCAACCTTATTTCCCTACTAACCTTATTAATTTAGATGGGCATGCTAGAATTCATTTAACTTCACATCAGCATTAGTCATCTGCATTAGTTAGTCATTCTATAAACCCTAATCCATAGAAAGAATAGGTATTTCTGAAATGAAATTCATCTCATCTTAAAGATGATCCTGAAAATAACTAGAGTGAATTAGGCCCTAAGAGAGCCTATCCTCCTTTAGAAGTCAAGTAACAATACTGTTGAGGCAACAGTAGTAAGGTAAATCCCAGTCATCATGTCTTATTGACCACAGTTTAACTTCAGGCAAAGTAATTTTTTCTTAGGCATGAATTTCCTTTCCAACAGTGCCACTTCACTGTTAATCGAATGGAGAAAGCATTACCAGGCAAACTGCACATACATATGAAATTGGCTTTTTAGATTGGATGAGCTGGGTTGTTGTTTAGCCAAATGAATAAATATTGCCTTGTGATGCTATATGGGGAATTTGCTTAGGTATTTTTGCATAAAAGCTTTCAGATTTTTTCCACATTGGAAAGAACTGCCAGCTGGAGGACAGGACATTAACCTGCTATAATCATCATTATGGACATTTGGTTAGCAAATACACAAAGGTATCCTGCTTCAGTGAAATGAATACACATAGCCACACCTAGCACAACACTGGAGCCTTCCAGCAGAAATTGCTTAAATCACTGAGATGTCATTCCAGTGCAAGTTTCCCAGAAAGTTTAAGATTAAATTACACCAGGCAAATGCACCAGACAAGCAACCCAGAGAAAGTAAACCAGTGTGACTTATTTTATCATGTTTCAGGAAGAAAAAAAACCTTCAGCTAAATGCATGTCATTCCAAGATTAAATCCAACGATTTGACAGTTCATAAATATTGCAGCAATGTCTCCATGAGCAACTATGTTATACGAAATTGTATATTTGGTTATACCTAATCCAGCTAGATAGGGTGTCACCTGAAAACTAAATTCCAGGCACCGTATGCCCTTCTGGGACTTCTCTGGTACTGCTTGTAGTCCAGTGTAGGTGTGCTGGAAGTGCTCCTGTTCGACCCATACATCCTACAGCAGATTCACTCAGTTGACTTAAGCACATAAATTAACATGAGATCTACCAAGTTGTTAGTGGTTTCACGGGTGGTAGGAAGAACAGGGAAAGGAGGTACCTGCCCAGCAGGAGGGTTGAAATTTTGGCAGATGCAGTGAGTGCATGATGGTGTCCGGCCTCAGTGATTAGTACTGCCTCCTAGAGCCGCCCACCACAGATAATGGGCTCTGACAATGCTTGGTGGAAAGTAGTCTTCTCCAGCTGACACGACAGAGGTCTGTTTTTGAGCAGATGGGGCTGTACAACCAGGCTATTCCCCGCCTTCACGTAGGTATGTCTGGTTCATGCAGTGACAGTGTGTCTGTGCACTATAAGGACAACTTTGAAAGGCCTCCTGTTAATGGACAGGCAGAAAGCTGTCAGGAAAAGGTTGTCCTCTGCCTGTTACGTATCACCAGGAATAATGAGGGCCCCTAATCCTTACCTGGCATGGCACTGCTGGCTGCCATGGTGGTACAACCAGGCACTCATGGACACCAGTGAACAGGCGGTAATTGCTTGATGTGTTCTAGTCACTGACCCTGGAATGTGTGAGTCCAGCCATTCTTGATCTTTGGTTTACAAATCCTACTTCATATGCAGTTAACATTAATCCTTAATACACAATCTCTCTGTTTTCAGATCCCAGTTACAATAATGAAGCCAGATGAGAAAGCTGAGATACCAGTAGGTGTTGTGATTGGCAGTATATTGGCGGGACTCCTCTTGCTGTTAGCATTGGTCGCTGTTTTGTGGAAAGTAAGTTCATATTCTTAAAAACAAAAAGGGATAAATACATCGGGCTATTTTCTCTGGAATCTCTCTTCTCTGGTGTGGAACAAAACTGCATGTGCAGTTTGATCGCATGAATAGTAATACTACATTGACATTACACCCTTGATGTATTTTAGAATGGTTTGTGAAATGAGTCCATATAGAAACTGGAACATGAAGATGATAAATGAAGTGCCAGTTGTTCAAAACAGTGGCATTTACTTTTTTCCTTTTGACACTGTCTGTCTCCTTCCATAATACCCTAGCTGAGCTCTGAATGCCCATGATATTCCCAGTGGACAAGGCTGGGGATTAGAAGCAAAGAGGGAGAGGATATATCTAAACAGACAGAAGAACACAGGGCAAAAAGCTATTTACAAAGGATACCTAAATAAAGGGGGAAGGGAAGGTCTTCTGTATGCGTTGGTGTTTGAAGGGCTCCTTGGAATACCAAGGCAGCATGGAGATGTCTGTATCTTGTCAGGGAGACAAATATCTAATAAGCACTGCTGTTCTGGTATCTAGTTGCTCCAGGCAGCAGGTTAGGGCCCAGATCTTTTCATTTTAGAGGCAAAAATTGTCTACAAATCAAACTCAGTAGTGTGTGCATGCACACGTGCACTTCTACCATCACAGTATTTAGCTTAGCTAAGAAATTAACTATCAGCGACTGACTGGAGTGTGCTGTTATTTTAATACTTCTCACAGCTTGGATTCTTCAAGAGACAGTATGAGAAAATGACACAGGATGTAGAAGATGTTGATGAAATTGCAGAACTCACAAAGGACAAAGACTGAAGATGAGTTATGTGGATAAAGGGGAGATCTGAGCCACCAACGGTAGTTATGATCCAGTCGGTTCTTCAGCTGGAGTGCCTTAAAGCTTAGTAACATTTAAACATTTTTAATGGAAGTGTCTTTATAGATGAAAATATTTTCAGATTCTACTCTATTATAAGAGTAACTGCAGGACAGTTTGGGTTTTTTCAAAAATGATTTATAGTGCCTTTTCTAGTAAATTTTTGCCTTTCAAGCAAACTTAGCCCTTAGAACTGGCAGGTCCGGAGTATACAGTAACATACTGTGCCAGCAACCCTTCTCTTGATCCACTGCAGAGTGAAGCAGAACAATTTATTTCAGATTATTGTGGAACAGCATCAGTTCGTAATTCAGTTGACAAGTACCATATGTGTAAAGGACATTTTCTATTAAGTTGATGATGAATGTGTGGTGAATACTGCTTCCAGACTGGGAGAAGAAAACTTATTTTTTCATTGACTAGCTCCATCCTTATTGTTTTAGAAAAATAATTTCCACCAGCAAACCTTTGTCTTAATAATCTACAAACTGGGAACTGTGTATGAATATGTCTGTCTGGGTGCTACAGGACAACTGGTTGGGCAAAGCGTTACAAAAGTTCACCATAGTTCTTGCACTAAGGTCACAACTAAATTACTGTGGAAATACTGCCAAATGGTATGTATAACTGCCTTCTGTATACTTTCTCTCTGAGAAGAAAGTATGAGTTTCAAAGTGGTTTTCAGATTTCATCTTCAGAAGCACTACCACTACTATTAGGCTGGGCTTTACTCTCTCAGTCCCTCTGACACCAGTTTGGCAGAAATAAGGAAGACAGTCAAGATCTTGCCTTTAATTCTGTACTGAAAGATTTTGCAAGACTAAGAGCAAAAAGTGAACTAAAGGGGATAGATGACTGAGGAATTATGCATGTTACAAAAGGGGATAGTGAAGATCTAAGGTCTGTAAAATGTTTACTGCACTTAAATTCTTTAGCATCTCAGCGCCCTCCAGGAGACCAAAGTTCAATACAACCTCCTTACCTGTCACATTTGGTCCCACCTGTTCATGTCTTGATGAACTTACGTTTCATACAGTGAAGTACTGTAGTGCTCTGGAAGGAGCTTGAAGCACAACACCTGGGTGACTTTGGTTACACACCTCAAGTTTATCACGTGCTGTTATGCTGCCTGGTTATAATGAAAGCTCAGTCTATCTTAGAAAAACCCATGCTGCAAGACTGGAAACAGTCAGAGGAACTGGCCTTTTGGCTGTCTCTCTCTCTTGGCTGGCAATTACACTTATAATTGACTGTGAGAGAAGACATATATGTTTTCCTTGTGTATATTGCCATGCAAGTGAGATGTGTTTCCAACTCGAGGTGATTTACTTGAACAAGAGTAAAACATTCAAATGTGCCTGACTTGACCCAAAATCATGTTTTCTTTTACCCAAAGATGGATTGTACTTACGCTTAGGCACTTTTCAGTTATTTTCTGAGAGACTAGGCTTGAGCACATTTGAAAGTTTTACTCATTTTTTTAATCAGTAATCAGTCAGCAGCCAACCATCTCTTGGCAAATGACAGCTTCATTTGCAGCAACAGCTGGATTATGATCAGTGTAGTTTTATATGTGTTTTGGATTTATTGTGTATCTATGAAATGTTATATTTTGTGGTATTTTTTTAACATTCTGAAAAACTATCCAGATTCTGATCTCGACTGTCAAACGAGATTCTTGCCATCAGCTGAGTCTGTGACCAAAACAATTATCTAAAAAGTGGGGGGGGAAAAAAAAAAAGCAATTATATAATTCTAAAGAATATGCTCCTGACTTATAATTATAACCTTGAGGGCAAATGCTCAGAAAGTAAAGATCAAAAGTTGTCTGCCTCAATTCTTGTGTAAACTTCTGCAGAAGAAAACAAACTCTACACCCATACCATGTGGGAAGTTCCTACATAAGGGTCATGCACTTCAGGACAGAGGGGGAATTTCACAATGCACCAGATGGTAGAATGTTTCATTTCTGGCGCTGCCTGCAAGGGAAATTCAGGCATTCAGTCAGATTTCCTTCCTCTGCCTTCGGTGGAAGGTACAGGTCAATATCCAACATGCAACTTCTTTGGGGATGTAACAGTTTATCAACCGGGTAGCAATGATTCAATTCACTGGTCATCACTGGGTTTTATTTTGACACAAACAACAGGATTTCCCCCCCCAACCTGGACACAAGAGGTTTTTTCCAAGAAAAAAGGGGGAGGCATAGCAATGGGTAAGGTTTTTGTATCCTAACCACTTCACTAGTTTATTTTCCTTTTACAATTAATACTTAAGTGGCTAATTCAGTTTTTGTAATGGTGAGTCTATTGCACTTTTAAGTTGGCACAGCCACAAATAATACTGGAAATATTATGTATATCTTGTATTGTGTGTGCAAGGGTTGGGGTTTTTTAAGTTTACTTTTTTAAAACAGCATGTTTTAAATATTCTGAAATTTTGAGCTTCAGCATGTGCTCACAGCAAGAAAAGTCAGCGATACATTCAGCAAACTCAAGTTACATCTGATTCTGGTCTTGAAATCTAGCTGCTGATTTCTTGAAGTGCTAGAATCAAGTCCAAAATCAGAGTTGGTTTCATATGAGCCTATGTATAAATTTGAGATATACAAGAGAATGTATAATAGTGTTGACTTCTAAAAGCTAGTATGTAAGCTCTATGGGAGCAGGGACTGTATCACTATGGTGCCTCTCTGAGGGCCTAACAGCGTTACTCCAATAAAACCAAGGCTACTGCTGAACACAGACTCATTTATTTTTAAATTGCACCCTAAAACAAAGCAATGCTACTGAAAAAAGCACTGCACAAAATGGAACCAAGTGTGTCTTTGTTCCAGTGCACACAGTGAGAATCCTTAGAAGGATGTCTCTGCTAGGTATATAGAGAAGCTACACTTGAAGTCTTATAGATCATAGCCAGGAGTACAACACTATCAGTCAACTATATTGTAGTGTAAGTCAGCTCAAATTAGTGTAAAATATTTGAAAAGCTCTAGCTGAGTAGATGGTGTTAAAACATTGCCACAGACAGGCCTTCCTGTAAACATGGGGTTATCATCAGTCTTTGCACTTTTTGCTATTTACAGAACTAGTCAGCAGTAGTATGTCATGCCTGGCTCTTGCCACTCCCCACCATACGTTGGAAAAGCTGAATTCAACATTTCAGCAGGAACAATGTGGCAAAGAAAGAGAGGGAGGAACTTGGCTATTAATAGAAAGGAGATAGAAGATGGTATTGTCAGTAAGTACCACCTGAAAACTGCCCTCTTTCACAGAGCTTTTTATTTCCACTTTAAACTCCTGCATACTTCTAGCAACAGTACATAACCATTTAGGCAGGCCACCAACTTTAACACTTCCATAATACAATACCAGACAAACCTAATTTTAAGGCACAAATCTCGTATTTTACCAAGTTTCAGTGTTTTGCAGAATTAAAAGCCAAATTCCTTAAATACTTAAATATATATGTGCTGGTTTTGACTGAGGTAGAGTTAGCAGTAGCTGATATGAGGCTGTGTTTTAGATTTGTGCGGGAAACAGTACTAATAACACAGGGATGTTTTAGCTATCACTGAGCAGTGCTGACACAGGGCCAAGGCCTATTCTGCTCCACACCCCACCCACAAGGAGGCTGGGGCTGCGCAACAATTTGAGAGGGGACACGGGGATATCCCATCCCATTCCATATGGTGTCATGCACAGCATACAAAGCTGGGGGAAGGAGAAGGAAGGGCGGGGTGTTCAGAATGATGGCATTTGCCTTCCTAAGCCGTGGTTACGCATGTCAGAGCTCTGCTTTCATGTGGATGGCTGAACCTGCCTGCCAATGGGAAATGGTGAATCAATTCAGTTGTTTTGCTTTACTTGTACGAGGGGTTTTTACTTACCCTATTAAACTACCTTTATCTCGACCCACAAGATTTCTGTTTTACTCTTTCTATTTATTCTCTGCCCCATCCCACAAGGGGCAGAATGAGCGAGTGGCTGGGTGGGGTTGGATTGCTGACTGGGGTTAAAGCACAGGGTATTTTACACTTTACATCCAAAACTGAGTTTCAACAAAAGCTTGCAAGCTATAGACTAAAGAAAATGAAAGTATGAAAATGCATCTCAAAATCTATAGCTAACTGCCTCAACTTTTTATTGCCTTTAAAGGTAATTAAGTATACATTTTCAATGCCTCAGAAAACTTGGGTCCTATCTTTTAAGTCAACCTTTCTGTTCTCATTTATGGTGAATTATCTGTATGCAATCACAGGCTTTGGCATGCTAGCAGTTTTTAAAATGTATTTGCCTCTTAAAATAGTTGAAATGGAACATTTAAAAGAGAACCGCCATAAAGATATATCAGCATGCTAATATTTGTAACACTTGATAAGATCAATTTTATGCTTTGTTTGTTTTTTTAGAAAAAAAGCCTAGGGTAATCAAAGAAATTGGTCATTTATAGTCATCAGCCTATTCTGAACTCTTCCATCACCTCCACAGGACAGTTAATAGAAAGGCTCAAGACTGAGTTTTTCAGAGCATTTTAAGGAGTAAAAGGGCAGCACTGTCTGCTTTCACAGACAATTTGTTAATAATGAGGTTTAGCAATTCTTTCCTCTTAATGTTTTTGCAGGAGCAAATGAATGTGCTAGTCTTTGAAACTACAAATTACTTGAAAAGCTGTGGGAAAAGTGAGCTGAAACGACAAAAATCTAGTTTAAAGTTGAACAACCTAAAGGCTTCATTCCTGAGTGCAACAATAGCACTTTCATGAATAACAGCCGAAGCAAGGGCCTTGTAGTTCCCAGCACAGCCGGCACCTGTGCAGAGCAGGGCCCGCTCCGCCCACTCAGCCATCTCTCGGCTGCCACCTCCTGGGTAGGCGCCTTATAACACAGCCCCTTCCCCCACACGGCTGTTTGATGGCAATCCATTGCTTACTGTTTTCATCCTATACATGAGGTCGAGCTTCTTCTGAGAACAGAGCAGAATGATCAAAATCAGGAAAGGAAATTCTTAAATAAGGAAGGCTGGTATATGGATGTTCAGCCTCACAATGGGATGGATCGGTACATTCAAATGTTGCCTGCCAAGACTAAGGCATCTTCTAAGGAGAAATTCATGCTCTGAAGACATGCACTTCCCTTCCACAGACAGCCGTCATCTGGCAGATTTCTACAAGAATCACATGATGACCCTCTAGTCTGCAGCATTTGCTCCTGGGAACATCTCTCTGCTCCAGAGCCACCAATGTGACACACTTGGTAGAGTCACAGAGGGGTAGGAGGATTACCCTCCCCTACAGACAAGGCAGAGAAACACCTAGACTCATTTCAGAAAGCTGGGACTTCCTTGTATGTTTAACTGCAGCTGCCCATCATCCCACTCAGTGGACCTCCCCAGAAGACAAAGTAGCCTTCACCCAGCAGTGCAGTCCTGCATGTATGGATACTGGGACATGTGCAGCCACATCTTTCCCTAAGACACACTGTGACACAGCTGGGATTCATCCCCTGGCCTGGAAATTTGGAAACACTTCTGGGTCGCTCCAGATACAGCCTTAGGCAGCTACCTTAGAACACAATGATCTGCCCTAGCAGAAAGGGGTAGCCCTACAGAGGGAGACAGAACACTGAGTTTGGAGCATGGACTTAAATTTCAGCAAGATACATTTTACCTCTAATTATGCACAACATCGCTCCTAGAGGCATTTCCATTTCGCTTTGAGTTGCCAGCTGAAGAACCCAAAGTTACACAAGATCGATGCATCATTGTTCCAGAACAAAGCAGTACTTGCCTCATGCACAGCTAGGGACACAAAATGACATTTCATTGTTTTTACTAAGGCAGCATACACACATTGTAACACTCAGCTGTGACTCAGTACAACATCTCTTCCATTCATTGTTCCTGGTCACTGTGGGGAAGTACACAATTATTCTCTCTCTTCTTTTCTGCACCCTCCTTCACAGCTGCATTGCTGATGGGGAAGGTGCACTTAAGGTCACCCTGGAGAGATCTTCCAGGACACTGCAGCACTAGAGAGGCACCAGGGCAACACAAGAATTGCGCCTAGTAGAATTTAACTGTTTCTTTCTATGTGAGCACGCAGCACCAGTGTGCAAGCACTGCATAGGTTTTACTTCATTCATAAACCATCCACTAAAGGACAAGCTAAACATTTATTTTTGTGAAATTAATACACTAATTAGTTGCATAGTAACAGCAAACGTGAATGTGGAAACATTAACACCAAAAATGGTAAACGTCATGTATTTCTTTCTCTTCTAAAGAGAAAAAGAATTATTTGTCAGAGGAAGTGATCTGTGCTCAGGATTCTGTACAATTGCCAGTAAAAGCAACATTCAAACAGCAGAGGGCTTCTCTCCAACCTCCAAAACAAAGGAAAACTCAATCTTGAACTTGCTCAGCTCTGCCTAGATAATAGGGCCCACATGGTTTGTAGGGTGTGTACATGTAAGCACGCAAGGAGTAGCTGCTGTCCTACAGAGAATGGACTCATTTCCACTGAGGAAAGTGCATCAGTAAGTTGATAAGCACAGTTCAACCACTGAAGCTGTATGTTTCATTGTGGTTTACTTAATTTAGATACAGTAACTAAGTATTAAAACTGATTGAAATCCCCAAGGAAAAAAAGATCACTTGCCTTCCTCATTTTACTCTGTGGAACCAGCAGCTGTTGTAGACTTTTACTGCAGACACAGTGAAACGGATTAGAGAGCTGAGGCTTCAGTAGTCTGTGATATAATGGTCATATGATGGTTTGGGTTGGAAGGGACCTTACAGATCATCCAATTCTAACCCTCCTGCCATTGGCAGAGACTAGGTTATTCAGAGCCCCATCTGACCTGGCCTTGAACTCTTCCAGCCGTGGGGCATCCACAGCTTCTCTGCCTCACCAGCTTCACAGTAAAGAATGTCTTCCTCATATCTAATCTAAAATTACCCTCACTTCAGCTTAGGGCCCCCCCTTGCCTATCACTACATGCCCTGGTGAAAAGTCCCACTCCAACCTTCTTTTATGTCCCCCTTCAATACTGGAAGGTGCTGTAAGGTCTCCCTGGAGCCTTCTCCAAGCTGAACAACCCCATCTCAGCCAGTCTTTGTAGGAGAGGTGCTCCAATCCTCTGATCAACTTAGTGGCCCTCCTCTGGATGCATTCCAACAGGTCCACATCCTTCTTTTATTGGGGGTTCCAGAGATGGATGCAGTACTCCATGTGGTATCTCATCAGAGCAGAGTAGAGGGGAATAACTCCTTTGATCTGCTGACCACACTGCTTTGGATGCAGCCCAGGACACCGCTTTCTAGGCTACATTGAGCATTTTGCTTTGAAACACCCCCAAGTCTTTCTGCCTAGGGTTAATCCTGATGCATTTTTCACCCAGCTTATATTTGTGCTTAGGATCAACCTGGCTCAGGAGCATGATCATGCACCTGGAGGATTTATAACTATATATGAGCAAAGTGAGCAAATAATTTTAATTTACCTTATTTCCCTTCCCTTGTATCTGTTTTGTCTATATTGATAATGATGACCGGATAAAAATGCCTCTCAGCATTAGTAAAAGAGGCCATACACAGTGGGATCTTGAACCCTTAGCATCTAAATACTACAGTATTAGTAGTATTTACTACATATAATAAACTAAATAAAATTACCTTACTCAGTACAATAACATAAATAAAATTACCTTACTCAGATAGGCAGACCATTGTTTCCAGTGGAAGCAGAGACATTTTATGTCAGTTGGTTTAAACAGGTTTCAAAACCGTAATAAGAGAAAAACTGAATTAAAATTAAATCATAATATAAATGCATATATGGACTGCAGTAAGTTCAATAGACTCATTTTTCTTTGAAAAACTACTCCACTTTAATGACTTCTAATCCTAACACATATAAAGTCCAATTACTAAAACTAATTACACTGTAGTTGTCTATTTGTAATAATAGGTAGGTTTTTTTTTCTTGCAGCCATACAATTACACAGCCAGGAATCACCTTCAAAATTAATTATGTCTAGACATCATTAAGTAGGTACAGGTTGGCATGTTATTGCTAATGCAAGTTTGTTGCTGGTAGAGTATTAGATATAACTTTGAATCAAGGTCTGTCCATATTTTTTTTTAAATGCAATAGACGTGCAGTATCAGCTGCACAGTAAAAATGTTTCTGTGAGACAGAGCTACTGGAACGTAACCACTACTAAAAAGTTAATAACTCTGGGGCATAGTTTGTATTTTCCTCATCTGTACCAAAATATTTCATCTACTTCAAGTAGCTTTCATGTTACAAGAATGTCAAAATAGCATAAAGCTTGCAAACTGATTCTACAGTCATATAAAATTAAACCTGTCTGGACTTTTTTTAAGATTAAAATAAATGCAGTTGTCCTGCAGTGACCTCCCCCATGCTGACAGAGGACACAGACTACCAACCTAAAAATATTAGAGTAGTATATATCACAGAGCAGTCTAAATACCTTGCTACCAAGAATTTTAGGGAAGATTGTTTTAAAAACTGCCTCCATGTTAAAATGCACAAATGGGTGATTTCAAAGGATAGTCAAGACACTTTAAAACCCTAATTAATACTCATTCATATCACTCAGTCCAAATGAAATTATTCAAACATCTATTAAAGCTGTTTAGAAACACACAGATTCTCTGAAAAAACAATTCAAAGGTAAATATGCTCATTAGGAAGGGTAACACTTTATTTTTAAAAGAGTACAGTTATTTTTCTGAATTTGCCCAAAAGCATTCCTTGTTTTCTTTCCAAGAATATTCGTCCTCATAAATCTCCTGCAAATATAAACAAAGAATGGGCAATATTGTGAGACTTTGCTACATACAGCCATAAGCCAGGTCAAATAACTCAAGAGCCATCCCGCTGTTTTTACTGATCACAAGAGGACTACACAGCACTTGGCTGGCAAGCAGAAAAGAGGGCAGCACCCTTAGAATATACGAAATTAGCTGAACCTCAGGCTGATACCCATTACACTTAAAAGGGTCCATCTATACTGAAGTCAATTCAATGAAGAAATCTAGAAGATACGATGTAAAAGCTGTAGAGTACCACAGCACTCATGTGGTACCTACTGTACCATCATTTTAAGGAAAGTAGTTACATGTAAAAGAATGTCAATATCAAAAAAAAAATTTAGGACAGCTCTGAGACCCTGACTACTTGACTCCTGAAAGAGGTGTCAGAAAAGTGGAGTAATCAAGAGAACACCACTGTTGACCACATGGCAATTCTGCCTGGGAGAGAAGGCAGAGGTAATGCTCATTACTTGCATGCAACACCATGGGTTAGACAATGAGGCTCTTTCTAGACCTGGGCTAATTTCTCCACACGGTGTTGTGTGCCTATATCAACTCTGGGACCTCTGTTCATCCCTTCACTGTGTGCTACTGCTTAATGCTTTGTGCTTTCTCAAGGCCACAGCAATGAGGGGAAAAAGGGAAAGACAAGGAATGCTCCTTTTACTTGCGAACTGCCTACCTGATTCAAAGTTCTTCCACAAACCTTTGAAGAACTGAGTTTTGTAACTCAAAAGAGAAGAACTCAGACCTCCTTCACTTTGACCCCAGGCTGGCTTCAAAAGGAAAAGGATCTGGATGGTAGAAGTACAGGAGAGCCTTTCCGATGTTCTACCTGCCACACATGGGCCTGGTTGCATTAGAGGAAACTCACTGCTGCCAGACACTGACAAGCCATCAAGAGCAACTGTCACCTGTAGGGCCTCTTAGACAGCCCAGATGTCTAACACCAGCATAGGTCTAAATTTAATTTTGACCCCAAACATACCTTTTTCCATATTGGTACAGATGCCTTTAAGGTATTAATGCAGTACATTACAGCCTCAAGGGATTCTGCTCTGTGTGGAGAGGAGACTGCAATAATTACACTTGCTTCAGTTATTGGAACCACACTAGGGAGAGAAGAGGAACAACAGCAGCTTTAGCTAACACTTAACATCAAGAGCACCCAAAAGTTGTGGCCATGTCACGTCAGTGTTCTGGCCACATGCTCTCCTGACTCATTCATACTGAGCAAGTGTCAAACCATGTCCAAAAGATTATACACTTTTTAAAAGAAAGAAAACCACAACCAAAATCAGTACCAGATGTTAAAATTCCACACTTTAGAATAAATAAACCCACCAGACATAGGCTTTTTTCTTCCATTCTTTCTTTTTTTTTTTTAAATTGAGCCTATGGAGTTAAGAGGGGAAAATTGTTAACTTGCAACAATACATAGGAAACTCATTGAAAGCTGGCTAAATAATAAACAATAACAAGTTGGAACAGCTAGTTCTTACCTGGAAACCTAAGAAATCATCTCAATTTGCACAAGAATTTGTGAAAGAAGAAATTAAGTGCCTCACTCTATGCAGATTTTGCAATGAAACTTAATTTTTAGTAAACTCTGATTTTAAATTCTGAAGTTTACTATTCAATGTGTTGTTTTCCAAACTTAACAGAAGAAGCACAAGGTTTTGTTTTGCTCCTCACAATGGTAACATTCCCAAAAGCTGCCTCCCAGCTCTCCCTCTATAGCAAGACTCCTCCAGCAAACACTCCACAGGAAGAAATCTCAGCTTAAATGCTTTGAGCTGCCCTCAAGAGAGCCACTCTCTCTGCTGGCTATAGAGTAAATCTAATGAAACTGCTCTTCAGACTACTATCTTACCCTTTGAGGTCACCATCAAAGTTCCTTCAGACTCTGCAAATCCTACTCATTTCAGTGAGAAATCTGAGGAATAGGGAAGGCTCAAGAGTATGTCGGATACTAGTATTCCATGTTTTGAACCTAAGAGAAAATGCTTATCCAAGACTCAAAAACAGGAGTTTCTCCTGCAAGCCTGGCTGGCTGTGCCTCTTCACTCCCCATAGCCTAAGCTTGCAGATTTTTTTATGCCATAAATTGCCTTAAATGTGACAAGGATATTCTGAAGCACCTCCACAGAAGAGAGAATAAAAAGAAAGTGCTGACAACTTCATATCTTTTAGAAATAAAGACAAAACAAACCAACAGCCTCCTCTTCTCCACAGTGAAATTAAAATCCCTTCTCCCCACTTTCAAAACATGTAACCAGCATCAAGGATCCTGCAAGGCTAAATGTGGAGTCCAGCAAACACTACCAATACACACTGCATTACAGTTTCCAAATACTCCTGCAGGTCCTGCAACTGTGTAAGCACTGCCATGCACCAGTCAAGGATTAACGTTCCACTTCCAGAAGGATGGGGTCTGGACATACATACCCAAGTCTATGGTGCACTGCAATATGTTTGACTGAAGGCCATTTCTGTCTTATATCTCTGCAGATTTTCATTATTTCAGTCTCTGCCATTGAAGTGTATGCTTCATATTCTAAGTGAATCACTTTTTTTCCTTCAAAATTGTTTCTTGTAGTACCTAGATAAAAATGATTTATCAACCAAAAGCACTGGGTAAATAAATACATATTGTATCTTTATAATATATACTAGGTATTTATTACATTAAAATATATAATGTATTAATACTGAGTAAAACCTAGAATCTCTTGCTATGGTCAGGGTCAGCACTGTGCAAATATAAACAGTCTCTCCTAAATATGGCTGCATAAAGAGATTATTTGAACAAGATAAATCTTTACCATAAAAGGAATAATTTCGTTTACACATTATACAAGTCTAGAGTCCATAGTGCTCAAGGCTGGTACATCTTCTGTGGTAACTGCTAAGGTGATGTTATTATTGCATTTGCCCATGAAAGTTTTAATGCTCAGTATTTAGGAACACAGTAGCACTAGGTTTAAGGGGTTTCAGATGTTGTGCCACGCACATTAAGCACAGGATAGAGTATCAGTCTTACTTCACCAGCTCATGGGTAAAACAGTACTTCACTTTCAACTAAGACCTGAGTTGCAGAACCTCGCAAACAGGTGTGGGCATGTGATTTGCACAGCCACAGTATTCTATTCCCACCTTGAACAAGCTGTGTCCAAGAGGATAGAGAGAACACCTCCCAAGCAGTTCTGTACTCAAGCTATTGCTCCATTCAGTCCTAAGATAGCCATTCCAACATGAAAGCTTCTCACCACTTTATCCCAGTGCAATTGTTTAATAGCTGCCACAGCCTTGCTCTAATAATTCAGAATATGTTTTCTAAATGTCCTGGGTTCAGACCAGGAATTGATTTATTTGAGAAGAACAAGTGTGGGATGTGGACAATCTACATTCCATTTATTAGACCGTTAACACACCCAGAGATCCAGTTCATAAATATTAAACTTACCAATGAACAGAGACACTGCCCCACAGTATGGTGAAACAACCAGCTCTGACACTTCATCTACAGAGAGCTTTGCAGACTTGAGCTTGATAAAATCTTTTGGCACATCTTCACTTTCATCCATATCTCACTAAAGAAGCTGAAACCAAACAGACTGTTGTTGTTTCCGAAGACCCTAGCATCAGCCAACTGTTTTTTATCTAATTTATGCAGAAAACATGCACCATCCATTTCCCTGAGAGACCAGTTGACACATAAAATTCGTTTCTCATCAGTTTCACAGAATATTAACTGCAAATATCAAGCAATGAACTGGTTTTTACTGTATATGTGTTCTCTTCTGACAGGAAAGTCTGGTACAATGGGACAAAACTATAATTAGTCTGAGGCCATGGTTTAATAATACAATCAACCAGCATGGACCACTGTCTAGTGCTGGTAAATCTGCAGTGATATTGTCAGCCCCTCCTACTTTTCTTATCCTGAAATCAAACAGATTTCTGATAAACATGGATTAGATTTCTAATCCTAAAGTTGAATATGCTCTCCAGGACATTCAGAACCACATAACATATGTCTATTTCAGTCACAATGGAGACACTTTTAACTTTTCTGAGTAGAAAGCAGTCAACAGATCACCTAAGAATGAGGAGAATGGAGAAGTATTTTGAGCAGCAGCAATGGAACAAGCTGCAGTAAATATGAGTGGCACCTGAAACCAGGCAAAGAAATTAAGCTATTCTAAGCACACCTGTTCCTTTAACAGTAAAAAATAAACAAACAGAACTTCTAAGCGGCAGTCAATTATTTTTCTGTATTATCTCTTCTGTTAAAAAGTGGCAGCAGATTGTTCATAATTATGTTATTTAGGCAAGCCATGTGTCTACTGGTAGCCAGAAACAACAAGCAAGGAGTAACAAGACCTAAAACCCAAATTCAAAACAATGCCTGACCTCCCTGGGAATTGTCTTCCATTTACTGAATACGTGTTAATCATTTACTGGTGCACTGGCTTATAGTTTCTGGTCAGCACAACTGTACTCTCCAGGTGGAAACACATGTTAGGCTCTCTCAAAATAGTACTGGGGTGGAGGAAGAGAATGGCAATCACATCTCTGGACCTAAACAAAAAAAGATTATTGGAATATCATACAGAATTCAGGATTTCAGTACACAATTATGCTCTGTAGCATAGAAACTAAGCAAGATACCAACCCAACAGAATCTGGGCAGGTTCAGCCTCCACTAATCGGTGGGATGATAGCAACCTCGTCTCCAGGATGCAGGACCAAGAGCTGATCTCCAAGAAGCACGTATTCCTGTCGAACAGCAAAAACCACTTGATCCCGGATGACAGCAAGCCTGAGGGGGATTGGCAGGAGCACAAATAGGTTTCTAAATAGAGTGTTTGCATTTAAGCATGAGATTTCATTAAACAACAAACTGGTGCACAGTCTAGGGCAACTGAGGTAAAAACCACTGAGACTTACACAACTTTGCTTCCAAGACACTGTAAAAAATACAACAAACACCCCCACCTCCTACTCTTTGGTTTTCTTGTAGAGGCTAAGGAGAAACAAACTCAGTATAATTTTCAGAAGTCAGGAATTGGGTTTGTCATAGGCCTGTATCAGAATGAACCAATGTATATCAGACCCACTGCAGCAGCTTGGAATAAAGAAGTAACTCAAGAGGTAGCAACTATCCAATCTGGGATTAGAAGTAAATATTGCCCTGATACAGTCTCAAAGGACTGGAGCTATTTTCTTACACACCACCAAGCATTAGGGGATGCTGATCATGAGATCTCATGAAGATTCAGTGGTCAAAGAGTTGCTCTTGTTGTGTGTGCTCAGAGTTCATGAGGCTTTGGGTCTTTTGCACTTACAGGTCTGAAATCTGCTATTGGTAAGGAGTGGCCACAGAAATAAGAGGGCAGATGTGATGTGTCTTTTGGCAGACCTTCTAAATATTTTTTCATTTCACATCTTTGAGATGTTGCTGTGAGAGTCCACAGCTCTGGATATCATCAGGCAGGGAGCCACTTTCACGTCTTTAATGACCTTCATGACTGTAATTACACAGCAAGCACGAAAGCAATGGCAGTAACACACAAGGAAAAAGAATGCCAACATTTTACATTATATGGTGCAAGTACAAGTAAAAATCATCTTATTTCCTACCAGCCAGATAGACCAAAGTAGGCGAGGCACAGACTAAGCAAAACACAGTAGCTCTGACTCAGAGGGCAAACTGAAAGGACATGAAAGTAAAGCAAGTCACTGAAGAACTGGGCATACGCATGAAACTGAAGTGCCCACTAGAAGGATGGGCTCTAATTAATGTCACTTGTAAGCAAATTCATTGGGGAAAATGGGTGGAACAGAAGACCATTGGTCTGAGGAACATTGGTCTGATCTTATGGCACATATGATGTGCCATATGCTAAAGCTGCAGTCTGAATATCCATTAGCAATGTGAATAGAAGTCTGTGGTCAATGCCCTAATATTACATTGAGCTTTTCCATAAAAGCAAGGAACAGAAGCATTTTCTGAGAAGTCTGCTGTGAAGTAACTGCAAATGCAAGATGTACTGCCCCAAGTCATCATTCATAAAAGGACAAAGTTGACAAAATATGGCAAACCAACCAACGGTGCTGCTGATACCTCTGACACAGAGGAATAGGCTGCAAAGTAAAATAAACACATGCCCTACTGCCTCTTCCCCCAAAACACATTTACTCTCAGCTCTCTGTGAGGAGAAGGCCCCTCATCTGGCATTTTATTAGATCTTTTCACCTGGAAACCGATACCATTGCTAAACAGTTCATTGTTTTCACAGCACTTGAGAATAATAAGGGTTGTGCCTTGACACCTAATTCCAGAGTTAGTGAAATTCCAGTGCATTCAGCACTAAATCCTGAGGACCTCAACCTGTTAAATCTTTTTTTTTACCCCCTTCTTTTTACCCTTCCAAAATGGTGTTGCATCTTTGTCTATCAGACTTATTCTTGTCAGAACTGAGCGCCTTTCCTCAGCCCTAACGTGAGGCGACATTTTTGCTGACACTCCCAAGGAGCACCAGTGTTACAGAAGCCCTTACAACACAAACACAAATCTCTCAGGACCAGACTCCCTGTGAAATGCAACCAACAGCGGCATCTTTCAAAACAGAATACGCTGAAAGTGTGTGAATCTACTTCTTGTGTCAGGTAGGGTTGAGTGGCTAGAGGCCTGTGCGGGCTTTAGTTCCTTCCTGAGTGTGCCGTAAGATCAGACCAATGGCTAACTGTACAGCTGAAGATAACTACAGAATCAGTTAGGTTGGAAAAGACCTCTGAGATTATCAAGTCCAACCAAACACCACCATGTCAATTACACCACCGCACTGAGCACCACGTCCAGTCTTTCCTTAAACACCTTCAGAAATGATGATTCCACCACCCCCCTGGACTGCAAAAATGTCAGTATCTAATCACCCCCTTTTGTGAATAATTTCTTCCTAATTCGAACCTAAGTGATTGAAAAGCACTTGCACACTACCATTTATTTCTTATTTATTGTCTTGGCTGTACTTGATCCCTCCTTGAGACATCTCACCTTCTCCACACGTTAATAACATAGTCCAGTTTTCAGGTTACCACAACATAGCTCTCCTGGTCAATGAGCCACGTGTACCGCTCAGACTCAACTTTGGGTGCATCTAATTTTGGAACCCGGGCTTTCCTTGTGTATACATAAAGCTGCAGCCTTTCTGACTGTGCAAAACACAGAAAGCTTAATGCAGGTCAATGGTCACTGGTCACTGTGAAAGTACTATTCCACATTCCAACTAGACTCTAAACGCCGAATTTGTACTTACAAAAAAAAAAACCCAAAAAAACAAAAAAAAAAATCCAACCACGGGTTTTGTGCACCTCATTGCTAACTTGCTGGGTACCTGGGGTGGGCCTTGACGATCTCCTCCCAGAGCTGCAGAGAGGTGATCTGCCGTGGCACCGAGAGGGTCTCGCTGCGCAGCCCCGCCAGCTCCGCGCTCCGGGCGAAATACAGCACCGAGACCTGCCCGGGGAACAGACAGCGCTCAGGGCGCGGGGCCTGCCCCCTGGAAAACACCGATATACGGCCGGAACCAGAGCCCCGGGAAAAGCCTTCCCAGGCTCCTCTCGGCGCCGACCTCCGCTCCCGGCCGTCCGGAGCCCGGGGCCGGACGGGAGGGGGGAAGGGGCCGGAGAGTGACCGCGGACCCGCGCCCCGCTCCCCCGCCCAGGCCTCGCCCGTCCGGCGCCGCTGCCGAGGGGCCGCGGGAGTCCCGCCGCCCTTCCCGGCTTCGGCCGGGCCCCCGCTCCCCACAGGCTTCAGCAGGTGGCACCTACCTGGCAGCGCATGGAGCCGCCGTCCCGGGACGAGCCGCCCTCCGCCGCCAGCCCTCGGCGGCGCCTGCGCCGGGCCGAGCCCGGCCCGCCCCCTGCGGCCTGTCTGGGAGCGCCGGGGCCCCGCTGCGCTCCGCTCGGCCCGGCTGCGCTCGGCCCCGCACTGGGGGCTGGCGGAGGCGGGAGACGGGCATGGTGAAAAATCGCGGCTTTGCCCCCAGACTCAGCTTGCTGTTTTGGGGACAGCGCTTTAGGAGCCGGACCCCCCGGGCGCATCGGGATTCCGAGTGACTTGCGCGTCCACGGCCTCGCACGTGTGAAACACCCGCCAAACGCACGTGACACGCGTATGTCGCGTGTGAAAGCCACGGATCCGTAGTGCTGGCACGGGAGTTCAGGGCTAGGGTGGCGATTCCAGCGTGGCGATTCCCTGGGCCACTCCGGGGGGACAGCTGCACCTCTGCCTTCAGTGAGAGCGTGGTGCTGGTGACCCGAAGGTCACGGGTTCTGGCCCCGTCGGGGCCATTGTCTTAAGAGTAGGACTCGAGGATTCTTGTGGGTCCCTTTCATGTCCGAATATTCGGTGATTCTGTCGAAGGACAGATGGTGGATGAAGGTTGGCCCTCTCCAGGGAGCGGCAGTGGCGTGCTGCAGAGAGACACAAAGAAGTTCTTTCACAGGGCACAACTGTGCCCTGAAACCACTCCAGCAGGTGGATAAGGTTGTTTCTCTAGTGTTTGTCTGGTGACACCTCTAACCTCACAACGGTAGTGGAGGAAGTTACCCAGTCAGGAGGAATTCTGAAGTCATTATCAGTGACACAGCATTTGTAGTTGGTAATTGTTATTTGGGCAGGTGGTCATGGAATCATAGAATAGTCCAGGTTTGAAAAGGCCTCTGAGATTACACGGAGTCCAGCAGTTAACTCAGTACGACTGTGTTCACCACTGGTCCATATCCCTGGATGCCGCATTCACATTTTTTGCAACCTCGCAGGGATGATGATTCTACCACTTCACCGAGCAGACTGTTATAATGCCTGAACACTCTTTCAGTGAAGAAATTTTTCCTTATGTATAATCTAAACCTCCCCTGGCACAACTTGGGGCCATTTCCTCATGTCCTGTCGCTTGTTACTTGGGAGAACAGACTAATCCCTACGTGGCTACAACCTCCTTTCAGGTAGTTGTAGTAAGCATGCTATAAGATCATCCCTAAGCCTCCTTTTCTCCAGATGAAATACCCACAACTCAGCTGCTCTCCATATGACTTGTGCTTCTGTCCCTTCACCAGCTTCACTGTACTTCTCTGGACATGAGTATCCATCCTCACTGGATCAACACAGAGAAAAAAAAAAAAGTCCTCATATAACTACAAAAGATGACTGAGAAAGGAAACAGATCTTTCTGTGTGGTAACTCTTGCCTCTGAGGTACTAACACAGTTAAAGTAAAAGTGATAACGTTTTCCAAAAACTGTATGATAGAAATACAATTGTTTCTGCGGAGCATTTATATTGTACGAGTTCATACATTGTGTCTTAATCCTCTTCTGCGTGGAACAAATAAGTTACTTTTTAAAACTGTATTCTGTTATGAATGATTAACTAGTGTTACAGATTGAACTCTGCTGAAGACAGCATGTGTCAAGTGAATAAAATAATTGCTTTCTTTTTTCTCTGGGCTGTGTAATTTTGGATCTATACATCTTAAATGAAATAGATCACTTTGACATGGTATATATGACCCAACCAGTAGCTAGCAAGTGGCTGGCACATTTTTCCTATGCAAAATATGTACCACAGGTGTCCTTTGAGTGAAATGGGGGAGCTCAGCTGCAGAAAATTAGCCTGTTAGCCCAGAAAACAGTGAGCTTTGAAGTATTTATCTGTACATTTAAGGTTGACTTTAGAGTTAGGACAACTATGGAATAAGGAGAGAAGAGTGCATTTCTGAATTTTCTGTCTTTGAGCTCCACCAAATATCTCAACTAAGCCAATTTTTGAGTATTTTTCAAAAGGTGGATAAGACTTCAGCCCTGTGTTGTATGACTTGGTTAAAGACAGAATTTGTGCCTAGAAAGTACGGGAATAGAGTGCTATTTGTGACTCTTATAATCTATTAATTATGTTTAAAAACAGATAAGAAGTATTTAAAAGTTCTTAAAAACAGGAATTAAGCTGAGATGTGATAAAAAATGTCTAAAACAAAGTTCTCCCTAAATACCTCTTTTTTCTGGAGGTCTTATCTTCCAGGAACATCAGCTCAGCAAGAGGTAGGCCAATTACACTTCTTGGTTCGCATGAATGAGTTTTATTATTATTATTATCATTGAGTCTATTACTTTGAATTAAATCTTGTCCTAAATAATGGCACCTTTGCTGTAGCTGTAAGGTTGTATGTATCGTTCCACACCAATATGTTTATTAGCCTCTCAAAACTTATTTCTTTTTTATGTCCTTATTTCAAAAGCTGTGATGAAGTTGTCCAAAAATAGTGTCCTATTCCACTTTCCAACTTTTCTTTGGTTATAATAATGTTTAATACCGAAATAGTGATAATCTTACTGTATATCTGAAATTCCCTTACACTACCTAAACTGCTAGTTGCTTAAGAAAAGTTCAGGTCTAGTAATGCTAGAGAATGGTAAGGAGCTGTTATTCCTATTAATTTCTTTCTTACTTTGAACTTTGAGATGTACTTGGAGTACACCCAGACACTAAGCTTACAGTCTAAGGCACTGATGCTTCCTGTGATGTTGAATGGAGAGAACCACAGCAAAGTCAGCAGAACTGAAGGGGGTACAGTAGTCTGCTAGTCCTAAGATTCTTTTGTAATAACTTATTACAAGAATTGGTATAAAATATGACTGGACGCACTGGAAAAACTGAAGAGGAATGAACTGAAGACATGTTGTTAATCTTTAATTCTTTCTGCCAATGATTTACCTAATGTCACTTCAGGAAAAAAATGTCTCTCCAGGACTGCACAAGATTGTGATTGTCTAATTTCTAGCAGATTTTCTGTTTCCTTTTGTTTTTATTTTAGACCTTTTCTCAGGACTGCTTGGTATAAATCACAAGTTACTGCTCTGAAGTTCAGATTTATACTTGGAAACCTTCAGAGAATGTTTTTTACTCCAGTTTTACTGATGTAAAGAATTTAGGTTATGTTGATGCTAGACCCAAGTGCATCTTTTTATACACATGAGATATAGATGTTGATGCATAATGCTGGTTTTAGAAAAACAGA
>JAWWMA010000100.1:54546341-54584043 GCA_035041425.1 Mionectes olivaceus | reverse complement strand
TGATGCATAATGCTGGTTTTAGAAAAACAGAGACAGTGTCTTTATTTCAAGTTTCCTGAAACATTCAGGAAAAATAAAAATTATCATTCGTGACCTGGAATAAGCCTTCATTACCTGTTACACCCTTCATTTTTACTGGGCAACCAGCCAAGTCTGAAGTCAGTTTAGTAGGAACCTCCTGCTAATAACCTCATTTTGGAAAAAAAACAAACAAGCAGGCAAACAAAAAACCAACAAAAAAAACACAAAACAAAAAACCAAACAAAACCCAAAATCCAGAACTGTTTGGAATAATCTACAAGGATCCAAGAGTCAGACAGGTATATGAAATAGGTCACCATGAATTCCAGTAATTCCACTGAATTCAGGTCTGAATTTGGCCTCATACATGTCAACACTGCTAATAATCTGGAAAATATCTCCTTCCTATTTTGGGAGGAAGGAGAGCTGTTCCTTGAGTTTCCATAGTGGAACAATGGAGAGAAAAATGTAAAAATATGAATCTGTCTGAGGCACTATGACCTCTAGGATTCCTGTATGTGAGGTATATGCGGCCATCTGACCAGTGTATTTAACATTCCCCTTGGCACTCTTTGAAATTGTCTATTACAAAACAGATGGTGCAGTAGTTACTTTTGGAAGGGCTAGAAGAGCATGACTACATCTGGAATTAATCTTTAGCTCCCTAAACCAATAGATCACCCAGTTTTAAGAGGGCCTTCTAATATAATTGCATTGCACAAGTACAGAGAAGAATACACAGCTTTAAGGCAGAGTATAAGCAGTCCGGAACTATAATTCATAGACACACAACTCTTTCTGTTCGACTGTCTCATTTATGGGCAAGTCTTTTCTACAAGAATTTCTTTTTATTTTCATTGAGCAACAGCAGTAAGTGAAATATGTAGCTTCTTAAATGAGATTTTAAAAAATCCATAAATTTTCTGGGCCTCTATAAAATATTTTTCTTTTCTTTTGGCAACTACAGTATTCCTAAAGAGATGACCTCTTTCATTTTCATGCTGTCCTTTGCCCAAAAGGATAGCTAGAAGTTGTATTACACTAGCATGCACAGCAGCATCATTCAAAGAAATCTAGTGATGGAGTTTTGGATGATAATTAAGTATTATAACACATGCTCTGAAGAATGATGAGAAAATGACACCAGGGCATTCAATGTTGATGCTGAGGTAAAAACTATCTGCAAATTTTGATGCCAAGGGAAAGTGCAAGTTTTAACCTATAGAACTTCATATTTGGAAGTGCCTTGTGCTAAACTGGCTGGCTAATATTTGATCTGGATTATCTAAATATTTAAAATATTGAATGTGTTATCTGTCATGGAAAAAAGGTTGTATTTTCTAAAATGCATTACTTCCTGCAAAGGTCCTGAATTTGTGTAACCAAGTGATTATAAGAGCAAGGTATTGTGAATGCTATCAAATCTACAAGTTGGGTATCTGGTATTATGTTTAGAAAGATAAAATGTCTCTCATCTGTAGTATTTCAATTGGCTTGTATGCTTTTCTGTCTTCTTTTGTAAGGCACCTAGAACAGGGAGACATGAAACACTCACAGATAAATAACTAACAGTGTTGGTTTATATTCCCAGATTAAATTGTTGGCACTCTAATTGTCATACTCTGTATGAATTTGAAACACTGCACAAAGTAAGAAGCATTTCACAGTATCAATTTTCTGAAGCCAGTGGAATTCCTGAAGAATTACTCAGATCTCTGGGTGGCTGATGAAAATGAAGTCAACCTCTACCCACCAGTTCAGAATTTGTCATATCAAATTACAGATTGCAGCTACCTTGCCTTGCAGTTCTTTGTAATCATTATAACTGCATTACTCAGCTTGAAAATGGAAGTTCTGCTGCAGTTTTTATTTATTTCTGATTACAGTTTCATACTAGTATCTTTATTTCAGGTCAGTATCTTTACCTGCCCCTGGGGGCACAAACAGCACAATTGTGACAGGATATTATGCAAATGGCAGTCTATTGTAGGTTTAGATTCTGGTTCTGTGGCATGGTTATTCTTTTGATATCTGTTAAAGTGTTCTAGAGGGTTTGCCTTCAATCTTCTCCTTACAATTAAAATACAAATATTACACAGCTGATTCTGTAGAATGCTGCGCAACCTGATTAATTCTACACTTAGAGTTTAACATTTTTGAGAAACAGAGTCAACAGTGCATACCTGTTTATAAGCACTCCCAAGGGACAGTGACGCAAGAGACAGCAGAAGTGTACCTGCACTGACTGCAGCTTGCATCTTGCTGTGTTCTCATACCTGCCAGCTTGCTATCTACCTGGAATCCCTACTGACAGTCTGCAGGTGTTCATCGTCATGCGGTTGGTATATAAAACTAAATTAGTATTCTTATTGAACATATTGTAGGCTTTTCACTCACCTGTTTTGCACACTTCCAGAAAAGCATGGCTAGATCTTGATTGATAATGACTTCCACTGAGGCAGATCAAAAATGAACTATTTCCACCAGCCTGTATGCCCTCTGCATATTCAGCTCTTCTCTGTGCTGGCTGACAACTGGAATACTTTCTCTGTAAATAAGAAAGGCATTTTGTCCAGAAAGATTATGAAATTTTTCCAAATCCTGGGAAAAAGTTTTGTGGTTAGTTTTGAAATTCACTTGATAACTTTTATTGTTTGATATGAATCCATAGGGGTTTTTTTGGGAGTAGAGACATTGTGGTTGTACAGATAAGAATGAGTTCAGTTTTGTACTTCAGATTTACATTAAGAACTATGCTATAACCTGGCATCCAAGTAGAAAATTCTGCTTATACCTAAGTAATATGGTGTTGCCTACACTACAAGTGAATAAGGAAAGACCCTTAAATAAGCTGTCCAAATTCTGTCTGCAAACTGTGAGATGCTGAACTTTCTCTGACTTTGTTTTGGCTAAATACTTCATTTTCTATTATGTATAATGGCACACTTATCCACATGAGGGCACCAGCTGACATCTTATTCTCAGACCAATGTGTAATCTGCTTTTGAAATGAACATGTCAATCAATGGTCGCTCCATCCTTACAGACGTAGAGGCTGAACTGTTAAATGTTACATTTCTCAAACTTTGGGGTTTTTTCAATGCTTGCACCAGCAATATTTTCACTTTCCTTAAACTCTACATGCAACAGAAATTTTGAAATATACTTTGATCACATAGAGATGTGGGACTGTTAAGTTTTTTAAAGAAATAAAATTATTTTTAACCTACCTATATAATGGAATCTGAAGGAACATTCAGATTAAACACTGAAATTGGTAAACTGTAGTATTTCTTAGCTTTCATAAGATGACAAAAATCCCAAGGTTTTAGCCTCATGTTTGTTAAGCCCAAAAAAGTATGCAGTCAACACCAATTCCATTTGTAGACAAGAATACAATCAGGTTATTTTTAATATTTTTATTATTATATATAATAAAAGTTAAACAATCTTTAAATAAAAAAGCAAAGAGTAATCAATGCTGAACTCTGGGTTAGGCTGAGGATTCCAGACCAAGATTGTTCACGTCCTTTCCCTGCTGAACATTGACAAACATACAGTACAGGAACAATCGTATTTCCTCTCCCAGCTCCTAAAGTGTCAGGCAATCAAAACTGCAAAGGCTTGAGGTTTTCTTCAGGGACCAGCAGACTGAATGGTGTAAGGAGGATGTAACAACATTATCTACAACAGAAGGTTACCTGAGTAGACTGCGGGGTTATTTGACAAGAGGTTACTATGCACAACATAAGGATATGTAAGGGTTATCTTTCTTTGAAATCAACTGGATAGCATTTTGAAGGAAAGGAAAACTTGTCAGAAACTTCCAAAATGCTTCAGAGTATATTGACAAAAACATTTTAGCCTAGTGAGGCTAGTCTTCCTAGACTCCAAGCAGAGGAAACCCGTAGACTTTTGCAAAGAATGATTCAGAGAAACCAACTTAACTTCTTTTGCTGTCCTGTGGACAAAGTCTGTTTCTCTCTTGACTGTTGGGGTGGACTGGAGAAATCAAGTTCTTACTGCTAATCTTGGTCTTAAAAAATATGCTCCTCTGGTGACAGAGAAACAAAATACCATTTTTTAAAGATTAGAGTTATCATGGTGTGGTATAGTCTGCCAGAGTGGAGAAAGTCTAGGAAATTTTCCTCTGAGAAGAAAGCCACAGGATTGTTAAAAACAGAAAAGCTATTAAGTTCTGTTCTCAGTCCTTACTGCAACACTTATACATAGACAGAAGCATATTCTGTAACAAGAGAAATAACTTGGGCATTGGAACAAATACTGAAAAATTGAGATGTCAATCTACTGAAAATAAAATTTCCATGTCCTTAGAGAAGATGACAAAGCTAATGATGCATGATAGAGAACCTGAGACTTCAGCATGCACACTGAGACAATAGGAATAATGCAGAAAATGTAGCTTTGTTGCTGTGTAAAACCCTAAGAGGGTTCAATGCCCTGAGCGCTACTGGAGTGTTCATACCTGAGAGGAATTGTGAAGCTGATAAAACTGCTGGATTCTTGGTGTGTGTTAGTCACAGCCTCTTGAGTCAAGGTGGTATGGACAACTCAGAGAAGCTTTCAAAGTCACTGCAGGAACTACAAGAACTAACGTAAGGATGAAAAATAAAATACTGCAAAATAGAGCTGTAGCACAGAGCAGCAGCAACTCTGGCTAGAATAGCAGTGATTTTTGTAGGAAAATACTGAGCTGAGATCTCTCAGAAGGGATGGGAGTCATCTGATGTACTTTTAGCTGTTGAAGTGTTAGTGAGCCTTAATTTGTTGCCTTGGTGTCTCCTGTAGTTAATGAAGAAGTAGAGACATCTTCAGATAGTGGTTCATGTCTTTTACACCAATCTAACTCAATCTAACTTTGATACTGAGCCTGGCTAAGGTATCTGCTGTGTACAGGCAACTGTACAGTTTCACTGACTATAGAAAGATCATCTGGGACTAGATTAGGCACATAACTTTAATATAGCTGAAGTAAAGTGTAGGAAGTCTAAAAGTGCAAGGTGTGATGTGAGTAATCCATACTGCAGTTTGTAGGCCTAGTCTGGCTCTGACAGCCAGAATCTTCTTGCAGTCTGTAGGAAAGTTGGTGATAACAGGCTGCAGAATCGAAAACAAGGAGGGATCCGTGCTGAAAACAAGGCAGGTTGTTTAGGAAGTAAATAATGCTCTCATGTGGCATGCAAACCTGCAAGTATCCAATGAGAGTATGATAGCAGTGCATGTCTGGCGCTTGGACAAGAGCTAGAACCAATAATTTGAGAGTGATCACACGCCGAGGGTAGTGAAAATGTATAAAAGTCCAGGTTATGTTAATAAAAGTGGAACATTGCGTAAATCATATTGATTTGTGTGCAAGTTTGTTCTCAGAACAAACCCCCGCCTACAGTAAAGTGAAATGGTCCCATCAGTTTCTAAGTGGTGTGCATTTGCAACTTGTATCTGAGTAATGATCATAATGATCATGGAATCATAGGATTGTTAAGGTTGGAAGAGACCTCTCAGATCACCGAGTCCAGCCATTAACCTAATAGTGACATTTTCACCACTAAGCCATGTCCCCAAGTGCCACATCTAGACATTTAGATGGCTCACCTTATCTCCTTTTCTTGCAAGGTGGTGTGCTTGAGGATGAGGGAAAAGCTGAAGGGGTTAGTCAAGCAGGACCTGCCTGCTACAAGGCTTATGGAAACAGAATCTTAGAATCAGCTGGGTTGGAAAGAACCTCTGAGAACATCAAGTCCAACCCTCAATCCACTACCACCACAGTTAGACCATGGCACTAAGTGCCACATCCACTCTCATCTTAAAATACTCCAGGGACAGAGAATCCACCAATTCCCTGGGTAGCTCATTCCAATGCCTGATTATAATTCTAAATAACAAACTTTTAATAGTTGAACTCTGTCTCATATTTGGTACATGGAGACCCAGGTGAATAAAATGACACACAAATGACACCAGTGTGGAATAGGAGAAAACAGTGATACAGATGAGCAATCCAGATGCATGGTCATACACATGGGAGCAAAGAGTGCAGGCTTTGAATACACAGGAGTCCTTGTACTGGGAAGTGGTGATTCTGGAAAAAATTTAGAACTAACAACAGGGATCATGTGTGGTGTTTTGCATGACAACTCTGTCTTGCTGATAAGTATTCAGTGAGAGAGTCGATCTTTCTGGTTAAGTAAGAGTTCCTCTTGCTTCACACTTTGATACACAAAGATGAGTAAATTGGTTCAAATGGACCATTTGAAGAATTGAATCCAAATGTCCTAACAACACGAACGTTCCATGTTACAAGGCCTGAAATCTCCCAAAAGGATCCTGATTTTCCAGTGCTGTGTTTTTAATATTGATTAAAATTACAATTAACAGGGGGGAAAAAAAAAGCAAATGCAACAATCTGTTTGCTAAAAGAATAGTCCTTCCATAAGCAGAAGCACTAATATGTTTTCCATGGGTTAACTCAGATGATTTATCAAACATCTCCAGCATGGAAAAAAAGTAGTAGTGTGAGTGGTAAAGATACAACAGCAATCTGCAGTTATGGCAATTTTTGTCAAACTGCCAGCTGATGCAACCATTTGCTAGTATAAATGATATTCAAGTAGAAGTATGCTGCTCTGCTACTGTTTTTTTTATTTTCATGTTGGGGAATGTCCCACTTTTTTGCCCAGCACAGCCTCAATACAGTCCTTTGGCCTCTCTTTCCTCAGTCTGGGTTTCTCCTGACCTCCTCAAGTTTTTATTTTTAGTTGTATCTAGTAAATATATACACTGACAGCCAAGAACCTGCAAACTCTTTTTCCAGGCAGCAGCAGGACCTGGACATACTTTCTTCTGACTGGTGTTTGCTCTGAAGCAGAGACGGCAGCAGCTGTTTTTATCCCATCTTTGCAGCGAGTCTAGATATGCTCCAGAATGTTTCAAGGGCTACCCATAGCAACTTGAGAGAAGCTTACTGAGGTACAGCAGCTTTATAGGGTCTGGGAACTGCAAATCTGGTCTTTTAGAGAGAGCTGATGTTCCTCAGTCAAATTGTGCAGGACTGATACAAGTGGAAAGTGAATCTTGATTAAAATGAAAGAATGTCTCTACCTTTCCATTGTAGATGCAGGGATAAAACTACTACCAAAATTCAGTTTTTGTTGGCTGATCAGAATTTCCAGCTAATCCTAAGAACAGTCTTGTCACTTACTCTTAAGCCTATATATTTAAACATCATGAAGTAAAAACCGCTGAAAGTTTGAAACATACCATGTCTACTTAATACATGCAGCATTGTATATACAGGTTTGAGTTTCATGCAGCTGTATGTTCCTTCTTCAGTGAGGACATTTAGGGTCTCTTTTGAAGAATTTTCACTTGCAAGTCTTGTCAAAATTCATAATATTTTTAAAGTATTTGCAGATGAACAGCTAGTGATTAGACTTCTTTTGATAATGAGCAGATACGCCTCAATCAACCTGATGCTAATGATGGCTGGCCTTGTATTAAAAGACCAAGAAAAGCACTTGTTGTCATAGTAGGTACACGTGTAGCGTTTCTAATCCCATAAGCACTTTCAGCTGGTGTACCCAGCCTCACCATCAAATGCTGAAAGCCATGTAGCCTCAGCCAAAACAAACTTTGTGGAGAAAGTGTATCAGTTCACCATGCAGCTGCATGGATGTTGATGCCAGCTCAGGAGAGAAGGTACACGTAGGAACCAGCAGAAGAAAAGTGGAGTCATTTCAGAAGCATATGCCAAAATAAACTGCTCACGGGTCTGCTAGCTAAGGGCTGCCAATACAACAGTGATATGTAAGTGGAAACTCATTACCAATTAAGTCTTTTGTTAGTCATTCATAAACTTAAGAACAGAAAAGTGAACCCAGATTTCAGAAGAACTTTAGGTGGATACCCCAATATAATTGTTCTCTCAATGTTAAATTCAAAGAAGAAACAGCTCAGAAACTTGTGCATAAAAAAAGGCATGCTGTTATAAAAGAAATGAAGGTGCAAGTTAACGAAGTTGAGTGCCTTTCATCTGCTATTCATGCACATCACCAGCTGCCCTGGAATCAGGGTGCTGGTAACTCCAAATGCAAGCCATAATTGTGAGCAGACTAGGGGTGGTTCCTGGGAAGTAAAATTGTCCTGTATTTTGAGAATAAATCTAGACCCTGTGGTTGTTTTGTCAAATTGAACATTCATAAGTGGTTATTTGAACAAAAAAAGGTATTATTGAAATTATGATGAGAAACCTCTAGAATATCAAGTAACCTCCTACTGTTACGTGAGGGCCTGTAGATTACTCAACTAATCTGGAATAAAGCTTTCCCTGTAAAAGTAAACTCTCTTAAGTAGAAATTGATATGAAATTTCCTTTGGGCTCAGTACTCAGATCTCAGAGCTGGGAAATAAATGTTGTCTGTAACAAACCTAATAGGGGCTTAAACGCTACACACCCTCCTCTGGTGACCCCAAGGGAATCATTCTTTTCCTTAGTGCTTCTGTTGCTATTTTTCCTTTGATGGAAGCTGCACATCTTGGTCATTGATGTTCTGGGAATTCACTAACTTCCCCTGCAGTGGGGCATGACCATGGAGCTCCTCAGCTTTATTTCACTGAGCTGTCCCAGGCAACTAGAATCGCTCTGGTGCAACAGACAAATTTGTAGAGTATATGATGAAAATGTTAGGTGTGGATAATATGCAATTATACATATTATAAATTTTGCAATTATTTCACATTCAGTATCTTGGTGAAATTTGCAACTGGGTAATTCTCATATCACTTGCCTTTAGCTTTTGGCATTTAACAACATATTGACCATTACATCAGTGTTGCATTTAGTCATGGGGAAAGAAGTTGCTGTTAACAGTCTCGGGGGACAGGGATCAAGGACAGAATTGATTTAAACTGACCCTGACAATGAAGTGGTCTCATTGCAGGGCTCTGCAGCTAGGGCCCATTAAAATAATCATTTTTTTCCCTTGCTGTTCTTGAAACACTGAAACCTTGTCAGCATTGAAACAGAATGGACTGCCAGTAGCTGTAGATGGCAATGACATATTTTTTGATGTTTGTTGTCCTAATTCTGCTGAGTGTAACACATGAAAGTGTAGGCTACTCTGTGACAGATTTATGCAAAGGAAATGAAAATCTTAGTACCTCCACTATCTGCCCCTTTTATTTTCGTTTTGCTCTGGCATCTCTAGGGCTTCCAGCTACGCAAGTTTCTGAAGGGGCCGTTCTTCCAAGAACAACTTTCTTGAGGGGAAAAAAGGAAGAAAAGTAATTCTGTCATATGCCTTTTTTAAGTTTCCATGAAGAAATACTGGGGTTTTATCTCTTCCAGGAAAGGTTTTTTGTACTTAGGGAGCAAACACTGAACCTCTGAATTACTTCAAGAAAATTGGATACCTGTTGTTATTCTAGGAATTACTCCCTGAGGATGCTAAGGAAAATATTTTCAGAGTGGCATTAGGTAGGCACTAGAACAGATTGCCCAGAAGGGATATGGAGCCTGTATTCAAACTCGGCTGAGCAAGGCATTGAGCTGCCTGACCTGATATTGCAAGCAGTCCTGCCCTGAGCCGGTGCTTGGACTGGGTGGTGTCCCATGCTATCTTCTAGAGTCACTTCTTCTCTTAGTCTGTTATCCTTGAGGATTTCCACAGAAAGTGCTGATTTCTTCAACTCTTGCACCACAGTTTATAACAGATCCCTGTGCTCAGGACCACATACTTGAACTTGGGCCTTCAAATAGTAAAATAAAATAACTGACTAGTAAAATAAAATAACTGACTGAGGAGGAGAAAATGAGGTTTTTTACAAATTAAGGGGGTATTTAAAAAGAGAGGCACTTTTCTTTGGATCTTAGCCAAGAACTGAATAATCTTGGTTATCAATAACAGAAGGTGAATTTCTTTTCACAAGAACTACTTCTATAGCAGCCTAATACCGATTTCTTGACTGGGGTTAGCTCAGATCTATATATTCTTAAGATGAGAACCAGGTCATTGCCTCTTAATAGCCTGAATGCCAACATATTTTCATGTGCTTGCTCTTCTGACTGCAGTTTTACATAGTCAGCAATATCGAAAGTTTGCAACCAGCCCTGAAACAGAAAAGAAATACAGAAACCACTGAGTTGATGTTTTGCTTCAGCTGAGGCATGGTCTAGATTTTGCATTCTGTCAGATACTGGGTTTGGACCACAAAACGCTAATCCACAGATGGAACTAATTCAACCTGCAGGACTATTTGTGTTCAGATTTTTTCTCAACCCACTGGGTTGTAAACTGTTCAGTTGCATAAAGTGTCATTACTTGTGCATCTTCCTTGGATAGTAGGACACCTGGTTCCATTATTTGACTCAGTTTTATGGGTTTCTTTCAGACCTCTCAACATTTTTTTCTTGCTGATTGAGTCTCTGGGGATGTTAGAGGCAAAGACCAGCATGTGTTTTTTGCATTTAGCCTTCTCTAAATACCATATGTCTGAATATACAAACGTGCAGTGCCAGCTCATGCAGTGACATGGGCCATGCCACTGTCTGAATACAAGTGTCACAAAGGATTCAGCTGCATCACTTTCCTGCCTCTACACTTCTCCCTCTCATTCTTCCTCAGTTTTGTGCCTGTAGACTCAAAGTTTATGGGGCACAAGCTGAATGTAAAGATCTGATTCACCCAGTTCAACTGAGGGACTGAAATTAGGGTTGTCTTTGCTCTAGGTTAGTTTAGTAGTCTGTTAAGAGACTTTTTCAGGAGAGTGTTAAGGTTCAACTGAGTAAAAGGGTTCCCGTTGTCTTTCAAAAGGGAGCTAACAATGAATACATCTCTGACTAAGGTACCTGGCTAAGTGTCTGGAGTTAGGTGAGATGAAGCCAGACAGAATACAAATGCTGACAAGGCCAGCCCTAATCTAAACAGACTGGAGCAGCAATTTAATTTTCCTAGGAGCCACCTATACCTCTTTAAGCTTTTTTCTGCCCTCCTGTCCTTCAATTTTCATATGCCAATGCCACTGTTCTTATTAGCTGTGTGTGTGTGGGTTCTATCTCACAATAAGTTTTCTTTTGTAGAGGAGTTGACAATACCAAGCTACCTGGCCTGTGTGGAGGTCCAAACCAGGCCATATGCAGGAGCCACAGACAGTAGATGAGCAGAGGCATGGAATAGTTTTAGAAGGCAGAACAGCAGTGGTCAGAGGAGGGAGAAAATGAGGTCCTGAGCTGAGGAGGTGAAAGACAGGAAGAAGAAAAGAGGAAGATGAAGGAACAGTAGAAAGTCTTCAGTTAAGGGAATATGCATTTGGGCTTTTGGGAGAAGTGTAGAAAAATCCTGGCAAGGTCTGGAACTGTGAGAGGTCTGCTTTGGTGCAAACAAGTGGTCTGTACATCACTCTGTGCTTCAGTCCTTCTACCCTGTTGCAAAATGAAGCCCAGCAGTAGCTCAAAAACAATCCATGAGATGCAGATCCTGATTTGGATTTTAATCAGCCCCCTAAACATGGACTGACAAACAAGTTTGGAGGTACAAAAAGGTGAAATGTCAAGAAGCTTAAAAGAAGAAAATATAATGACTAAAATGTACTGGATTCTCAGGAATTTCTTTTTCCTCTCTTGGTTAAGTATTTCCAGATCATGTATCTAATTGTCATTTTGTCAATATTTAGTAATTGTCCACTAGTCAATACCAGGTGCATCTTGCTAGCCTCCCACACTTCTGGGGTCAGAGAGCTTTCTCTAGTTCCTGCCAGCTTAATCAGTTGTTACCCATGTTTTTTTAGGATCAGACTTCAGTCTTCTGCAAAGCATGTCCTGCAGTGCTTTGGGCCTCCTATCACACTGAAACTTGTGTATGTGAATAACTGCAGTGGATCCACTCTACTCCTTTTCACTGCTGAGCCCACATTTCATGCCATTTTTATCTCGTTAGAGACACACAGCATCTTTTAACATTCTAAATTTCAGGGTTTTTTGGAAGACATTTTACTTCATTCATGAAATGCAGGAAATGAATATCCTTCATGTGTAAGACAGGCAAATAGAGGAGAGTAGTCTAGCAGTAGTGTTTCAGTTTTCATCTTAGAGGTTTTCTAATTTTTCTCTGACCATCTATGTTTGTCTATAATTATTCTTATAATTAATCTTTTTGTGATACCAGATTAATTTTATAAATATGCAATTAGAGGTGGACCCAGCCTGAACATTTGTGTGTGTTTGTGTGTTTATCTTTGCCTCTGTGTGTGAGGCTCACTTCCAAGGAATCAAACCTAGACCAAGTCCAAAGTCCTCAGATGGTCCCTGTCACTACAGAAGGCTAAATCAAAACAGCTGAGCACAACTTTGAAGACATTTAGATTCTAAATCCTGGTCCAAATGACTTGAATTCCTTTTCTTCTCCCATCTCTTTAATCTAGATTAAAGATAAGATCTTGGGAGCACGGGAAAAAGACAATATCAACAGTTGATATTAATTGCCTTTTATCAATCCCTGAAGAGTTCTCAAAATATTTAAACAATCTGATGTAAGTAAAAACATTAATAAACTAAATGTGAGAAAGAAGAAGAGCCAGTAATTACAGCATAGTTTAAACATGACATCTGAGAAGTAAAAAAGACCTCTAAATATAACAGATAAAGAAGATAAAACAGAAAACATAGTAAAGAAAAACTGAATGGCATATAGGTCACATGAATTAAATAACTCTAATGTCTTTCCAGAACAAAAACATCATTAAAAGCCTGGAAGAACTGAGTTCTGAATTAAGTCTTCATCAACATTCAAAAGGCTTCCCCTCCCTTCTATCCTAGCATTTTTCCTAATGCCTCATGTTTAACCCATAAAACCCATGTTATTGTCATTTAAAAAAAGTAAATTTTTACCATTCGTGGAAGATTAGAACTTTTTTAGAGATAGGTGGGGTAATTAAGCCTTAAGACAAGACTTGCATTCAAGTTCTGAATGAGGATCTGCATATGTAATATATATGGAATTTTTTTGTTTAATTATTGCAATTTTGCACTGTGTTTGCTAACCAATTATATTTAGGAAGTGTCAGTTACTAGCAGACGCACTCGATTTAAAGTTAGAATATCTGTTAATTTGTTATGCCTTTTGTTGTAAAGTAGTAGAACCCAAATTTTTACCAAAAAGATCCCAGTCAGTGCAATTTGCAAAAGCTTGTGGTGGGCTATGTAACCTAACTTTTTAGAAAAGAAGGTGTGTCACACATGGTTTGTCTTTCCCTTGTCTGGAATGGACAGATACCTGAAACCCATCTTTGCTCACTCCACACAAGGCCTGTGGGCAGGCAGCTGCTCTGCATCCTCTGCCCTGTACTTCTTTCTCCCTTGTACTGGAACCTACTCACCTTCTTCCTTAATGCTTTACACTGCTGATATTCTTCTCTTTCATCAGTCTCCTCTAAAAAAGTGAAGCAGTGGACTTTAATATACTTCACTCTAGGGTAGCAAGTTTTTTTTCTGGTTTTGCTTGCATTTACTTGTAAGTTACATTTTTATGTAACCCAACAATAATTTCATTAAGATGAAACACTGGGGGCATTTCCATTGAGATGAAGGATATGTCAGGGTTTTAAGACTGTTTCTCATGTGGTTCTTCAGTGACATATATTTTTTCCTGTTAAAAAGAAAAAAAAAAAAGAAAGGAAAAAACCAACAAAGGGAATTGGCCTGGGGAAAATGCCACAGAGATACTGTTAAGTCTGACTTAAAGCCAAGCAGCATATGCAGGACGAATGCTCAGTCCACCCATTGTGCTTACAGCCACAGGGGGCTGAGAATAACACCCTGTGAGATTTTACTAAAATTGTGGTAAAATATTCTGGTATAGCTGCCTCTGTTTCTGAAATCAGAAACCTTAGTTTTTATTTTAATTTATACTATCTACTTCGACCTAGGTTTTAATTTCTGTGTTACTATTGCAACATTATGCATTTAAAGAAGTACTGTGAAGAAAGTGCAGCCTGCTTCTTGGCACACAGCAATATCAACAACTGCAACCCGGGTACCACTCTTATTCCACTGCAGGTGATGAGCAGCCAATGAGCCCATGGCCACAGGGGTTATGGCCATGGTGCACTTCCTAGTTAGTTCTTTCCCCAGAAAGCAGCCTATGAAAATCTATTTCAACCTAGTCTAATTTTGAGCAACGTTTGGATTGTTTTAATTTGTACTAAGGAAAGACCACTTTCAGGCTTATAACAGAATTCGTAAGCTGAAGAGAAGAATCACCTTTGTTTTTAGCTCTCCTGTGCTAAGAAAAGTGTGATTTACCAGAGAATCCAATCCACCTCTGACAGTTTTTGTTTTCCTTTCAGTTAAAATATGGGAAATAATTTAGGGCCATCTGAGAACTTGAAAGTGTGGAAGTGCAAAGTGAAGAGGGGACAGCATGCTGTGCTGTCTGGTCTCCCATGAAACACATCATTTAAGGGGCAGGGACCTGGTGCAGTCACTGTCTTCTCACCCCACTGAGGTGGCCAAAGCACAAGGTGGTTCCTGAAATTGCAAGCACATCCCTGGTCTGTGCTGGTGGCAGTGCAGCATTGTGCTGCCTCTTGCTCAGGGCTTGGAACAAATCTGCTGTTCAGCCTTAAGGAAAGGAAAGTTTGTTAGCTAGAGTATTAGCTACAACCTTCAAAACAAAACTTGTTATTATATCGTCACAGAACGCCTGTAGATTTATGAGGCCTTGGGAATACAATAAATTAATCACAGTAGTACTTGTTTGTTTTTGTAAAGATTTGCAAAACAAGTAATAAAGTGTTGATTTTTTTTTTTAAACTTAGAAATCCATTAGGTATTGTTCTGAGTCTAGTTTTCGTCTTTCAAATTAATGTTCTAGGATATATCTAGAAAGCCACGCTTAAATGTGATTAGGATTTAAGGAGTCACAGTCACAAGTCTTACCAAAAACCATCAGATCCTAAGTTTGATCCTAACTTTGTTCTTTAGCTACAATAGTAATCCATAAACTTTACAAAAGCTACATGATGCAATTTATATTATTACAAAGAACTAGCTAGAGGGTGAAAAAAAGAAGAATTATTAAAGGAAATATGTAGTGATTTCCAGTAAAATAAATGGAAATATCAAATGTTTTACTTTATCTGTTGAAGGAACTAATAACTGAATAGAAATTTTCTGTTTAAGAACTCAGATGTTTTTTGCTAGGACTGCTAAAAAACTTAACAAACTGTTTCATAATTTGCCAAATTACAGCCAACTGCATAAACTAATAAAATATAAATTGTCATTTCTGGTAGTTCTGAAGAGGAATTAATACAAAAGTTAGTGTATTAAGCGTTCTTCAAAATCTAATTATGTTCTTATCCTCATCTTACTTTGAATGAGAAAACACCACGTCTTCACGTTGGAACTGCAGACATCCCTACACACTGCAGCAATGGCAGCCTGAGCTCCTGGGGACACATGCTATCTGCATGCTACATTGCCTCTTGAAGAGGTCTGTTTTCTCAATTGATGATTTTGCACAGCTTTTATTTTTGGCAAGGCTTTTTCAGTAGAGTGACATGATGTGAAATAGAATAACCTGATGAAATACAATAAGTTAATAATAGTGCTGTACACAGAGCACCTTTCATCATGACAGATCCCAAGGAGTTTTACACACTGTACATATAAAAGTCATTCTTCACCCACCACTGAAATGCAGTTAGAAAACTTAGAGAAGAATAGGGTAACCATACCATGCCAGGAATAACAGTTTTTTTGAGTAAGGGAAGTTAAGAAAAATGTCTTCGTATGAAACAATAATGGGAATATTTAGGGATGCTGGATTTAATTACTAGCATTTGCATTTGGTCAACGTGTTTAAAGGATTTCTTGTAAATACATGAATCAGTAATAGAAATACAGTTATCCATAAATATTTAGTTTTCCACAAGTTCCTGTGACTTTATTTCATCTTTTCTCAGAAACAGCACCTTAAGCAGCAGAAAAGAAGAAAAAAATCCCACATATATTAAAAAATTGTTTCAAAATTTGCTCAAAGAAGAAAATGCCATTCAGTCATGAAAAGTTGGCTCTAAAATGCTTGCATTTTTTGCCCTAACTCTTACTCTAACGCTCATATCTGGTGAAATTCAACAAAAAAGGCATTTTGTCCAGGTAGAATCCTGTCACATCAGACTCTGAGTTGAGGCGCCATTTGGTGCAGTGCAGTACTGGCAGTGGCAAGACTGATGTTATATTTGCTCAAGCTGGTTTATGATATAGTATGCATACACTACTACTAGGAATATCAGAACCAGTGAAACTGTGAGCTATTAGCATTTACAGTACAGATTTATCACTCTTGATTTAAAATCCAATTATAATGCCATAAATTATGCAATCCATGGTAATTCTGTGTCTTTTGCAGCCTTTAGTAGGTGGAAAGTAGTTGAAAAAAATAAACTTCTTCCTTTGAAAAATAAGTCTATTTGTTGTCAGCTAACAGTACTCCTCATCAGTGGGATCAACTGATGTGCTGCACAGTCTGCAGCCTGATCACGTGTTCCTGCTGCAAAGAATTATTGAAAAATGGAAGTGATCATATGAGGACCGTTAGAGAAAGATAGAGCAATCATAGTATCCTCTGTTTTCTGATACTTATTGTAGCAGGTAAATCATCATCAGTGACATTTATGACACTACACGTATAGGAAACCTAGCCAGTTATGAGAGAAGAATTTGCTTGATACTTCTTGAAAACTTAGAAAATTATTATAAATTAGCTGGAAAGTTAAAACAGTTATGACAGTAGGGTAAGCTGGTAATGAATTATCCATAGAGTGCCACAGGGATTAGTCTCATTGCATGTCAGTATTGATTCAATGGAAAAGGATAGCAAATCTACAGTAGTTAGGTTTGGAAAGTAAACATGAAGGAGGCCAGAAGTAATAATGAGGTCCACACTAAGAGGTAAGGAGTATGGGTTGGAAGCATTATACTCTGATTCATTATGCACAAATGCAACCTAATATAACTAGAGAATCTCTATCTCTATATATCTAACAGAAATCAGCAAAAATGAAAGCTAGCGACAATGGATGGTAGTTTAGGTATGTGTAACATGATCTAGTGCCTAAATAAAAAGTATGTTTCAGGGCTAGACACTCATAGAAAGCAGTAAGGGGCAGCAGAGGCTGGGTTACAAGTCAGGTTGAAAAACTAAACCTATCTGTGGCTCTGGCAGGAGAGTCAGCAGTGCTGGGTAATAGCCAGGTAGGGCTCTTAAGTTCAATACCTTCTAAAATGTGTAAAGCATCACTCTTATGAATTTTTTTTTCCCACTTCTGTAAGAAAATTCTCCCATTGTCTCCCTCCTTGAGGCCTCACTTGAATATCTATCTCACTGATATCACAGAAGTTACCTTCAAGTTATGATGTAAACCTGTCCCACATATCTCAGATTTCACTGATACCTATCCTCCATTCCAGGAAAATTCCCTACAGACTATGAAAAAGGAAAATAACACTTTTTCATAGATTTTTTGCCAACTCTCCAGTTTGAAAAACCTTACGGCAAAGATAATAGTGGGAGAGGGAAGCATGCAGTAATTAAGGCTTTAGCTGATGATCAGGAAGGCTTCAATTCATATCCTACTGGAACCTGGATCACCTATTTGATCCCAACATTGTTCTGGCTCTCATTCCTCATCCTTAAAATGGATTTAATAGTCCCTCTCTGCATCACAGGGGTCTTGTGAGAATAAATATGCCACAGATGGCAAAGTACTCAGACACTAAAGTCCTGAGGGCCAGAGGAAATCAAAAGTTATATCCTTGTATCGGATTTTGGAATAATTTGAAATTGAATGCACAAAGCTTTCAGAGAACATGCTAGAGACAATTGTCTAACTTACAGCACATATTTTATTCGATGAATTAAATTTCCATTATACTTATGAATTGTCCATGAGTGGTTTAGGAGCACAAGAATTCCCACTCCACCAGGAGGAGAATTTAATAGAAGGCAGGCACTGCAGCAGGGAGAGAACTCACAACCTCCCCCAGCACCAGCCTCCCAGCTCTCCACTGTCTGTGCAACTCACCCACAGTTAGTGGCTTTTGCACATATATGTTATTTGGTTGATTATTTTCCCACCTTTGTATTTCCCACCATCAAGCTGTAGCAAACATGGATGGAATTTAATGAATATGTCATCCCCCAAAGAGAAGCATCTCAGCAGCAGCTAGCCCACCTAATGTATTTTAGCAGTGATGCTCTGTGTGTGGTAGTGCTTAGCCGCATGTTAACTACTACATTTATAAACTTGACCTACTTCCTGAGACTAGACAGAATCTGTGCTTGAGTGGATTTGGGGATTGGTGTAAATATTTACAAATATTTACAAACAGGGCCTTGCTTTTTACCAGTGTATACTCTGTCTGCATTTCTAATCTGGAACTGCTTTTTTCAGTAACAAACTTGTATCTTTTCAACACTCTGGTTTGACCAAAAGGCATTTTTTTCTGGATTAAATCTGTTTTCTTTACACCAGCTTTTCATCAGGAAAAGACTCATTCATGCTCAAGATCACTTTCTTGTTACACAAAACTGCTAGTTGACCTTATCAACACGCTTATTGTCATTAACTAATTCTTACAGCAAGCTTTGAGATCATTATCCCCTTACTGAGAAGCTAGCATGTGGAAGCAAAGGCAGACAGAATATGCAATATTCCTCCAGGCCACAGAGAAATCATTAGCAGAAGACAGATTAAAATCCTGATTCCTTGTCCATTATTTAGATGATGCCTTTTCCTTGCTAACTTTCTCTCTTGTTCAGCACACTAATGCAGTACAGTGCTTCTTAGAGCACTTGCATTTGGGTCCAGTGTTTCAGAGGAACATAACAACTATGATAATAATGGCTGAACCCTCTTGGGTTTTGTACAGAGGCCAAGAGAGGAACTGAAATAAAGATAAAGCACAGCTGTGGGATTGGGGGGCATGATTTTGAACTTCTGTAAGGTAAAGCTGCCTAAACAGATCACTAGGTAGTAGCTAACTAAGCTCTTCCAGCTTACTGGGAAGGAAACTATAACAGTTATTTCATAACCCCAGTAAATCTGTCTCATTTTACAGAAATAAGCCTAAATTGTGTGTGTCCCCCTGTCCCCTTTGCCTTTAATTTAAATGCGGGGGATTTTTCTAAGAGAAATGGTGACTTATTCTGCAAAACTCTTCAACGTGATATATAATTCTTTTCTTTTTTCAGTCTTTATTAAAAAACCCCCAAAAAACAAAACAAAAACAAACAAACAAACAAACAAAAAAATTTAAAAAAAAAAACCAAACCTTTTAGGTCTTGGCTACTTTTTTTCTATTAAATATGTCTTGGCACTCGCCTAGATTATGGAGTAATTGCTTGCACAACATCACCCTTTAAATAGGTCAGCCAAAACTCTACATCCAAATACACTTGAAGCATTGCTCAGATCTCAGACTTTTACAGTTGGGTTCTGTCTCCCTAATGGTCTGAATCAAAATTCTGGATACATCCAAATACCCTGAAGCAAGGGTACTGCAAATGCAGTTCCAGAATGTCTGGCACAAGTCTTTAATTTTCAACTAAGGCTCCTTTTTTTATTCTCATCTTTTTTCCTCTTCCCCTTCAATTAAGGCAAAAGCACATTCTTACTTCATGAAATCTAGAAGAGATTATTTTCCAGGATGTTTGATATTCATATGTGAAAAATGATAAAGTGATTAACTTGCAACACATCTTGACTTGAAACCCACAGAGAAGAGTAAAAACATGGAAATTCAGCACATATGTTTTGTAAAGAAAACCTATTGTCCTCTCTGGGAGGCTTTATTTCCCGAGATTTTTAGGCAACACTTCTTTGGCCCATAAATCAATATGGAGGAGGTCCTAGTGCTCAAGCCTCTGTTACGAGCTATAGTTGCAGAAGAGTTGTATGTGTAGTGGGAGAGGCATGAAAAGTCTGGAAAAGGCCTCTCAGGACATTACAGTAGTTGTGAATATTTGAGGTAATCACATTATATACAATGCTTATTGTTTTATTGTGGCTGATACTTGGCTTTCTATCTTAAAAGCAGTGTCAGAACTCTAATTAATCCTGAACCCTCATAGTGACACATTTTCCAAAGGATATGCAAACTGAGACTAATTTTTCTGTGTTTTTTTTTAAAGACTCCCCTTGATTTCCTTTTTAGCTCTGTGCTTTTGTCACAGACAAGCATAGGATAAGATCTCAGTATTTGTTATGTCTTACGCCCCAGGATATAATTTTGCATAACTATCTTTAATTGAATGGAATTAACTTTCCTTTATAAGTCTACAAAATATAAGGTGTGCTCAGATGCCTTACATACATGCATTATTAACATTTGTGTTAGCCCAGTCTAGTTTTGTGACTGAACTGTCTAGAAGAGCATACCAGAGCTTGGTTTAGACATACTGAAACCTGTCTTCTGGCTGCAGGTCTTGTATTCCAGCATTTCCTTTCATTAAAAAATTAACTTCATATTTACAAATTATTCTGTGCATAATGACGAAAGGGATTTATAGATACTTTCTTCTCCTATTCTTGCCATTTTAATCATCCGTTGAGCACCTAAATTTGCTCTTTTGGCATTGTTATCTCCCTCTATGCTTCCCGCAGTAACAGCTTTGATGCCCCATTAATCTCAAAAAATGCAGTTTTGCACATTGCCTCAGATTTCAGCTGCACCTTTTTCTCCATTTTGCCTTGGTCTGTTGGGTCCCCCAGGCCAACAAACATGGACAAGAGTGACAGCTTTACTTCTGTAAGGGTAATAAAAACTAGATTGTCCCAAGCTAGTCACATGCCTTCTCGAACTGCCAGCAGTCTCAGTGGTTTGTCTTGTCCTTCATCTTTTCTCAATTCACAATTCCTCCTTCTGCTTTCCCTTTTTTAATTCATCTCCTCCAAGCTCAGAGATGGAGAGATTCATGTGAAAGGAAGCTTTCTCCCTCTCTTCTAGCTCTAGGGCACCTGGAAGTGATGGTAAATAAACACTCCTCAAGAAGATGGGAGTCACAGTTATGCCCAAGGACTGCACATGCCTAAGGTTTTAACTTTTTTTGCTTGCTGGGCTGTGCTGCTGTTCTCCAGGGTTCAGCACCCACTTCCACATCTGGTGCAGAAGACTGTCTTGGGTGAGGTTTGACCTTTCTATCCATTGAATGGATATCAGAGCCAGGGGTAGCACTTCCCTACTGAGTGATGCCTGAAAGTCCCTCCAAGTTCCCATGAACATTGTACTGCACAAAAGTACTGCACAAGAGTAGCCCTCACCCAAAATAAGTCAGTCTTTGGGGTTTTTTTTTGTTTGGTTTGGTTTGCTTTTTTTGGTTGTTTTAGACCAAGTACTCACATTAAGACAGTCTGTGCCTGAGACCATGAGAAAGGAGATGCCCTTCTTGCATTCCCATGCTGCAAACACCCAAATCTGACCCTAAGTTTTCCTGCTTTTCTTCAAGTCCTAGTTATTACTGGCATGATTCATTTTTTGTTTTGTAATAGTACCCAGATGTCCAAATCAGGGTCCTGCTGTGCTTAACACCATAGACACATATAAGAAGAAACAGGCTTTATTCTGGAGAACTTAAAATTTAGTTTAGGAAGCAAATTTAATGTTGTAAATAAGGTGAAATGTAGGCTGGCACTGGTCACCACAGAACAGTGCTAAGTCGTGCACTGGGACTTCTTTGATGTAGGAGAGCATTGGTCAGTGGCCCACTGTGGGTCTATCATCAACCATTAGCTGATGTCAGTGTCTTTGCACCAGGAGCAAGTCCTGAAACAGAACTTGAAGATGAATTTAGTAGACAAAGCCATGGAGAGTGAGAGAGAGGCTTATGGCTTAGTTAGTTTTTTTCCTTCATTGCCCTAACGAGGGAACAGAAAATCCCTGACAAGGTAATACTGGATAGGCTTGGGGAACAAAAGCTGTAGAAAAATGTTAAAGGGGGGAAAAAGACTCCCTCATGCAGCAGTGAAGGGACAAATCCCAGTTCAGACAGGGAACAGTCAGATCTCAGTGAGGAAATGGTGGAATAAAGACTGGAACTGAAAGAATGAAGAAGAGAAAAGGGGTTTCAAAAGGTTAAGCATTTTTATTTAGTACAATAATAATTCCCCTTTGGATCTGAAACACCTAATTTTCTATTTTCTATTCATAAATTACTAAGAAATGTATCCAATTTATTATTTTATGAATAAAAGCATGTTTTTCTAACAGATAACATAAGTAATTTTTCAGAATAGTGGTCATTTTGCCTGGGGTATAGGAGAAATGTGCTCTTCATTTAATCGACCATTTGGTGGCAGTACACATTAGCCTCTCTTCTGCGATGATAATATTCATTATGGTTGTATCTCAATTTTGTTGCTCTTGAATGTGTCAAATGCAGGAATGAAATCTCTACGTGAAGACTGCAATGCTAATCTTAGTGTTCTTAAAAGCCACTAAGATGTATATGGGACATTCATATGAAGAAAATGTCCATTAGCATTTCATAGTAAGTCTTCCAGATGCAACAAAGTTCATTTTGCTTCCTACCATTGTTTCTTCTAGTAGTGTAATATATTTTTATAGAAATTTTGCTTATAATGAAGTATTGAGAGTATGCCTGTATTACTTTCTTCCTTACATGCAAATTAGGATGAAGACAAAATAATGTTAATGGCACGCACACAAAGAAATTCCACCTACATGGAAAAAAACACTTCCAGGACTTCCCCTGGTAAGAAGGATGTGTTACCACATGCCTGCAACTCAAAGTACACTACACTGTGGGTGAACAGTTCTGTCTGGTACAGTTTAGAGAAATGCACAATATCCTGTTTTTAATGCAGCACAGGTGTTGGCACATCGAAATACTAAGACTTATTAAATCATATATATATATATATCATCATGAAATCAAATTTCTATTTCCAGTACTTGCATACTAGATCAGAGTGTTAAAACTAAGAGGAGGGGGGTGAAAAGGGATCAGTTATGATGCTCATAGTGAATGATACTTGCTAATCTCTGTTTTGATCTAAGCAGTATTTCATTAGACTGTTTATTTTCACTAAGATGCTTTTTGAGCTCTTTTATTGAGCTACGATGCTTCTTGGGAAGTGTTTCTGGCAGTGGACAAATACCATCTGCAGTAGAGTAAACCTGAGTAAAAAAAAGCTCATTATGCAAACTGAAACCAGGAAAGGACCCTAGAAAGGGACTGAGGAGAGAACGTACAAAAGCAGTGGCAGGATGGAAGGGCAAAAGGACACTGAACTTCAGTGCTGGACAACAGTCCAGCTTCAAACTAAACAACATGTAGTCAGGTTGTATTAGTGTTACTGTGTACTCTGAAGCAGGCTGCAGCCACCTGCAAGTCGTTCCTGGAAGCACAGAAATTTCTGAAATACAGACATGGAGGAGTATAAATTAGCAAATAGATAGCTAAGTATTTACGCATGGTAGTGCATATCTATATGAAAAGGGAGAATGTAAGTTTTGCATTTTCACATCTCTGCAAATATTAAAAAGGTAATTCAATATATGAGCTGAGTTAATAGCCTTAACTTTGGAAGCCCCTCACTTTTCAACATAAGCTTCAGATGCACTAAGAGCTAATACAAACATACTAGTTTGTATTAGCCCTTGGTTTTGCTAAATGCTTGAATAGAGAACTGGTGTTTTAATTTGATCTTCTCTGGTTTGACGGTGTGGCTTCCTACAATTTATAGGTTTACATTTACTCAGTACAGGACATTTATAAAACTTCACAACACCTGTCTGCAGTAGACAAGTGTCACTACTCCTGAGTTTGGTTCTGGAAGTGAAAGAACCAAACCACTTAAAATATTGCAATGCCATAAAGTGATCAGAAATATAGAAATAGCAACATTCTTGGGGTGGGACTTTTAGTAGTTTCTGAGTCATTACTATATCCTTGCTTTTGTGTCCATATATTACACTGCGAACACCACCTGATTCAGCTTAGAATTTAGGTATTAATTTAAAGCATAGCTTTTTCCAGTAACAACCCAATCCAAACTAAGAATTACTAGGTATCCTTGAAAGTTGTTTGATATTTTGCGATGAGGCTTGGACATACTTTATTAGTTAACAGTAGATGCAGTGTTTGAGTGGTACCTGCAAGTACTTATTCCTACCATTGGGAATACCCAAGTTACTGTAAATCAAATAAGGCTTGGGATTTTTACTGAAGACCTAAATAACAGAAGAGGTAGAGGTGCCACCTTCTCTTCACCCCCAACAACTGTAAAGGAGCTCTCCTGTATCTCCTAGAATGAAAAGGTTTCACTGGCTAAGGAAAGTTTCTTGAAGTTTACAGTTTCAACAGCTAAGAGGAAGATAAGCAATATAGCAGGCCCTGATATAATAAGCTACTGCTTGCAATGGTGGTGCCTGATTTTTAATGAGCATGTGCTTCAGTTGCAGGAGTGACTTGTGATGGGGAAATCACCCTGGAAGGTGGATAGACCCATTGCACACTTACACAGTTGTTTTGCCTTCATTAGGAAGGATCTGAGTTTCCTAAGCTTGCTTGTGCCAGGACTTTGTCATTAATTTGTCACCACAGAGCCATGCATTAATTTGGCCACTCTGTGTTTGTCCTTTGCACACTATATTCTCTAGTAAGTACAAACTAACTTATTTTTGCTGCTGTTAAGGAGTGAATTCCCTGAAGAGTAGGCAACAGGACAGTTAACACAAACAATCCTGTGCCTACACCATGCTTGCAATGACTTGCTCATCTGCCAGGAACCAGAGTAAATACAGAATAAAATCCTGCTGAGGACAGCCTTGCTTCTGTTTCTACAGTGAAGTGGATGGAAAAATGTACTCATAGCTGTATATTTTCCTGCTATCTGCATGGCTTGCCAAATTGTGTGAAAACTATAATCTGCCTTGTCTTCACTAAGATTTTTGTATTGTGGTAGTCAAAATAGTTAAGAACAAATCAATTTTTCTTATAAGGAAGCCCAGTAAATAAACTTAAGGGTGGGGTTTTTTTAAACCCTAAACCTACCCAACCTTTTGAATTAGTGAGTCTGTCAATGAGAATAGCAATTCCAGTATGCATCTACCATTTGCTGAGTTGGGGCACAAATATATTTAAGTAACATGATTCTTGGCCAATGGATACAAAACCCAAAAACTTTTACCTTGGAGGAATCCCAGTGAACAAAACACATTTATGCTTTAAAGGAATTTGTCTTCTCATCTGCAGTGGAACCGTCTGGGCTCAAATTACTTGTGCTGTGTTCTTCCTTCTAGTTATAAGTCTATTATCATAGAATATGCTGTTTGAAAGGACCCATCAGGATCATTGAGCCCAACTCCTGATCCTGCACAGAATGCGCCAATATTCCAACCATGTGCCTGAGAGTGTTTCCCAAATGCTTCTTGAACTCAGAACATCTTAGCGCTTTGACCACTTCTCTGGGGAGCCTGTTCCAGTACCTGACTATGCTCTGAGTGAAGAATCTTTATAATACCCAAACTAAACCTCCCCTGACTCAGCTTCATGCCATTCCTTTGAGTCCTGTCCCTCGTTCACGAGAGTGAAGAGATTAGTACCCGCCCCACTGCTTCCCTCATGGGGATGTTGAAGACCACAGTGAGGTCTCCTCTCAGTCTCGTCTTCTCCAGGTCAACAGACCAAGCGATCTCAGCTGGTCCTCAGGAGACTTCCCCTCCAGACCCGTCACCATCTTTGTTGCCCTCCTTTAGGCACTCTTCAGTTGCTTAATGTCTTTTTTATATTGTGGCACCCTAAACTGCACACAGTATTCAAGGTGAGGCCACACCAGCGCAAAGCAGGACAATCCCCTCCCTTGACCAGCTGGCGATGCTTTGCCTGATGCCCTCCAGGACATGGTTGGCCCTCCTGGCTACCAGGGCACTGCTGACTCAGATTCAACTTGCTATTGACCAGGACTCCCAGGTCCCTTCCCACAGCAGACCATGACCCTACAGTCTAGTGGTTAGGCTTACAGCTGAGGGGCATAGTTCAAGTGTCTTTTTCCATGGTCATTCCTATAATTTAACTGTATTATCTAAAATGCAGATACTGTCCTGGGAGCAAAAAAAACCCAGAACTTCTCCTACCAAGCTAAGCCATTTATTCACTTAAACTACTGAATCGTGTTTGACCCCATAAACCTTGAAGTCTTGTCAGTGCAGTGGAGTACCTGTGGAGTCTACATCTGCCCAAAATGGTTTTATCTGATGGCAGGACATTTCCGTCAAAGGGACAACATATGACTCTGAATCATTTCATATAGAAGAGGGAACTAAACTTGATTAGCTATGCCAAGATGGGTCAGTGTAGCCACAAACTGAGCAACTTTGGAGGAAAATTTAAGCTGAAAAAAGTCAACTGCCCATTAACCTCAGGTGTCTCCAGGGGCAGACAAGTATTTTCACTGTCATGTTTTGTACTTAAATTCCTAGCTCCCCAATGAAGTGCTTAAGTCCTCTTTTGAAGGTGGCTCAGAGTCATCCTTTGGTCTGAACATAGCACATTAAAAGTCACTGCTTTCTCACCTTAGGTTTGGGTGAAAAGTTCATGGAGTTCATGAATATAAGCCAGTGATCATGAAAGTTTGGCAAACACAAGCTAAGGTGGTTCAGAGAGCTGTGAGTCTGGCAGGCCTTCTGTGGTTCATACATCCTCAAAGCAAGAGAGATTATATTTACCCTCCCAAGCACTAGCCTGATCAGAGCACAGAGCAGAAGGCTGGGAGGAAGCAGAAACCTGGTAACAGTGTGCCTGTAAATGCTGTGACGTTGTTGATCCCCCTGTTAGCACTGCCTAAACTGCTGCATGCACAGGGAACTGCACTTCAGTAAGCTGGCAAGATGTTTGTAATATCCTGGCACTGTGTCTGATTGCTTACAGGTGGCAAAAGAAATCCCAACATCCACGTTGAAAGCGCCTTTGCACAATATTAGACACTGCAGCACACACTGGAGACAGGTGAGAAAAATGCATCTGCAGCTCCTACTAATGTGTCTCTGTGCATTTACAAGGAACTTACAAGTAAAAATGACAGAAAAGCAGTTGAAAGGTCTCTCTTGCAGTCACCCAGTGATACCTTCCACATGAAGTTTGAAACCACGGGGTTCTCTCCAGCGCTTCACACTTACCAGGCCCCTTGCATGCTGACAGACTCAAAGATGTGGAGTACATTTTGGGCTCTATGGTACAAAGGTAAAATAAATGTCTTAATGAAAAAAATTAAAGAGAGTAAGAAAGAAGTCAGGAAAAACGTTCTAGTTTTAAAATGCATATTCATGGGTAATCTTGTTTGGACTGGAGTGTGTGGAGCTTTTTTGCTACTAACCTCTAGGTGAATGGCTTATTTTAAAGACAGTAAAAATACCATGTTGTGCAGGTGCCTCTATGTGCGGCTAGATTTCCCAGGAGGATGTCAGGGACTGTAACCACAGCATTGGCACTCCCCAGTGCTCTGCACCATCTGCAGCATGCGAGGTGGAAGCAGCTGCAGTCCTGCACAGCCCTTTCCATGGGTCCTTCTCCCCATCACCATGCTGTTCAACTCCAGACCTCTGTACCAGAAATCCCAGACTTGAGGCTGTTAACCAAAATGCCACCTGAATAGAGCAGAAACTAGTAAATGAGTAATAAAGGAATTTGAACACCAGAGGGCAATTAGAAAAGAAGCTGAAATGGGAATAATTAGATAATACAATTCTAAATGAACAGTGAATGTTAGTTAATCCTGTTAACTATTTATGATAAATAGAATAAGTGGCTTGTCAAAGTACTGCTGGTTCTTCTATGGTTTGATAGATCAAGCTTAGTTACTGTTAGAACCACATTATGCTTTGTTTCCAACTGATGAAGGAATAAGATTGATTTGAAACATATGGTGAAAAATACTGCAGTTCTTTGTTTGCATCTGTTATACTTTTACTTGTTAGTAATTGGTTCACAAGTTACTTTTCTATTTTTTTTGTTGTATTTTTTAATATATTAAGTGAAAACAGAGACTTTTTAGCAGATGCACAAATAAGAAGATAAACATCTCAGAAAGCTTTGAAGCAGTGCTCTGTTTTTTCTCCAGTTTGTTTTATGTCTCTTGGACTACATACAGGATTTTCTGCTGGTGAACACGGGCGTAAAGGCTTTTTATTGGGTCACTTGGACCTGGTGAATATCTGACATCCTATAATAGCATTTTTCAAAGACATCAGATTGTACCCAAAGTAGTACCACCTTTTTCTGTGGTATGCTTGTATCTTTTGAAAGAGTTAACTTGTATTGTATCAGAAGAGTTCTGAAGGAAGTTCCAGAGTGTTTATTTAGCTAAAAACAAGGCACAGTCACATGATTAGTTCTTTCAAAATGCCTTCAAACTGTGAACAGCTCAATAGTTAATTTTTAAGGATGTGATGTGCAGTGCATTCATAACATTTTCACATCTTTATTCTCCTGTAAAAAGAACAGCTAATCATAACCCCGTGACTCATCCCTGTGCGTGTATACCAAAGCAACCCTAAAAGCCAGTGGAAATTACAATGTGTGTGCTTCAGTACAATCAATTTTGTTTGTTGTTTTAGTGGCATGATTCCTGTTTACAGCAATCAAGCCACTGTATTAAACAGAATAAATCAATAGGGTGATAATGTAGCTGTTTACTGTACTTATAGACTTGCCTGTGACTATGTCTAGGGCACACCATATGCTACTACACAATGTTCTTAATTTTTATTTCCTTTGGACAAAGGTTGACATAAGTCACAGATACTAGCAAATCCCACCATGCTACAAAATGTAGCATTTATAGGAGATACATATGGTACATATTTATAGTGAGCAGAATAAGGACTTGTTTCAATTATGCGTGTGGATTATCTCTTTGAAGAAAAGAAAAAAAAAAGAAAAGTAGGTGTTAGCTCATGCCCATATAAATCCAGGGGTAAAACATGCCTAAAACAAAACCCCCTTTACATGCTGTTACTTGTACATGCACAGTAACATGTTTAAGGCACAACTCTGAACAAGATACATAGACATATGTTGCTATGAATCTTGGAGAATGCACTGTGCTTACATTTTTCAAGCTATGCAACAATTTCTGCAATAGATTTATGCTGTGCCAGAAAAGAACAATATATGGATATCCTGTGGACATGAACAACATATCTTCAATACATATCAGATGCATATAGGTGGATGAGCAAGTTACTGTTGGCTAAATTAGGAAGTAAACTTGCTGCATTGCAAACTGCTGTTTGTAGTATCATCCTATGCACATATTAATACCTACTATATCTTGCACATGTACACAGCACACGCTGTCTGTCTCTCGTTGAGATGTAAAGAACATCATCTCTGGTAGAGGACATGGTAGAATCACAGACCACAGTAACTTTTCCCACAAATTTACTCTGCAGCAACGAGCTCATTGGAGAAAAATTACAGACAGTAAAACTGGATCAGCCAGTTGTTATAGAGAGTTTGTGCATGTCCATTCTGTAAGGTGGATATTGCAGACTGGGGATCACATCCCTTTTCTGAGAGACACAGGAGGACCAGGGAGAAGCAGGAGCAGGAGGCAGGAGGACTTTTTGCAGAAGAACCTCCATGCAGAATACCACTTCCTGATTTAGCACAGAATTTATCAGATAATGATATTGTCACAGGGTTTGATTTTCATGATTTTTAGGAGAGTTATATGCATCCACTTTTTTGGGAGGGCTATATGCATCCACTTTCTAAACTATGTTGTGTCTGAAAAAAAGCAAAAACAAAACAGTTGAAAGCAGCATTACTTTCCAGCGACACGGGGAGGGTGTGGGAGGTTGGAGAGGGGGAATGGAGATTAACGGTGTCTGTAACTAAGTTACATTTTCTTTCTGTATTACTTTGTGTATTCCCTTGCAATTTATTCATAAAGAGTGACAACTTGAAGACTCCTGTGTTATTTTCAGCATGAGTTTTCGGGAGGGTAACGACCCTGGTTCTCTCTTCCCAAATACCTTATTTCAGTCATTTCTAGAGTGCAGAACTGCTGCCTCCACAGTGTACCCGTCGAAAGAAACTGCAGCATGTCATGGTCTGAAAACTTTACATTCCCCAGAGCATGCTACATTTGGCCCTTCTCCCTCTGTCTTCCAGAGACTTCCAAATCTTCCCTTGAGGCATTCTTTGGCAATTCTCTAAGTAAACCTTGCTTTGTTTCCGTGGGTTTCTGCTTCCTTTCCTTGGGTTTTGCTCTGTGTGAATGAGTTATGTTCCTGAGACTCTTGACAGATGATGGCTCATTCCTACAACTCCTCTAGGGTCTTTTCCAGGGCCCACATCATACCAGGTAGCAAAACTTTCCTTTGTTTTCTTTGATAGCTTTTCCATAATGACTTTGCATAATAATTATTTGTAAAATTAGATCTGTGTGTCTAATAAAATGAATACACATTTTTTCAGATTATTTGACATTTTATGGAATTCTATTTATTTGTGTTTCAATTAACTTTGTTAACAATGGCAAAGTTAGTAATGATATTTGGCAATCAAAACACATTATGAAGTATGTGAACAATACAAGGTTAGCTAAGTTAAAGGAGATGTTGTACAGAGCATTTCAAATTGAATTTGGATAGTGGCAAGCATCTGTGTGTTTGGAAATCTCTAAATTTCTGCCTGAAGGGTAAATTGAAGCTTATATAAACAAGAACTTGTGATCTAATGTTTGGGCTTTTACTGACACAGACACAAAGACACACACATAAACCTCTATGGGAGGTTACAAAAGATAGGGAAAAAGGAGAGAGAAGAGTAGAGGAAGAGATGAGACATGTTAGCTATCTATTTAATGTTTTTCACTGATGTAATACAGTCTGGCAAGCCATTTTCCACAGTTCCACCAAATCAGACCTGTAAAAGCAATTATCTGTCATCATAATGTGAATCAAGCTTGAACTGCTGTGGTTCTGAAAAGCGTGACAAAGTTAATTGAAATTTAGGCAGTGAATAGTTTTCACTTCCTGAGATAAGGTGTGTTTTCAGGGGAAGTTTGTTGCTATGTTGGCTTTACTTAACTGTTCTTAAGTCTGTTGTTAAAGGATTTGTGTTATTTCTGTGGGTGGATCATAGTCTCATCCAATTATGACTTCAGTAGAGCCAAACTTTGTGTCATATGCTTTACTAGCCCATACTGGTTTGCACATTCCTTTCACTTCACAAGAAGGTTTAAAAAAAAAAAAATAAAAGAGGCAAAAATTCTCTCTCAAGTGATTACAAACAGTACTTTGGAAGTATCGAATTTTACTGCATGTACATTTCACTCCAAAAATACCATTTTGGTGGCCTAGCGGTGTATTGTTTTAGTAACTAATAGAATTTTAGTAACTAATAAAATTGTTTGAAATCTGGCAAAAAAAAAAATTAGTTCTCACCCTGGAAGTCAAATGTGATATATTCCTAGGTTTCCTTGGCAAGATATCTTCTAATCTCCTGATTGTAATGCAGCAAGCATTTGCTTTCATGTGGTGTTACATCTTTTTTAAAGCAATCTCTGTATTAAAATGGCCTACTGTTAACAATTGAAATCCTGAAGGCATCCATGGCATTGGTACTAGTACAAGTATCGTAAATATTGTATGGAAAGAAAACTGGAACTTTCTGATTCCCTGGGGTATATCACATGACTTATTGTCTTTTTCTTTTTCTTTCTTTTTCTTTTTTTTTCTTTTTTTTTTTTTAGCCCAGTTTTTCTCTAAAATAATTGCAAATTTTGGAATTTCTCTGTGCCAAGTTAGGAGAAATATCAAAATTACCGTTCCATTTTTGAGGAGGTTTTTTTTTAGGACTGACTGTTTTGATTTTTTTTTTCTTTCTGATGTTGGCTCTTAGTTCTTGCTCTCAAGGCCTTTTCACTTCTCACAGAGAACAACTTTTTGTCACTTTGAAGAAAAAAAAATTCTGAAGATTTTATTAGATGGTATTAAAATAAATCTGTTTTGTGAAAGTAGAATCGATATTTCTGTAAATGTTTCCAGGTAAGATATACCAGAAATATAGAAAGGACCTGTGGCTCTAAAAACAATTTCTCAGTTAAGACTTGGCTAAAAGGAGAAAGAAGCCTTAGTCTTCTTGTCAAATCTCACATGATATAAAAGGCCAAAATAGCGTTACATAATAGTTGTTGGAATATTTCTTCTCAAAAAGAAGGCTCCTTTATGGTAGCCTTCTGCTGCTCCCATTTCATCTTCCCTCTGGCCTCCAGCATTCCCTAAATATCTCTGAGGTGAGAAAGAAACCAAAAGTGAGGATGCAAGAGAGGATCACACTGGACTCTAATCTAGCAATTTTGTGCAGTTATGAGGCTCCCAGGAGTAGTGCAAGACCTGACGTTACTACGTGAGATTTAAATTTAATCTCCATCAAGCCATCAAGGTCCAAACTGACGCCATGGAAGTCAATCTAGCTTTTAGAGACAGCAGAAGGGTTTAGACTGTACATAACAGGTTTCCATGACCTCACAATTTAACCAGAACATATTTCTGTATATTAATACTTATTTTCAAATGAGCCTGTATAAAACCTGCATATCCCAGATCTATTTGCACTTGTTGGTCATTTGTGACTAATGCTCAGAACTGGGCATCCCCAAATTGATTCTGTGCCTGGGAAACCCCTGGAATTGTACCTGCAGAAAGTTAAAGCCCAGCATCCTATCAGGTACCATTTGATAGGATGACACAAACATGGGCAATGCAGCTGACCCTGAAAGAGTAGCCTTCTCCTTTCCTACTGCTCAGCCAAATGCACTTATTTGATTATAACAGTTCTAATCAAGCCCATTATAATGCAGGGAAGTTTTCCAGGACAGACTTTATTGCTAGAAATAGGCTAAATGACCCTTACTGGAAGTGTTCTTTCCCTATAAACTAGTTATATTGTCCTGCTTCTTGTTTCTGGTGCAAGGTCTAATTTTGAACATGCAAACAACCTTCCAGTTTTCCCCCATCCTCTCTACCCTCTGGAGACTGTTCCATTTTTGAACACTGAAGCACACACACTAAGAAGTATTACATTTTTCCCATCTGGCCTGCAGCCATACCCCCTTTTAGGCAATGAGCTCACTGGATCTCATAAGCCATGGCAGGGTTAGGCTAGGTCAACAAGTACTGGAGAGATCTCCAAGGAGAGGTTGGATACTGAGGGAATCGTGGGTGGCATTTCAGTAGGTGGCATCCCTTCCTTTGGAGCTCATCCCAAAATGCCACTGCCAGGTGGATGCACATGTGCAACCCAAGTTGAAGTTGCCCCCCATGTCCATGGAGGTCACAAGAGGAGTGTCAAGTGTCCTCTCAATTTCACAGGTCTGGCACTCATGGCTGCTGAGCCCCATGCAGCCACTGGATAGGATGTCCTTCACAGACACGTACCACCATGCAGTCCCTCTGCGAGAGATACGCCATGTGGGCTTGGAGATCTCCAGGTCCATCTGTTCTGTCACCTGCTACCTGGAACCTGCCAAAAAAAACTCATAAGGATCAGGTGAGAAGAAACCCAGGGAAGCTTTCCCTTGAGAATATTTGGACCTTGCAGGAGCTGGGAGGCATGAAGCCAAGATGAAATCTGGCCTAAGTAATGAGATCCAATTGCCCAAAATCTCCTCAAAATGTCAAGTGGATAAAATTTGCCTGGCTTCCAGCACCCTCTGCAGCTCTTGGGTCATGATGTTCTGCATCATCTGCAGCTGTTTTTTCTTCCATTGCAAAGCCTAACACTTTCTGATTTTTAGACTTTAGGATTGTAAAACAGTGTTTGAAATCCAGAAAACCTAAAGTAAAAGGGCTCCCTAGTCAGTGGACTTCCAGCTTTTTTTGCTCTGGCACCCATTCACACAGTAAGAAACAAATCAGCTTCTGAAGCACTCAGTTCCCTTCCCTGAGATCTGTTGGGCATTTTGTAGTTCCCAAAATATTTAACTCCCCAGACCACCTGGGAGAGCCCCACAAACCACTGGTGGTCCACAGACCACAGTCTGAGTGCTGCTCTGTTAGGCTACTGGTTAAAAAAAAGGAAATTAAACACAGAAAGCTGTTAAAAAGACATTGCATGTGAGTCATGGTTCCACATTAAGTAACACTCATACAGAGCACTTGTCTTGTCTGCCTGGGTGAGAGCTCCCCACCTTCTGTCTCTAGTCTCTATCCTAGTAATATCATATTTTCTTATTACAGAAATGAAAGAAATGCTAACGCTTTGTCTGAGAAACAGTGAAGTGATAGAAATAGAAATGTAATGAGAGGTGTATGTCTGAATACAGCACCTGTATTTCTGCTTCCTACATGGCATGAAACTTGTTTAAATTAAATTTGTCAAAGAATACCACTTTTTCACATTCTCTCTTTCTGAAGTACACCCTAGTGCAACCAGAATCTGTCTCTTTGTTCGCTCAGTGTTGGGCTGGAACAAGCTTGCTTCAGCCTCGCCTGCCAACTGATAGGCTCATGCAGAGAAAGTGTCTAGTGGCCACAGATTTGTGCAGTTCCCTGTCTGATTTTGAAGCCATTTTTTAATGAGCTAATTTTTATGGCTGCAGACTCACTCAGGCTTTCAAAAAAAATATTCAGATCTGGGGGAAAGACTGCTGTGCAACAGTGGTCCATTATGACTGCAGTCTATTATTATTCTTCTTTCATCAGATTACGGATGTTGTCCCCTCAAGGCACAGATATGAAGATGCACCACACAAAATACAATACAATTCTGCAGCTGACAGCAGAAGAAGGTTTTTTCCCTTGACATTTTCCCACTTTCAGGTGTTGGAGCCAGAATATACTGCTAGTTTGTAGGGCTGTTTTTGACATGGTCACATCTGTATCTGGATGTCTCAGTTCAGCCCCTGCCTGTTAATGCGCATGGAGCAAGTAGAGCTCTGAATTTGGCTGATTCTTTCTGAGAAGCATTGCGACCAAGGTCTGGATCTGTCACACTTGGGACCTGCTCCCCACACTGGGTGGGATGATCTTGTGCAACTCATGGCAAAGGAGGAGGGACAGAACAATAGCTGTCTGCCAGCCAGAACATAAAAAAAGAATTGTCAAAAATGTCAAAAATGTGGTTACTGATGCACACAGGGTTATTGTCAGGCCTTTGTAGTGGTAAAGCGAAACCTTATATTTTCAGATAGTGACTTATTCCTAAGGCTATTGGTTACCTTCTCTCAGTATTGCGCTGGAGGTGTGGATAGTGGATAGACAAGGCAGGGCTGCCAAATCCCTCAGTTGTATGAGGCGCACTGAGTTTGTCAGGCTGGAAAGCAGCTGGCCATGCTATCACAGCAGTAGGACGAAGATCACTGCCCTTCCTGCACCAGGGCTGGGATCTTAGAAACTGCCTCCCAGCAGAAAGGCAAGACTTCTAACTTTTATGATTCCAGGTATCTTTTTGTGAGAGCAAAATTTGGTTCACCTTTTTAAAGCATTTCCCAGTGAATGAATGACACTGACAACATTTCAGCAAGACTTGGGAGTATAAAGGTAGAAAGAAAGGAAGGAATGATGCAGATAGGACTCTCCAGAAAAGCTCTTGCTAAGACTGGCTGACATACAAATTGTCCAGCTGGTATTTGTTGCCCATCATCCAGCTGATCTCAGACTTGAGACCACCAACACTGTTCCTCTGTGGTGTGTGTGTAAAGGGGAGACTGAGGGGATTTCCAGAAGTGTGTTGGCCACTTCTGTGTTCTGAAATTGATATTCTGAGCTTGGAAGATGGACCCATGGTATCGACAACATTAACAGTACTAATGGCAACAGGAAAAAGTTTTGGTAATAATACTAAGAACAGTATTTTTTTCAACTGAATTCTCAGAACCACTGTTCAGTATGCAGATAAGGGAAATTTCACTATGCCTCCAGCAAAGTGAATAGGATATGACCTAACCTTCCAGCAGTAATGCTAGAACATTTTTGATGGTAACACATTTCCTTTGGTTACTTCTAGCAGATTTGCATATCAATGTAATGCAAATGAAATGTCGAACTGCTCTTCACTGCCAGACACTTTAGTATTTACTTGGAGAAAAGGTTCATAAAGTAATTAATCTTGCACTTCTAATTTTTACTTTGATAAGCCATTTGACACATCTTAGTAATTCTAGAAGTAGTAAACAGAAAAATTGTTAAGAAAGCACTTGAAAATCACTTCCATGACTTCTGGCATAAAGAGTAGAACTTATGTCCCAGTCAGGTGAGTTAGCACAGAGCCTTGTGGAACAGATTTTTCCCTATGAGCTTGGCTGCTGAATTTCATTGGTTTCTACACAGAACATCAGCATTAGAGGGTGCAAGCTACCAGAGGGTGAAAGGACAGAGATCCGGCCAGAACCATGGATAATTCACAGAGCACCCTGTCACACCACAACCACTTCCCAGATTGAATCCAGAGGAGAAGCTGAACAGAGATAGAGACTCACAGAAGGACACAAGACCCTCGTATACCTCTCTAATATCCAGCAATGTATGCAGAGCAAAACCAAGAGATGCTTCTGGTTGGAATTTGAAGTTTGACAAATGTATGTCCATGTGAACATTCAGTAATACCATAATTTGGGTTATGGGCACAATGTAGGTAAAGCCAAATATCACCTAAAACCAGAAGACAAGCTTCAGAGCAAAAACCATCATGTTAATTGGGGACGTTATAGTGCAGGCAGAAACACTATTAAATAATTCTGGCATTTGAGAAAGGGCTACGAAGTGCACATGGACATAGCTCATAGCAAACTATTTGATGGATATTTAGCACTTTTGAAGTTAGTTTCACCATCCCCCCACATCTTAGTACACAGAACTCTCTGGCCCAGGAATGGTCTGGATTACTGTGGGAGCTAAATAAACCCTTAACCATAATAAATATGGAATGGTGCAGTATTCCCTTGTTTGCTTCATGGAAAACAAGGCATGATAGCACTTACTTATGAGTTTATTGCTTTTTTATATGTCTCTGTTCAGTCCATGCACCTGGTGCCTTTTGATGATTCATTTTAATGTGTTCAACACATGCGCATACACAGACTGAGATCAAGATAGAGAAGCACTATAGTTTGAGTATCCAAGGATCTATGCCCAGTCAGTTGTTGACAGTGACAGAGTGACAAATGCTGTCAATATTGTATAATGGGGGGGGAGGAAAAAAAAAATCAGAAAATTTCGTCCTGGAAAATTCTGAAAAATACAGGTTTTACAAAGGTTTGGTGATATAAGCAAAAAGTCACTTAAGCACATATTTCCCTTGAAGAATGTAGATGGTTTCAGTATTTGAAGTCAGGCACACGCATATGTTCTGTGGTGATCCAAAGCTGTTACTGCTGAATGTGTATGGCTTTATCTCTGTTCCCCCTTCTAGTATGATAATTTTTGTCAGATTTATGATTTACTGTAGATTTGTGACATACACCAGACTGTCATTCTTCATAATTAGGTAGCTGAAGTAATCTCCAAAATATTTAGCATCATACCTACAATGTGTGTTGATGGTACTCAGTAGGTTTTGCTGAAATTTTTGTGTTTCCTTATAAGGCTATGTGGTACCCCATATTGAAGAAGAATCCAGAGACAGAAAATAATAAC
>JAWWMA010000100.1:54529081-54546241 GCA_035041425.1 Mionectes olivaceus | reverse complement strand
CCCTGGTATTCCAAAGTACCAAAAGCTGTCTTTGGACTGCTTTTTCAGTCTTGTTTCTTTACCTTTAAGAGCACAGATTACTTTTATTAGATAGGCAGACAGACAGAAAGACAGATAGATAGATAGTTATGGCTAAAAGTACCACAACAGAAAAACAATGTTTTTCATTTAAATTGTTTTGCTTTTCAGTCAGCTTGTCTTACTCAAAAGCAACAGAAGACCCTTGACTTCATTTATATTTCAAAGCACAGTCACTCTTAGACATCTGTTTTTGTGGAAGTTTAAACTACTTTGCTGACTTTGTTACTTTATATAAATGTTTAAAGACAATTCAATAAAGTGCAATTTCTTTGAGACAGGTACTATCATGTCAGTTTGAGGCAATCATGGCCATGCCTCCTTACATGTTTCTAATGCCATTTGATAGGTGTCACTGACTTTTATGAAAATCTTTGAGGCACTTCCTTAAAAACTGTGTTTGGAATTACTGTACATATCTCTTTCCTGGCCTCTGGCTGAATCTTACAATGTAAATAGGTTCATATGGCTGGCACAGAGAGGGATAAGGTGTGTATTACTAGAGCCAGTACTTCAAAGGGGTATGCATGGTTTCAACCAAAATTAAGAACAGGAGAGCCCTGAATAGACACTTCTCCTTTTTTTTTTTTTCTTCTCTTTTCTTTTTTCCTAGTTCTCTGTTTGGATGAAGAATGTCTGGAGTGAAGCTTTCCAAAGAATTATTTTGAATAATTTAAATAAAGTTATATGTTATCCTACTTGGACTTTTTTTTGTTTTGAAATTGTTCAATTTGAGGCATAACAGCTTAGCAAACAAAATAAGGATATTAGAACTTCACAATAGATCTATTATCAGCATTTTGAACCAAGAAAAAGACAAATTGCAATTACCAAAAATTATTTTAAAATATTACTAACAGAAAAAAACAACACAAATTACTCTTAAAAACATAGAAAATCTGTATACAGTAAAACACAAGCCTGTCATACATAACTATTCTATTGGAGAATCTATATTCATTAATATCATATTCATATTTAGGGGTGAGAACTGCAACTGAATTCATAATACAAAGTTCATTCAACTTACAGCTTATACACCCTTAATGTCCCTAGAAGAGTGAAAATAAGTATTTTGTTATTTCATTTCAAGCTTGGAATAAAAACTATGCAAGAGCAAATATTTTTTAAAATGCTTTCATTGCAACCAAGAAGACACAACTGAAATAAAGTGCACTTGGTCTCATTAGCATTGCATTTGGCCTGCAAGTACCAGTGTAAAAGATGTGCCCCAAATGCTGGACAGTTATTTTTTGTTGTAGCTGCAAATAGTCTCGTTTACTAGGGTCAGGCAAGCAAAAACTTACCTCAGATTAGAGTGAACAGACTTCAAGGCCAGGCTGGAGAAGGGTACCATACTTGCACATAGAAGCTTTTAGAAAGAATTACAAAATTTTTAAAACTTTCTTCTCTAGCTTACAGAAAATTATTTTATGCCACATCTGTTTTTGCCAAAAGCCACCCATTTAATCGTTTTTTCCTTCTATTTCCTTCCTCCAGTGTGTATTTTAGGTACTACTTCTGGGGTTATTTTCATAATAGCAGTGCACATTTTAAAGTAAGAAAAGAAGGATTTCGGTTCTGAAGCCATAGCGGTTACAAGAAAGAAGCCCAAATACAACTTTTTTTGGAGTATCTGTTCAAATGGAGGGCAGCAGCCCTACAACAGCTTTTGCCCTATATACAGACAGGATACGGGCAATCCTAATGAATTCATACAGCATTTTATAACCAAGTTTTTCTGGGACCACTCAGTTTCTGCTACAACACCACCACAGAGGAAGGATACTCACTACCATCCAGACAGTAACACCTCCTGTCTAAAAGCAGTTTGCTGGACACAAATAATATTACAACATTTTTTTCATCTCACCAATAATACATCCTCTCATTCCTACTACTTGTAAACAAAACAGAAAAGAAAGCACCAAACTGGTTTTGCTGAATAGAGTTATATGAGAGACATGAAACCAAGTGAGTAATAATTATGAAGTGACAAGAAAAATGATGATGTTATGCTTATGTTTATAGGAGACAAAAATCCTAAAATATCACCTGCAGATTGTGAATCATGTTGTATCTGATAGTTTTGGTCTTTTCTCAGAATATTAACAAAATATTGTTACACCAGTTGAAAGCAAGTGTTACTTTAATCTTCTGCATGCTGTGGAAGAAAAATCATCATTGGTTTCATCCTGCAGGTATGACTGATAGTCTACTGAAGTCTGTAGAAACCATTATACAACTTCAGTGACAAGCAGGACCAGACTCAATACTAGGTACTTCAGAAGAGCAGTAAAGATGGAATTTAATGGTGTATTTAGTCTTGAGGACCTGATCTACAGAATAGTAAAGAAACCTGTTTTTAACTATAGGAACAAATAATGTAAAGAATGTTTGCCAGGACAAAGTGGAAAGATGCTATTGATGCAAAGACTGGGCAATATAATAGACCTGAAGAAATAGTGTGAGAGACTACTCACACCAAGCAGATAGTCCAACTATCTTCATTACAAGTAAGCTAAGAATCGGGTTAATTAAAAAAATAAAATGTATCCATATTTTTTCTCTCAGAGACTCTAAAATACTATCTAAAAAATACTGTAAATCGCTGTGTTGCTAACTAAGCAAAGACTAGTAAAAATTTGCTAACATTTGGTTCTCCTCCAGAAAACTATATGAAATTTGATTTTCAGTATGGTCAACTCTGAAAAGAAGAAAGCCCAGAGTGATTAACATTATTGTGGTTTTATCTCTTAGAGTTCTAATTATACCATATATTTCTTTAATTACATTTTGACTCTTTGAACCTGTTCATCAGTGTTCTCTTTAGTTCTTAGCATTCCTAACTGTGTCCCTTCGCTAGTAAGTAACAAAGCAGTTTACTGATATATTGAGTTAAACCTTAAATTGTATTTTTTACACCAGTGTTGACTTCCGTTTCTTGACAATGCTGTATATTTTTCTCCTCCACTGTAAGAAAACTTACTGGGATATTAAAGACTTTTTTCCTTCCAACAGCCTAATTCATTATTTATGTAATTTGTGTCCCTCTACCTGCATAGATACAGGACTGCAACTCAGGTGGCTTAAACCTGAAGGTCCTGAACAGCTGCAGTAGCTTCTTGGTAGTCTGGGAATGCTAGACTTCACACTTTCATAGTCCCGAGCTGAATTTTTGCTGAGCCACTGCCTGCCCTTTGAAGAGGTCTCTTACCAAATGAGTATGCATTCTGCTCAATTTAACGCACCAATACAGGATCTGTAAGACTTGCCTGATATTTAATGATTTTTTTTCTACTTAATTTAGTTACTTTAATTTACTTTAGTCTTAATTAAGAACACCACTAATCACTTGCACTCAAACCATTGCAAAATGGTACTTGCTGTAAATGAACTGTCCTCCTCCGAACCCACCCTTCTCTTCTGGGCAGCCAGAAGTGAGCTGGAAACGGACCAGCCCCAGGCGTTCTCCTTGTGCTTGTGTCTCACTGGTGCTGGTCACTGCCCTGAGCTCCATAGGTCTGTGAAGCAGTCCCAACTGAAGGTCCGTTTTGGTAATTTTTCCATATGCTGTGTACCTCCTGCCAATACCACAAATCCTGCAGCTCTCCACTGCAGCCTTTCGTAAGTGCCCAGTCAGCTGTATGCATTGCCTCTGATCTCAGTATGAAAGCTCTGAATTAAATGATAAATCCTGTCAGGAATCACCTTGGAAGGATTACTCACTCAGTGTTTAGCATCTCTACCCTTACAAGAGCACTGAACCATCTCAGCCAGACAGATTCAAAAGACAAAGAGAATCTTCACAAACTTTTTAATTTAAAATAATGACTTAGGAGTGGAAAAGCTCAATATAGTCCTGCTCAGTATGCTTCAATATACTAGCAAACATGGCATCCAATAAACAGATATTCAACATTCACTTCTGATGGTTGCCTGTCAAGGGCAATAACTAATTTTTCTGACACATATTTTGCTTTGCCAACACACAGCATTCAAGAAAAATGACCTGTTAAGTGATTATGTAGCTAAAATAGTAATTTTCACATCCATCAATTAACATGATAGTGCAGACTTTTGGCCAAGTTTCTTTATAAGGTTTCTACAACTGTGAAGCACAGTATTGTATTTGTTTAGATTAGGCTCCTTTTCCCCTCATACTTGAAGAATTGCGTAAGAACTATATATAGGAATACTTTACAGTATGCAACTAGCTAAAAGTAGCAGAATTCCCACCCTACTCAGAGCAAGCCAGTAACCGCAGCATTAGATTAGATTAGATTTGACACAATAAAGAAGATATTTATGATCTTTTTCTAAAAAATAGTTCTTTAGCAAGCATTTTCTTGTGGTAACCCTAAGTTTTTTCCATCATGCTTCTGCAGAATAGACAAAATAGCCCAGAACTTTGTTCCTAGATGCAGACCTTTTAACCTTTACATTCAGAAATGCAGATACTTTTCTTATATTTCAAGTGGCTGGTATCTTATGTCACAACTACAGACGCACAGGTTGACATATATATTTCAGCTCACTGCCCTCAGGGTATTGCTGATGTCATGAGGAAAAGGCAGGTGTTTTGCACTCTCCTACTGAAACTTTTCATAGTAGATTGGTTCAATTACAAACGCTGTTAAACACCTGTTTTGTTAATACTGAGGATTCAGTATTGAATACAACTTGAAGGTTTGTATTGTCTGCACACAAAGGAGAAATCCCAGGCAACATAATTTCATCTTCAAATTTTCTCTGGTAAGTTTCTTGCTTATACTTCTTTATAAAATAAAGAAGAAAACATAAGTTTGCATTTCAGTCCCTACTAATTTTCAGTTTTGCACATAAGTTCACCTCTCTAATTGCCACCTCGGGCTGCAACTTGCATTCTTGGGGAGGGCCAGAAAAATATGTGTAGGCAATAATTCCCACCCCTAGCCTATGTGAACTGTATGAAATACAAGAAATCTATATCATATAGACCTGTTCATCTTTGATTTGAGGAGCTACGTCAGTGATTTAGCACTCAACTGATGTCTTATAGCACTCATTACAATTGTATACTGGAGGCACCATATCTCATCTGGATAAGATGCAATACAGAGGTCTGATCTACTCTGAGGTCATGAAGAGACCTTTGCAAGAGAATCAAGTGTTGGACATTAAACTCAATGTCTCAGTTAATTCCTGACTCAGTTACCTCCAGAGGCACACACCCATTTTTAGAGCTCACATGTAAAGCTTCTGAAAAAAACACTCAGAACACTATAAGTGCTAAATATGATGGTTATTATGATTAATAAAAAAACTGATATTCTTCCAGACAAAAATTTTGTACAGAAATGTAGAATTTTCCACTTTTTTCTTTCATAGTGCTTGTCGGCCACAGGGGATCCTTAGATCATTTAGATTAATCTCCTGTATGTCACAGGCCATTAACTTTCTCTCAGTTACCCTGTTTTAAGCCCAATAACTTGTGTCTGAGTAAATCACAACTTACATACGGCTCCAGTCAGGCATTTGCATCTGGCTGGTGTGACAAACTCTTTCCTCTATCTGCCATGACCCCACAATTCCTACAGAAGTCTTCTTGCTGCCAGTACATTTCTCTCCAGAGTTACTGCTCTGGAGAGGAGAAACACCAGCTCTTAGATCAAACCCAGAGCTGGCACTTGTTCCCACTCCACTGGTTTTATCCAAGTTTGCCTCTTTTACACATTCTGGTCCTTTGCCCAGGTCTTTAACCTCTACTCATGACAAATATATGCATTTGCCATAATCTTTGGATCACAGTGTGGTTCAAGGTAATTTTGCAGTAACCTCCTGTTCTCTGACCTCTTTTCTGGACTACTCGTTGAATATTTGTCTTTGTGGCTTTTGAGATAGGTAGGGCAGTGTAGGCAGTAGGCATCTCTGTGCTTTATGTCTATGAAAACAAACTCTTGGTAATTAGTTGTTTGCTATCGGCTTGGTAATCCAGTGAAATCCATATTGCAGCATTTTTTAGGAGTCTGTTGACAACATTTGGGTTACTGAACTAATGGCCTTGCTGCCTAGTGCCAGGCATGGAGAGAGGATAGGTGATCCTTGTGTTGCATCATGCTTAGTTCTGCCTTCCATTTCCTGTTACATGAGTTCCTCCTTGAAATATACACCCATTATTTCATCATCTTAGAAGAGACAGCATAATCAAAAGCTACCTCTCCTGTAATCATTAAAAGATATCCCACACAGACAAGGCAAAGACTGAGAATCTGACTGGTTATGCTGTGCTTGTTGATGGTTACAGCAGCTTGTACCTGTATGTACCTGTCACACTGCCGCCACAAAAACAGTGTTTCCCTCTCTTTTCATAGCAGTCAACTAAATAATGACATGTACATACATAAAGAAACCTGAAGCCACACTGCAAAATCAATATAGAGCAAACATAGCTTAGAAAACTAAACTAAATACTCAAGGTCTGATTTTAGCATTTAAGGGAACAATAGGTCAAATTCAATTATCTGTTTTCCAGATCATAATTTCCATGTTACTAACTTAAGGCTGGCAAAAGCTCCTCTGGTTGTGGGTAAGGGAGGGAAGAGAGGAAAGCAAGACAATCAGGGAGGGATGACCTCGTTTTACCTTTCCTGACAAAAGCAGATAACAGTGCTAGATTGCAGAGATGATCCCACAGGCCTCCAAAGGCTCTTTCCTGAGACTATGTGCAGTTTTCTCTTTCTGAGCAACTCTCGCTTTTAATTTTATCATCTTGACAAAGCCCTCAGCGCTCATCGTTACTTTAGAGATGGAGAAACTTCATGTTCACAGTGGTACAAAGAGTTATCATGAGGTCAACCTCTTCTTTTAAATCAGAAGCTATGCTAAAGAGTAGCTTTAAGAAGAGCAACTTTCAGACCAACTGTGAAGAAGTGGTCTGTAACATCCGTGTGTAAGGCAAGGGGCAATCACACCAGTACAGCCTAGCAAATCAGGGTTTTGCTTGCATAAAGTGGTAGATTATGCTACTGCCACGTGGCATCAACCTGAAGCCTTAGTCCTAGCTTAGGTTAAATTGCTGTCCCTCCTGTTTGTTCACTTCACTAGCACATTGCCAGCTCATAGAGTGCTCACAAAACAACTGCATAAGATAGAAGGGTTTAATTAGCAAATAGATACTGCCTGTGGCAAGACAAAAGTTCTATGAAAAGCTGGGGATGCTATATGACATTTGGTATCCACACAGCAATTGCCACTGATGTCTCACCTACTTTTCCACTTTTTTAGAAGACAAAGGGGTGATTTTGAGTTGTCACCACTCATCAGCTTTTCATGGCAATAAGGAGACAAAGAGATCCAATGTCAAGTGCAAAATGTCAAAACTTTAGCTTGATGCTTATGCTAAAATGGTCACCTATGAAATCACAACCCACTAACCTCTTAATTTACTGCAGACTCCAGCAGACATGTGTGCTTGATGGTTATTTCAGAAGATTTTGCCTTTACTAGAGAAAAGCAATTGCTTTAAATGAATCCACAGATGATAGTTCATAGAGTTGTGACAATCTAAAGAACTCTGTGATTACATTACAATTTATACAGCCATGGAATTACTGGAAACATATTTATACCACTTCTTTCAGTGCAGACAGCAATAATTTTTTATTCCCAACAGCACTATTAGTTCCTCTTATCATATTACCTAGTCAAAATACTCGGTGTCTCATTGTTCAACAAAGCAATAGATGGGATTGATCATTTGAATTTAAAAGGCAGTTTATTGTGTTGTCTTTCTCCAGTTACTGCCAAGATTTCTTTACATTAAAAAAAATACTAAAAAGAATAAGAAAAGGAAAGAAAAAACAGCTTTTGGCACTGGTACTGCTGACTGCCAGCCAGGACCAGTATCTGGCAGCATGATCTTGAACCACCCTCCAAAATAAACACAACAGATGTCAGTCAGGTGTTTTTCTACCCATGACCAACCACTCACCAAGGAATATGTTTTTGGTTTAGGCCCATATCCTAATGATGTAATGAATTTGTCAAAAAAATTAGGTGTCCTAGTTAAATAGGAGGAATTGTGAACCATTTGCCTTCAACATGTAGTTGAGCTCCCTGTATTCCAACCAAGTCGAGACAGATCTTACCTTCTCATATTGAAGCACTGAACTCTCTAAACCCCATCTAGGGGATGAAGGTCCAGCGTTCTGCCATATCAGACCCATTTTTCTCCAAAAGCACTGGTAGAGCTCACAGTGCATAGTAGCACCGGCTTTAACCTTGCAAAGTTCAGCAGAGTCTCTGATGGTGTCAGTCCATGGGGTTACCCCATCCACTACTCAAGACACTGTAGCAGAGCTGCTTCATACCCAGGGCAGGTATGCCTAGACCAGGCTGCTCCACAGTGAGAAACCACCAGTGGAGGTGAGCAGAGTGGTCACTCACAAAGGTCTCTTTAGCTACTATTCAAATCCACCTTACTCAAATCCACTATTCAAATCACCCTCTGTGAGAGTCAATTCTTGACTCACAGCTGCTCCATCTACACTTGCGCCTGGGAGTCTTCCAGGCATTAAAGCCAGCTGGCACCAAGTGGCTCAAGACCATACCTTTGCCTCCAAAACAGTTTGGCTGCATAAAGACTGCCTATTGGAAACAGGCTCTGGATCACAGAACTCCCAAACTGTGCCCCGGTATTGCTCCCAAGAGAACAAAGTGGACAGGTCAGGTTCATTGCCCAGGACTGCTGTGTCCACGACCTGGTGTTTGGGAATGTTTTGAAGCTTGCACACTTGCTGGCTCGTATACTGTTCCTGAAGTGACTTGCTCTTGCTGTTTAGGTCACCTCTGTTTTGATCTGTGATACCTGTAAGAGTCAATGGTTAGACGCTCACTGACTCCAGTGGACTTTGAACCAAACACACAGATCTCTGGATTTCAGATGTCTCTGGTTTGCAGGGGCAGGCAGGTTGGCAAATGTCAAAAAGAGACATTTCTCCTGACAGGAATCAGTAAAAGAGAAAGTCCCTGCCATGCATGCTATTTACTGATCTACGATTTTGACATGTCAGCACAGTGTAGTAGGCAAACACTCAAAGGAAACATGTTTGTGACATAACTTACTTTAGTAGAATTTTGCTGTTACTACAGCAACTTGGTTTTGTAATTTATAGATACAAATCACAAAGACAAGTTTTCAAAATGTAACCCTAGAGTTTTATACTTTATTTTTACTATATTTTAAATGCCAAATCAAAATTATCATGTTTAATTTATTTTATTCTCAATGGTTTTGCTTAGATTTATGAATTACCTTGGATTAATTGCTATATAGCATTCTGGGTTTATAGTGTAATTGGGTGTGTCTAAATGCATTCCATTTTATTACTTGCTTTAGGGTATATTTTGGATGAACTGTATCATATAAAATAGGTTTGGTGTTATGCTTCAGACAACGCCAGAGAAAGCACAAGAAGTGCATTTAAATTTCTAGGTTTATGGGTTCCATGTCTGGAAATTTTTCTCAATTTGTTCTGAGTTTTTCCATTTTGATTTTTTCAAAATATCCTCTGAATTACTGAACCTTTGTGTCAGTTGGAACAAAATTAACAGTCCACCCTTAATGATAGTATAAATACTCGTGTCACACCTTGTAAGACTCTCGTGGAAAAAGTCAAATAATAGCAACATCTAACCAAAGCAAAATAAATATCCCACATAGCAGACTGACACATTCCTCGCATTAGACATTTCTCCTTTCTGGTCTTTAGAAGGATCAAAGTGAAATACTTTGCATTATCTAGCACACTGCTATTGTTAACACCTGGAACTTCTGACTCTCACAGAATTGTAAAATGGATTGGGTTGGAAGGCACTCCCTTGCCACAAGCAGGGAACCTCTCATTAGACCAGGTTTCTCAAAGCCCTGTCCAGCCTGGCTTGAACAATTCTGGTTTAGGGCACCCACAGTTTTCTGGACAGCCTGTTTCAGTGTTTCACCACCCTCACAGTAAAGAATTTCTTCTTGATGTCTAATCTAAATTTACGCGCCTTTGGCTTAAAGCCATTTCCATCACTGTATGTCCTATCAGTACATGTTTTTGTGATTAGTCTCTCTCCATCTATCTTTTAGTCTCTCTTCAGATACCAGAAGGTCACCCTGAAGCCTACTCCTTTTTCTGGCTGAACAATCCCAATTCTCTCAGAGGAGATGTGTTTCATCACTCCTCTGATCATCTTCATCTCCCTCCTCTGGTCTTAATCCAGCTGATCCATGTCCTTCCTGTGCTAGGGACCACAGAGCTGGAAACTGCACTGCAGGTGGGTCTCATGAGGGTAGAGCAGAGGGGCACAATCACCTCTCGGGACATGCTGCTTTTCATGCAGCCCAGGATACAATTGGCTTACTGAGCTATGAGCACACATTGCTGGATCATGTCCAATCTCTCATCCACTTGCACTCTCAAGTCCTTCTTGGCAGGGCTGCTCTTGACTTGCTCACCCCACAGCTGGTGCTGTTAACACGAGTTGGCCTGACACAGGTGCAACACCTTGCACTTGGACTTGTTAAACCTCGGGAGATTCCCATGAGCCAACTTCTCCAGCTTGTTCAGGTTCCTCTGGATGGCATCTCATCCTTCGAGTGAGTCAAGTGCACCACTCAACTTGGTGACATCTACATATTTGGTGAGGGTGTAATTGATCCCTTCATGTCATTAATAAAGACACTAAATGTTTTCTTGTCTTCACCTAATTGCCATGACTTTTCAAATATGGAAAGTGGCTTGGTAACTACATCATTCAATTCCCTCAGGACTCTGGGATGCATCTTATTTGGTCCCATAGACTTATTCCCGTTCAGGTTCCTCAGCTGGTCATGAACCTGATATTCAAATACAGAAGGAAGCACTTAATCCTCTGAAGTCCCTGCCTTGTGGTCCACCTGCTTGAGAGGTATGGGAACAGAGGCTGCCATTGAAGACTGAGGCAAAAATTTTGAGTACTTCAACCTTCTCTTCATCAGTTCCTGCTGACTTGGCAGAACTCTTTATCAAGGCGGGAGGCTATACCTTCTTTGACCTTCCTTTTTTGGATGACATAAGTGTAAGAAGCCTGGATTATTAAAGTTCAATTTATAAGTCATAGCCTTCTGTATCAATTGCCATAAACTCCAATTGACTGTATTTAGTACTTTTGATGTGCTTAATCCAAAACTACACATCCTTGTCAAGATCAGAGCATGTTTTCTGATTCCTTCTGACCTTTCCGTGCCCATGAGATAACCCCGATTTTCACTGCATTTGTGTTGATGTGTCTCTTCTTTCCTCTGTTCTGCACAGAGAAGCACCTTCATGCTGTCACAGTGAAGAAAACCAAACCAGAAAACTCTCTGAAGCTTAGAACCTTACAACTTTTTTTTATCATCTTTGTGACTGCCTAGGCTGCCTTCAGTGCCATTACAGATTCTACATTTTAATAATTTCATACACCTGTAGTCAAAATGCTGTTCCAATGAACCCTTTCGGAGGCATTGAAATAAAACACTGCTTAACCTTCTTGTCTGCCCCTGTTCAAAGCAAGTTGGTAAATGGTGGGGTTCCTTTCAACATAACATCGAACATTTATGTTGAAATATAACAACCGCTGCCTAGAAAGACAAAAGGCAATTTAGAGACACTAAGTTACTAGGTAAGAAGAATACAACTCATGAGTTCCTGAAAAACAGACTTAAAACAGAAAAAACAAATGAGTCACTAATGTTATGTTAAATGAAAACTGGAGTATACTGAACTGTTTGAGCTACTGTACCAACAAAGAACAGAAGTTTTTTATACAAATGTCACAAGATTGGCTTCAGCATCAGAAGTCTGACTAATGAATCACTAATATGACGCAACTGTGGTTGATACCTTGTCTCACAACAGAGTACTAGCAAAGCATTAATTTCTCAGAATTGATTCAAAATATTGAGTATGAATCACTCTAACAAAGAGATAAGACCCAAAATTTTATTAATTAAAGAGCATGTGAAACAGCTCAAGGTATGTTTTGTAGGCCAAATATAGAGGTAACTAATGAGTTTTCTCGTTTATTTTGAAAACTGGAATCATTATAATATCATTTTACTACTTGATATTTATACTATAGTCTCTTATTAATTCAGTTTAGATTAACAGGAGTCTGTGCTCAGTGCTATTCTCTCCTCATTCCCTCTGTATGCCTGAAAGAGTTTCACCAGTAATGATGAACTGAATATCATAATATATGGAAGGATATGAGGAAGCTGGCTGCCAGGACAGAGAACTGATCTGAGCATTTATGTGACTTGTTGCTAATGTCTCCACATACTGGCTAACCCTGGTGTCCCCAGACTCACAGGCAGGCTGAGTCAGAGTGAATGGCATGTACCTAAAAATGCATGTGCAGCCTAGTATGGCTCAGTATCTAGCAGGAGTTAGACCATAAACTGGCTCTGAAGCTTTTTGAAAATCTAATTAGAGGCTTCTTTGTGTTATAAGTATCTAAAAGCCTTGAAAATTCTATGTTAACCAATTTGTCCACATACATCAGCAAATTTTCAGTAAGATCTGGACATGTATAAACAACAGAAATAGCATTTCAAAGGCACATGAAGACATGAAACTTCAACCAGTTAATTTGAAAGAAAATCCACAAAACAGTAATATTTTTAAAAACAAAGTATCTCCAAGATTCCAGAATACAGGTGTCACAGGTTGAACTTGGCTCCCAGCCAAGTGCCTGGACTATGGTGGAAAACCTTCCCCCTCCCTCTTCTTCTCTTCAGACAGACCAAAAGAAAAACCGGACAAAACTAAAAGAGCCAAACCAGTCGAATTCCAAGTAAAATATATGTATTGAAATTATATACAGTTAGGATGTTATGTACAGGGGACCCCCAAAAGGGAAAGGGAAGGGAAGGGAAAAGGAAACTTAAATACGGCTTCACACAATCAAACTCCCAGTACCCATCAACACACAGAAGCATTGAAATAATAGCTTACAACTTCCCTCGAGACAGCAGCTGACTGTCCTCTCTGTTGCAAACCTTTTGTGGGCACTGCAGATGGGGACTGCCCAACTCACACCAGCTTCTGTGCTTGGAAGCCCAGGGAGCTGCCACGTAGCAATGCTCATGCTGGCAGCTTCTGGGCATGGGAGAAGCTTCAGAATCTGGGCAGGTGTGTTCAGGGACTGACCTCCTTGGAAAAGTTGTTCTGTGCTACTGTACTTATTGTCAGTCCTCTTTGATCGTTGCAAAGTATGGCAAATGTAAATTAGATCATCTGTTTCCTTTCCTGAAAAATAAATCTAGATTTGCCTTGGGGATTTGCAAAACCTTTCAGTGTAGGGCTGAATTTATTAAAATTGTGTGTTTCCTCTGCCAGAAAACGTCCTGGTATTGCAGAGGAAGCAATACATGAGCATAACTTTCAAGCTCTGAGTCTGAAGTTTTTAACCAACATTATTTGTTTCATATATGGCATATACATACATGTTTCAAATAGCCTCGTATATGTTGTTCTGTATATAAAAGTCCATTGGGAAAGCTCGAGAAGCACTCAATTGGGAAAAAGAATGGTGATATACTGCATGTGCCTGGTACCTTTTGAAAGTTCTCTGGAGAAAAAAAAAAATAGGCATTGAGATTTATTAAAATCTGAGTCCTTTTTGAAGAGGCCAACTTTACTAGTGAGACAGCCTGAAAAACAGAGACTGTCTCTTCTGGCATATGTGTATCATGTGAAAGACAGTAATTTTTTATTATCTTGGTATTCCCAGAAATGATATTAAGCTGAAACACAGCTTCAGCTAACATAAGCATCAAGTATATACTCAAACCTTTAATGCTAGAGCAATAAACCCACTTTATTGCACTGATTATTGATAATATGAGGGTTGTTCTGGAATTTAGTCATAACTACATAAAATTATTGTTTTTCTGCCATAATTGTTGGCTACACAATTACCAGGGACCAGTAATAAGTTTGCAAGTGATTAGTGACAAAGATTTCTTTTGTTATATATAAATGTAGTAAAGCCTCAGGCTAATTTTACCAGCATGTTCATATGATATCACTTCCTGAAAACACATGAAAGTTTTTTAAAAAAAAGTATATACACAAAGCAGAGGCTGTACAAGTCCTGCAGAAAGAAGTAACCTCAAGAAGTATTCTAGGTTTCTACCTCAGAAACCCATTTTAACATTGAGGTCATTGCAAGAATTCAAGTAAAAACACTGTTTCTGTATTGACACAAGGCTGGAGAACATTTCTTTTGCAATACTTAGAGGATCATAATTCAACAGCAATATTTTCTGAGTCACTCTTTTGATTTGGTGAGACTTCCCCCCTCACCCCCCTCCATTTTTCCACACTTTCTCTTTGGTGATATTAGGCTGAAGCCAACTGCACTCAACCTCTGCTCTAAATTACGAGTAGGCAAATCTGAATCACTTCAGCTGATTTTATAGGCTATCTACTGAGTTTACAGGCTTCACTCTGAATTTACCCCAGCAAAACCAGGTGCAGAACTGGGCCAGTTTTATGTTTGTAAGAAGATGTAATTAAGCACAACAGACATGTTTATCCTAGAAAATATTACTATACTGTAAAAAAGATAGCAAAGACAGTTAAACCACTCCTTTAAATCCACAAAGACTTTTTACTGTGTCCTAAAATCTGTTCTAAATTTTTTTTTGTCCAGATACACCACAAATTTTCTAAAGGATTTCTAAACTCTGGATAACTTTAGACTTGTGACTGAACCAAAAAGCTTTTTTAAAAAAATTTTTCTGGAAGAAACATCTCATGTCTTGTCTTCGGCCAACAAGCTTCTACTTTCCTTGGATGGAAATGCCACTAAATTGCTTTCTGCATGGGAAACTCATTTTGTTCTTGCATCTTTGTGTAGAATAGTGTCAAATTTCCTGTAAACCCTTGTGAGATTCAGAGGAATGTATGAACCAGCCCTGATCTAACCTCAAAATCAGTGATGCCACTGAAACTAGCTATAGTGAATTTATTTGTTGTTTCCATTTCTTCTGTACTCTCTGGATTTGGCTAGCAAGAGAGCTTCTGAAGTGCTGTGAAAAATGTTAAGGGGTCAAAAAAAATAAGATGAGATTTTTCTTCAGTTCCTTGTTAAGTATATGGTCTTTTCTTGAATGCTACTGGCTGAAAGGATCCAGAATAAAGGTGTGAAAATTCCTAACCTTTAATTGTGACTCAGTGTTAATTATGAGAACCTAGTTTTTCTTCACATGGGTCATAAAAATATGATTTTAAAAAATTTTCCAGTAATACATAACACTGAATTCTTCGTGTCACACCACTAGGGACAATAAGGTAAAATGTTGTGGCATTTTCGGGTCATTCAGCCACTCTTCTAAGTAGTGTTACATAACTGAGACATTTTTGTGACACTTCTAAATAGAGAAAATTAGAATGATCCTGGTGTTTGCTCTAAGCAGATCCCTTTTCAGATTAATAGCTGATTATTTAACTTCAAATTTAAATACTACAAAGATTATATTTCCCCTCTGGACATACACTACAGGTCTGTAAACTACAAGGGGTCTGTAGAATAATATCAGGAAACTGTTGTTCCAGAGATTTGATTTACCTGGATAGCCCAGGATACATTTTGGCAACATACTGTGTGCATCTTCAGTTTCTTCTAGATCTTTTAATACAGAGTCATGCTTTAATACAGCAAACCTGTGCTTCTCAATCTGGGTACTTTTTTATCCTCATTGTCTGAGCTATACTTCCTGTTTCTGTCCAGAAAGAAAAATATAGCATAATATATTCCAATACAATAAAATGAATACAAACAACATTATATGCAAGAAGGCCCCACTCTAACGTGTCACTCTGAGCACTCACCATTGTAACTGCACAGGTGTACAACAAATACTAGGAGCAGTTTCACAGAAAATGACATTAGGAATTCATTACCATAATGAGTGGAACCATAACAAATCATGCCAAACTTAGACACAATTGCTATGACTGTAAAGACATATTTTGAGTAAATGAGCAGTTCTGACAGATGCACCAATTTTCTGACATAAAGCACATCTTCTCCTAAGGATTTTGACTGGAAAAGTGCTGCCGGTCAGAGCTGTCACCCTGACTGACATAGTTATTTTGGTACGGTTTGTGATTGTGAGCATCACAGAAGGAAATTCGCTTGTTTACAGTCCTCTATGGTTGCTGAGTAGTGCAGAATTTGCAAACGTCAAATGATCATAGAAGCAGTAGATCCCAGAAACACAGAATCTCAAAATTGTTACGTTTGGAAGGGATACCTGGAGACAGTCCAGTCTAAATCCTCTGCCAAAGCAGGGTCAACTAAGGCAGATTACATAGGAATGTGTCCAAGTGGGTTTTGTCTCCAGAGAGGGAGACTCCATGACCTGCCTTGGCAGCCTATTCCAGTGCTCTGCCATCTTCACTGTAAAGAAGTTTTGCCTCATGTTGAGGTGAAACTTCCTGTGGTTTTGTTTATGTCCATTACTCTTTGTTCTGTCACTGAATACTGCTGAAAAGAGTCTGGCATCATCTTCTTGATACCCACCTTCGAAATATCTGTATGCATTAATGAGATCCCCCTCAGTCTTCTCTTCTCCAGACTAAACAGGCCCAGCTCCTGCAGTCTATACTCATAAGAGAGATTTTTCAGATCCCAAATAATTTTTGTGGCCATCCACTGGACCTCCTCCAGTAGCTCCTTGTCTTTCTTGTACTGAGGAGTCCAGAACTAGACACAGCACTCCAGATATGGTCTCACTAGGGCTGAGCAAAGGGGTAGGATCACCTCCCATGACCTGCTGGCCACACTCTTCACGGCGCATCCCAGGATACCACTGGCCTTCCTGGTCACAAGGACACACTGTTGGCTCATGGTTAACGTCTCACCCACCAAGATTCCCAGGTTCTTCCCAGCAGAGCTGCTCTCTAATAGGGCAGCCCCTATCCTGTACTGACACTGGAGTTAAATAAATAATAATAATGGCCAGTCTTCGCGAGCGAAGATCCGGGGAAGGTCTTTACACCTTCCAGCCTGCGCATTGGATTT
>JAWWMA010000100.1:54516157-54528981 GCA_035041425.1 Mionectes olivaceus | reverse complement strand
TCTGGACAGGTCTAATGGGAAATGAGTTTTGGTTGTTTTTAAGAAGAAAATCAATGGTAACAATATGAAGTATCTTTTCAAGGTAGAGTATGAGAAATATTTAATTATAACAATTTCAAAATTAATTTAATTGCAATAAAAATAATGTGGGCATTTAAATCAAAGAATATTTTGAAATTATTTATCTCAGTTTGAATGTTTTCAGTCTTTCAGGCATTTATTAGCCACTGATAACCTTCATTTTTAAGCAATGCATACAGTCATGCATGAACAATTACATTTTGCAATCTTTAATTTGATGGAATTTATTCACAGACATCCTTCCTAGGATGGAACCTGTTCCTGGAATAGGTTATGGTTTGATCTAAACACTGTCAGTTTGAGTTCAGATTGATCACTTCCAGTACAGAGTTCAGCACCAAGTTCCTGAAAAAAGAATGCTTCACCCTCAGAGACCATTATTCCAAATTGGTGTATTTTCCTTCTGTGTTGCAGAAGGATGTGACTGTTCAATTGGATTGTGATGGATGCTGAAGGTTCTGAGACTGCAAGACTGATTTATTATGAGCTTTGCAGAGTAGTCCATGGCTACGTGTTTTGTTCTGACCTGAATACTCAAAAATTTCTTAAACAATTTTTTTGCTGATCATAGCATTAATTTCTGAATGATGCTCTTGATGTCAGTATTTCTGCTCAGTAAACACTGAATTGGACCATATATTTGTTTTGACTAAGTTGCAAATAAAAAAAGAGATTGTTTATTTAGTAATAACAGGTCAGTAAAATACTAATGTTTTGCTTATTCCTGAGAAGTTTATTTTCTGAATTTCTTATTTGGTGAGTTTCCTATAGTTGGCTATAGTTCTGTTGGGATATTTTTAGATACATCCGGTCTTACCATATAAAACTAAAGCATTACTGTAATATAAAAATTGCTCTGATAATATTTTCTATCTAGTGATACATGACCTTTCAATAAAAGAAATTGTGCAGTATTTAAGGGCTTGACTGTATTTATCTGCTAATGCCTTTACGTGAGTTTAGCTAATATGTAGCGCTAAGCAATGAACTAAACTGACAGGGACCTTTGGGGAAAATCTTATATTCTTCAGCAAAATAAAACTGAGGCCTAAATGATTGTCACAATCCCATATAGTTTCCTTATATGCAAAATCTCTACTTTCTATTGTCTTATCTGAAAAAATCATTGTCATATGTACCACTTTGGTTGTATGAAATAATCATTAACTGCAGTTAGGCACATGGCTAATTCACCCCTGCAAAATCATTGTGAGTTCTTCCCCAAGACTTAGTATCCCACAATGTTGGCTTTGACATATTTTCACCATTACCAGGAAGTTCTCATTGTCTCATTAGAATATTTTGGCCACCAGAAGAGCATTTTGTTAAGTAAGTCTACACCTCCCTGACATGTGTGTAGGTACATTGGTATGTCATCTACCCTTGTATAAAAACCTACACACTGTTGGCACAGTGCTCCCAAGCAATGAAAACAGATTGCTTTAATCCTTTTGTGTGGTGAGATTCCTGTCACCTTCTATTTTCCTATGTCACTTTTTAATTGCTTCAGAAAACTAGCCAGAGCTTCCATCCATGATCAAGGCCCATTAGGTTAGGTAGTGCTTAAAATCTAATCTTTTGACTCGTGGCTCAATGCCTGAAATTTGGTATTTCTCTTGTTTCTTGTCTGTAATCTGGGTTTTCTTTCTCCACCTGGCATGTATACTGAGATACTCAACTTGCCAGACATTTCTTATGCAACACAGCTAAATCAACTAGTCTTTCGAGAATTTACAGTGAATTACATATGCCGGAACAAGGAAGTTTGCCTGTAAGCTTTAAAGCATGTCACTTGTGTTTTTCTTGTGTCCTCACTTGGGGGGGGAGGGGGAGGAAAGTACTAATTCTGCAAATAGCTTTTTTTAGAGCGAGGAATACTTAAAATTCTTTAAGTCATTGTCGTAAAAGCACTAATTAAAACATATCACAAAATTCTTTACACATGGGCCTTGAGTGACCTTTTTTTTTCCAAATTGAAAGGATACCTTTTCCTTTTTTGATGATCTCAGGGGAGAAAAACCCACAACAAAAATAAAGAAACCAAACGACAACAAAGCCAAATAAACAAACAAAAGAAATCTGAAAAAAAGGAATGTGTTACATATTTCTCAATAAGGATTTATCATCCATTACTAACTATATTGCTCTGTGAGTCTGTATTTTGTTTGGCAAAGAAAATGTGATGAAGATGAGAATTGTAAATACAGAATACTATTAACAACTTCTTATATTTCCACAGAAACAGAACTGGGGTAAATATCTTTGGAAGCGTAAATTGGTTCTTTGGAATAGCTGTAGGTCGTACCCTAGATACCTCTCTTGATAGTCCAAAAGAGGCAGACATCTGGGAACAGATATGTCATAAAAGTGTAGGAACCATTCTGCCTTCAAAGCATGCATTGGTACTGTTCTTACCTGTACTTTCTGACAGATAAAGGTTAAAACTCATTCTAGAGTTCTTGAGGCCAAGGTACTTTCAACACAGTGGGCCCAAAGGCTGCACAATGTACAGTGCTGGAAATCCTTGTTTGCCTTCATTCAGTGTCTTCCCAGCAGCACACTAGCAACAAGGTGACAGAAATACTTCTTTCCTTTCCCTTTTCCAAGTTCTTTCACTATATATCTAAGGCTCAATCTGCTTTTATTTTTTTTTTTGGTGAAGTTAGTCACATAGACTCTGATGTGGACTATTTCTGAAAATAAATTTTGAAAATAAAAAAATTCTGAAAATTTGAAAATAAACTTGAAAATAGTTAAGAAAAACTGCCAAAATAGAAACATCCTACCTTCTTTTTCAGAAAGAAAGCAGAAACTGAGGCATTTCTGCTGTGTACCAGAATACGCTATTTGAAGCAGGGAGGAAAATACAGGTGTTAACCTGCAAACGTACCACTTTCCCAGTAAACTGGTAGGCTCAAGATGTTGCCCCTGTATTTTCCTTAATTACTGCTTAATTTTCCCTCTCATCGTAGTGCCTTGATTATTAGTGCCTCTGGACTAGGTCTGTGTGAGGTTATAAGTTTAGAAAGGCCCAAGCACACACCAAATGATACCAGAATCTATCTCTTACAGTCATTTTTATTGTTTGTGATCAGCTTTGTGGCTTGGAGTGATCAGGCTGTTCTGAGTTTGGCTGGAGCTTCAGGAGGGAATGGGCTGAGAAATTGCAACTAGTCTCCTAACTTGACCTTCTCTTCAAAGCCTGAGCCCTCAAACCTGGCATCTGCAAGACCAGAATGGCCCTGCTTTTACTGCTGAGCTATTTCAGATATACAGAAAACTTCTCCTCCAGAAAAGCTAGAGTTTGGGGATTTTCAAAAAATGTTATGATATTTCATCTTTTTGCAAAACTGCCTTACACATTGTCTCTGGTATTTTCATAAGTTTAGCTACGATCTTCATTTGGGTCCTCTAGGAAAGTCTAGAAGCAGATGTCCTAACAGCTGAATACTCCCAGAAATTTTGCCTGGATATGCATTATTTGATTTGACTTGGTGTTTAAGCTGTTGAGTGCTGTATTGCTGCTGTACTCCTGAATAGTTTCTGCCTTCTAGTCAAAATACAGATGCAAGAAAGTCCTTGTAAGGGATTTGGAAAGGGAAGGTTTGAGTATCTGAAATTAGATTGAAAGTGTTAAAAAATGTATCCCACGTCAAAGGCTTGATTTTCTTTCAGTTAAAATAGTATGTACCAGGGATTACTGGATTTGGTTGCCTTCGGTCTCAGGGTTAAGTGGATTCAACAGGGAGAAAGGGTGCTTTTCTTATTAAGGCCATGGCCAGATTCCTTTCCAGCAATCACAAAAACACATAACTTGTAAGCAGTTATCAAAACTTTATGATACACAGTGTGTTAGAAATAACTGCTTGCTATTAGATAACTAGAATAAGAAGCATCCTTTTGTGTGATGGCTTCTCCCAGAAGTAGATCTTTTTCTCCTGTGCTTGGTCCAATCACCTTGGAGGCAGAAAAAAAACCCCAAAGGATGACAGCCTGAAGAAGGACCAGGACAAAGAAGGAATGAGGAGAAATTCACGTTCAGGAAACCTCCAGCTTCAGTATAGCACCGTCTATCCAAGTGTGTCCCTTCTTCAAATGCTGTGTTTAATATGGACTGTTTCTTATGTGGACATACACCTCATATGACCTCATTTATTTTCCCATTCTTATGTATTTAAACTGCTGATTTAAAAAAACTAGTATTTGTTTAGGAACATTCTCTGGGAACAATTAATTGAAATACTGCAAGTTTTCCCTTTTCTAAAAAAAATAAAAGCAAACAAATATTCTGGACCCTGTTCCAGTTTCTCTTTGCTTTTTACATGCTGCTGCATTCCCAGTGCTTAAACCTGTAAAATATAGGGTATTTATACTAATGCTGGTGTGAGTATTGACTAGATGCAATAACATACGTTGGTTCCGCATTTATTTTTATTCCCTACTAATGATGCAAAGATTCATCTACAAACGATGTGCCCATCATTGCTTTACAAAAGAAAGTACAGGGGAATTTTTCACATGTCAAGGCTCATTTCAGGAGGAAAAAAGTCAGCTCTTATTAACAGCTTTGGCCTCGAAAAGCAGCATTGTTATGTGTTTGCAGAACAGTAAGATAGGAAACAAAAGAGCACAACATGCAGTGAAGATCATGTATAACAAAAAATAAATTGCATTGTGCTCTGTGTGTTGTCTAAGGAAAAAAAGTTCTTCTTTCAGTGCAGTGAAGGTGCATGCTGTTTGGCTGCACTGTCATGCAGCCAGCTTGCCAAGGAGCACTAGCCTGCATGGAACTGCAAACACTGCTTAGCCCAGCTTTTCTTCCAGCTTGAAATTCTGCAGGGGTCAGAGGTTTCTCCTGGTTCCATTTCACATCAGGCAAATCTAGCAGATTTTGGATGATGTGACTTTGAGCAAACACAATAACAAAAATGAAACTCAAGAGACTAGAAAGAATATGCTCAAGTAAAGCCCCAGCGAACCAAAACATGACAGTCTTCAAAAACTGTCACACTGACATCACTGTTGAGAACTTATCAGTTAAACATACCATAATAAATCTTTTACAAACTCTTAATATATGCCTGATTCACAGACTCTGCAGAAGGACAAAACTAGTGTTTTCCAGAGAGGGCACTTTCCACCAAAAACAACCAAGAGAAAGTTTTTAGTATGACCTGCACTTAGGAGGGCCCTTGCATCTAAGGAGTTTTTTAGTATCCCACATGGTTTAGTTTAGTGAAACTGACTTTTCAGGAGATATCATGTTCTCTGTATCCAGTCACAGACAGCATTGTGAAATGCTGTGTTTACCATGTTCAAGTGTACTAGGACTGTCCAGGCTTCAGCAAATATATAAAAAACAGGAAAAAAAACCAGGAAAATTGATATAGGCAGAAAAACAGCTTGTGAAAGTGTAAGAAATAAAGAGAAGAGGTTGGGGACGAGGCTGGCAGAGAGGACAGGATTATTCAGGCTGAAACATACTTTGTGTGCACACAGTTCCCAAACTTTCTAAGCTAACACTGGTTTTAATTTTCTAATTTTTCAATGACCTTTTTTTTCAGAGATGTTTTACTGCGCTCTTTGCTCATTTGCAGCATTGAAGATTAAAAGGCAGAAGAAAAGTGATCCATACAGACACATTTTGAGAAACTTGCATTAGGTTTCGGTGAGGATATTTCATGTAATGTACTGGAGCCTTTAAAATCTTAGTTGATTTTATATCTTCGTAGTGATTCTGGGCTCTGTTAAACTTGCTTTCACTTTGGACTACATGTGAAATATCTCAAAAGAATGAGACAGCAGTAGTAACAAGTCTAAGACATTTTTGTCCTTCCTTTCCCTCTGATACCTTTGGGACAGGTTTAATATGCAGTGTAATTTTTGGCCTCTTTGAGTCCTGCTGTTTTCCAACCATCTTCCTACACTAGCTGTGGTCACTGGGATTCAGTGCTCCCCAGACAGCATTTTTCATGCCCTGGATAACTGATGGACCTCGTGAAATCATTGTGTCATTGACTTCAGGATGTGTTACCCACTCAAGGAAGCACAAAAGGTCCCAGACAGTTTGCATCGCCTAAGCTATGTATCAGCACATCTTCATGGCTTACTAGATTAATTTATGTTTGGTTCCATATGTATGTTTGCAACCTCCACATCCAGACTGCAATACAGTATTGACTGTTTGACTAATTGACTATTCATAAGTCAAGAAAGATTATTTTTGATTATTATTTTGTGATACTGCTAATTTAACTAGCCTATCTAATCTAAACAAGTTTTTCCCCATCCACCTCAAACAGTCATTAAAATGAATAGCATAACATACATTTGAAGGGGAAACATGCCATCACAATTAAGACTTAACTCAGAATTTATTAATATTCAGAGTAGAGATATATGAAAGTTCCCACTTGTGCTTTCAAACAGTCTCCCTGTTTTGTATCAAACCATTTCTCTTTTCAGAAAGGCTGAATTCAATAAGCTCTCATTTTCAGCAAATACAAATTCTTTTCTATTCTTTTCATAGCTCAAATTAATTTTCTTTTTTCAAGAAAATACGGGGGGTTAGCAATAATACTATTTCATTATTACTTATTGCAATTTTTAGTTGTTGTTACTACACTTTCTACTGCTATTATCATTATTATCAACCTTGTTATTATCACTGTATTGTTATTATTATTATAGTAATCCTCAATAATAATAGGTAAAGGCTAAGACTGAGTCACTGTAGACGGATGCCTGTGGTGGAGAACCCATTTCTCGACTGATAGGGAGATCTCTGACAATCAATTCATAAGAAACCTGTCATCAATCATAAGAAGAAAGCAGAGAATAAAAGGCACAACTGTTATTGAACTGACATGGTGAGGCAATTAAAGGAAAGAAGTCTGTGCCAGAAGAAGAATTTGTTAATCAATAGTTACTGTAACATTTATCTGTAAAGGAAGATATCTTGCACTGACGAGGCACTGACATTTTGCAGGATCTCCACTCGCTGCCTTGAAGCCAGCAGAGTTTGGTTTTAACTTTTATTAATTAGTGCACTCTGGGCAGGTTTTAAGGAAACCACTCCTACTTGTTTGACAGAGATCTTGAATCAAGGATCAGTATTCCTGTCTTTGAGATTAAGATCTTTGCACAGGTCAGCTAGTGGATGAGTCAGAACCTCTGTATGAGCACCTAAATCATTTGTGGACTCTGACTGGGACAGGTTGAGAAAGATACCTGGTTTAAGTGAGAATAGTGTTTATAATATACATTGAGCACAGCCTACTCCTAAACTCTTCAAATTTGAAAAATGCAGTGAAATATAACACTTTTATAAACCAATAAGCACTTAGTGGAAAAAAAAGATTAAGAAAATTACTCGTTCTCCCAGTCACCTTCTCATACCATCATTAATTGATTCACTTCTTACTGGATTTATGACAGAAGTTGTTACAATGGGAGAAACGTAGAACAACAAATAACAGCAGCTCTGTGCATATATGGTAACACAAATTCCACTGTTGTATGATCTTTCTGTCTATATTTAAAAACCTTTATACTTATGGTCTTCTACTTTGGGCACAAACATATTAAACAGTAAAATCTATCATATCAACAATTGTATCTCATGGTGGCTTAGAAAAGTGAGAATCATTGGGCAAATTTAATGAGGTTTCTATTCAGTACTTGCAGTAAAAACTAACAGTGTTGTACAAGAAATGCTTACTGTAAACCTTCAGCATTCATCTGAAATGCTTGGGAATCTTTGTCTTCTAACTTCTAAAAAGTAACACTCCCCCTTTAGAAACAAAATATTAATTTCCTTTGTTTTTAATGCTTAAATTCTGCAAATACATTAATGCATGTTGATGTTTAATAGTGCATATAATTAAATGAATATGTTTAAATATATGTATATTGTATATACATTTACTATGTGTGTATATATAAACATGTATACATATGTACATGTATATACAAATTCATAGTTGCCAGTAGCTCTTTAGGAGTCAATAGAATTAGTCATGAAGTTAAAGACAGTCAAGAACTGAAGTATTTTGATAAATCAGATCCTCAGCCTGATCCAGATGATGAAAGTATGTGGGCTAGAATTGTTTAGAACTGAAATTCAGCTGGAGCAGAAAGTCTTAATTTTTCTTGTTTATCTTAAATGTGCTTTTTTTCTGGAGGTTGAACCTTCTAATGAAAGTGTAATAATGATGAAGACATAGTCATTTATATTTATATTTCCTATCAGACAATATGTTTCATATACACATTTCTATTTGCTTTAGAAAATCTATGTATGCAAAATGGAAAAGTCAATGACACTGAAGCTAAGTGTGAACATATTTTATGGCAACTTGAATATTAAGTTCTCTGGATACATTTTTATGGGAATCAACTTATGATGTCCTCCATCTTTGTTTATTATACTCTGTGTTACCAGAGTAGCAACCTGCCAGGCAGTGTTTTATAGTGTCTTGAGAAAACATGATTTTACAAGGGTTCTATAGTGAAGTGCCCATAAATATTTAACAGTCAGCTTAGATGGTCATTCAGCTTCTCCTCACAGGTTATGCTTGAACTATAAACAGAAGATAGTAGCAATAAATAAAACCCAATAAAACTAGAATGATGAAAAGCCATATATTGGTCCTGTGTAAAGAGAATACTATACGCACTCTCGTGGAATTAACAGCATTCAGACCCACTATTTAACACATAACCTACCAATACCAAAATACTCTGTGACCACTAGCCAGTTTTCAAATAATTTATCCCAACTGACAATCATGAAAGGTCCATTGCTTTCTTCAGGCATCAAAGTACCTTTGAGAATCTGACTCCAAATAATCAATTTTTAAAAGAATAAATACTTTGATACCTTCCTACCAAGTTAGGCTCCCAAGTATAATAAACAGGTATCACAGTAATTTTCAAGATCCCAGGGCAGGTGCTTAACCAAACACTAGTGGGGCTATGCTCAGCTGTAAACTTGTGATTTACTTGAGCTACCTGCTTCAGTGTAGCATTAAAACGTTCTCCGTTCTTCCCTTTATGCAGGGTCCAGCATACATTCAGAGCACACAGATGGGACTGGTCCTGGCACAAAAGGCAGCCAGAAGCAAGACTTTCTGGGTGGCTGGTGTGGTTAATCACCTTAATATAGTAAATTTTACAGTAGTCTACAATATGAATATAGAAGACGGATTTTTAAATCCTCTTTTCTTGATCTGAGAGTCAGGGCTTGGATATGACTCCCAGAAAAATACCTAATGCTCTTATACAGTCAGTCTTCATATCAGTTCTTGCTCTCACTATTGTCCTATTCCAACATACACTTTAAGCTTCCTTCTTTATGCTCAGGGTATGCTCTGTGTGGGAATACAGCACGGATAGGTTATGTTCCAGGGAACAGGCATAGCTGAGATATGGGGGCCAGGCACAGCCCAGGCAGGAGATATTCAAGTTTGTACGTGCCTGTTCCCCTGCATCACATTAAGGAGGGACATTAGGCAGCCCGTAAATATCAGGGGAAAGCCAAACTACCAGCAACGGGGTTTACAGAGGATTCTGTGCTGAGGTCGTGTCTGCCAGCCAGAGACAGTAGGACTAGGACACCCCTATTCACCTTGCAATCATCTTCCCCAAAACGCTTTATCTCACACAGATATTTTCATTCCACCTCTAAAAAGGCTGGTCATGGCAACCCTATTTGCAAAGTACCTTAGCAGTTTGATTTAAACCACAAATCACTTTGACAGAAATGTTTGGCTTCGAAAAACTGTTGTCACTAAGCAGACTCAGAAGGGGTCTAAGACCATGACAACCAAGGAGGCAGAGCACAAGAGAAAGCATGTTTCTGCAGCCTAGGGCCTAGGAAAATGTTGCAGATTCTGACCTCTGCTCCCAGGACTGTTTCTCTACTTGCTATTAAGCGATCATTAGGTTTGCTGCCGATGGGGAAAGAGTTAAGCACTGAGTGAAAGCAGATACAGCTGACAAGGACAGAAATAGGAGGAACAAAACAGTGCAGAGCTCACGGATGCATGTATCTGCACATGTGAATGTAGGAAGATTATTAACTACGCTGGGACTGGTGTGGTGGTATTGGAAACCTAAGGAGGCTGTGTAACGCAAGTTAAATTAAAACACGAGCATATGAGGGCCTACTAATGACTTGGTAAGTTGTTAAGTACCCAGCTACTCTGGAAGTGGGATAGCAGGAGAACAGGAGTGGTAATGCATGACGTTACAGACCCTGAAGATAAGTCCCGTTGAGAGGAGCTTAACATTGCTTATGTCTCTTACTCAAAATGTGAACTGCAGACCGGAGTAGATCAGGGAATGGTAGCCACATTCACTGCAAAATATGTTTTGTTTGGTTTGGTTTCTTTTAAAAGAGGAAGGGATCATAAGTTCAGGGAGGTAAGTGAAAGTTCAGTGAGATTTCTCCACAGTCATGAAACCTGAGTTCATAGTCAAGCTATTGAGTCACATACAGATGAGGATCTCACCTGGTCAATTAGGAAAGAAAAAGAAAAAAAACCAAACCTCAGTCCCCCTTCCCCCTCAAAGTTGCTTGATGTTCAGTAGGTGTGGTTGGGTGAAGAAAAGCCAGACCGATACCAACAGCTACATGGAATCTTTCCATGGCTGGAAGGTGAATAATTAAATCTTACAACTTCAGCCCCTCAAGGGCAGGTAAATCACCAGCCCAATTTAGAGTTATGTTATCTTGTAATGAACAATAAGAAGGAAATCTATAGGTGCCCTGACAGCTTAGTGAGGCATCAATGATCTGTGCCCCAAAAACCCCAGGAAAAGAGTTGCTAAAAATGCACCTCTAAGAAAATAACTGATTTTTTTGCAACCAACTCATTGATACCTGAAAATATGGTTTTTTTTCTAGACATACGAAATTTTCTGTGTGTGACAATATTGTGCCAGTACCTAAAATCAGATACATTAACTGTGGGAATAAACTTATTTTTCTGCATCCAGTCATTCTCATACTATTGCCTCTGTACTCTTGGGATGGACAGTGGGGTCAACAAGAGGCAGATATGAAAAGTATGTCTTCCATTAGGTGATTTGAAAACCTATTAATGGATATTTTTCTGGAGGGTTTGAATGTCCATTGGGAAATCTCCAGCAGACTGCAAATCCAGAAAGCTTCACAAACCCTTGCATATATTAACTGCACCCACATGAGAAAGGCAGTATAAGTCACTCTTTCTCATATGTAGAGAAAGAAGATTAGAGTCCTTGGCTCCTGTTTCTGCACAAGACAGTGTCCTTGCTGCTTCTTCTGGGGCTGCAGCCTCTTCGTTAAGTTTTTCAGGGTTCTGCAGACGATTCAGGTTCAGAACGTGGCTGATAGAAAGTAGCCATGGATTTTTCTTTACTAAACCTTGCAAAAGACAAATGATTCCATGCCTTCTCCTCGTTCCAAATAAAACATTGATCTGATATGACTGCTCCCAGGTCTAATTAGCTCCATAGCATGACACCCATAGAGTCACAACAGCCTTATGTGTCCTGTCAGTGTATCAAGTAGTCATGTTCTGATGGAAGGAGCAAATCTTGTTTTCTTTTTCTTTCCTCCAGCCATTTTAGAAGTAGCATTGATTGAATCCAAGGACCCATGTCCTCTCTGTTATCTCAGTAAAGAGGGTTTGAAACTACTGAAATGTGTAATTTCATATGGAACTTAAAAAAAAAAAAAAAGAGAAGAGGGAAGGGAAGGGGAGGAGAAGGGAGAAGGAAGAAGAAGAAGGAAGGAAGAAGGATCACAGAGAGACAAATAAAGCCAAGCCAAGTCCTACCATTGTAAAAATATGAAGCTCTAAAAATTAGCAAATACAAGGGTATTTGTTCTATATGATCATAAATATATAGTGAAAAGCAACACATGTCTGAAGGCTTTACAACAGAGCTAGGAAATAGCCATTTCAGCTTCATCATTCCAAAAATACCTCTAAATGGGACAGCCAAACAAGGTCTTTGTTTAGAATTGTCCCACTTACTTGTCCAAGCTGGAGCTTGACAGAGGAAGTCCAGCCATGCTGCTTGTAATATGGGCTTACTTCAACTGATATTTCAGTGACTTGTTTTCTCCCTGCAGATCAGACAGTATTTTTTTTAGCCTTGACAGAATGGCTAGACTAGGTAATCCACGCAAACAGCTGCTGCGTGCAATGTGATCTTTTCTCCAAAGCTTTTTAACAAAGACTTCTGAACTGTTCCTTAGTTTTGGATATGTTGGAAACATCCAGAAGCTAAAATCTCTCAATATGAATGTAATTGACATATCAACTGTCTGACCATACTGCTTTTAGCTTAAGAAGTGTCCCAAGAAGATTAGCAAGAGCTGCATGCTCACAAAACCACTCCCTAATCAGAAAGCATTCATCAGGAAAATACTTCTGCTTCAAACCGTTTTCACAGAGGACTTGCATCTTGAATATCAGTGTTCCTGTCTGTGGTGAGAGAAAACATCCTACTGATTTTTGTAGCACAAGCTCTGCAAACTTTGAAACTTCATCAAAGAGAATATAATCAGGATTTTTCATTGTGTTAAATTTTATGACTTAATTTGTTTGTTTGTTTTGGTTTTTGTTCTTCACTGATCATAGGTATTTCTGTCTAACAGAACTCCTATATAATCCCAAATAATATTAATTTTTGCAAATATTGAAGATATAAAATTATTGAATCCCGGGAGATTTAAAAAATGACCAGGA
>JAWWMA010000100.1:54491482-54516057 GCA_035041425.1 Mionectes olivaceus | reverse complement strand
CCCTTGTCACCCTCCCCTTTCTGCCCCCACCTTTTTTTGGGAGGATCTTCCCGCTCGGATCTCCCCGGACCAGGAGGAAAACGCCCCCTTTTCCTCCGGGAGATATCGGGGTCACAGCGCCCCCAAAACCCCCCCAGAAAAGAGGGGGGAGTGTCTTTTATGGTCTTCCCTGTCCCCCCCTCAATCATCCTGATCCCAAAATTCTTGGGGGGGGTGGGAGAACCCCCTTCCCTCACTCCCTACAACTCCACAACTCTCCTTCTCCTCCTTCCCCTCCCGCCTTTCACTCCCCATTTCAAACCTCCCGGGATCGTTTTTAGGGCCGGGAGGGGCTTTTTTTTTTTAGGGTTTTTTTTTGGTCGAAAAAGGGATTTTTTAAACCCTGTAACGTGGGAACTCCCGAATATTTCCCTCCTCGCTCGGATCCGGGGGAGAGGAACGGAGAAGTTCCTTCCTGGGTCCATATCGGCGGCTATCGCGACATCCCCGCCCCTGGTGCGGCCCCGAAAGTGTATTTAGGGCCGCGCGGGTGCCAAAAACGCGCCTCTAATTAAGTCCCCGCGCAATTACCGGGGAAATGCCCGGCGGATCGGGGCTAATAAATATTCCTAATAATTAAAGATGCTTCTGAAGGGCTGGGATGATTTTGGTTTTAACCCTACACGGGGGGAAAATATGGGCCATTTCCCCCACCCTCACTCCCCTTTCCAGGCATTCAAATTATTATTATTATTATTATTATTATTATTATTATTATTATTATTATTATTCCAAATCCAGGGTTAAATAAACCCTTTCGCTCCTCAAACCGTCGCCTCCCCGAGATAAATTCGCAAGAACATCCAGGTGGAAAATAAAGTTAAAAAAGGAGGGGAGGGTGGATTTTAATCGGAGGGGGGGAGGGGGTGACAAAGTGATATCACCCCCCTCCTCCAGCCCTTTTTTACCCCTAAAATGAGGGGGTTTGGGGGGTGAAACCGAGGGGGTTTTATATTTTTAAGCCTCCCGGGAGCAGCTCGGGGGTGATTCCACCCCCCACCCCCTTTCCAGCAGAGTCAAAAACCGAATTAAAACCCCGTTAAAAATCATTTAAACCCCCCAAAACGCCCATGAAATCAACCCCCTCGGCCTTTTTGAGGTCGAGACCACCCAGACCCCCCCCCCTTTTTTTTTAACCCCAAAAGAGTCCCTTTTGTCCCCGTGTCCCAGCCGGGGTCACGACCTGGAGCCAACCTGGATGGAAACACTTCCCGGGCCCTTCTTTAAATATTTAGAGGCGCTTCAAGGAGCCTGGGATGGGACTGGGAGGATTTTGGAGGAGAATTTGAGGGGTTTAGAGGGGTGGGGGGGGTGGTTTTTTTACCTCCTCTTCCTCCCCTGGGATAGGGAGAAATAGGGGGATAAACCAGGGATAACGTGGAAGGAAAGTGAGAGTTCGACGGGGATAAAACTGGGATAAAAAAGGGGATATAAAGGGAAATTAAAGAGGGAAACAGGGGATAAAATAAGAATGAAACGGGAATAAAGCAGCGATAAAAGAAGAAGAAAACAGGACTAAAAATAAGAGTGAAATAGGACTAAAACCAAGAGTGAAATGGGATTGAAAATAAGAGTAAAATAGGAATAAAAGAGGAATAAAAGGGTAGAGGGGGGACTGAACACGGGGAGAGGTTCGTGGGGTTTAAAGCGAGGATGAAGCAGCTGGGAGGTATTTAAAGATCATCCTAATAAATATAAAGTTGTGGGGGTAAATCCCGTGCTGATCCAGAGGGGGTGTTTTTTTTTGGGGGGGGGTGTCCCTGCCTTCATCCCTCCATCTGCGGGGCTCTGCCTCTTAATTGTCCCTATAAAAACGGGGCTTAATTACAAATTAGCGTCATAAACGCGCCTCGTGGGGTCTCTCCGTGCCCAGAGTGGTTCCAAAGGTTAAAAAAAAAAAAAAAAGCACCCACAGAAATGCGATTTTGGGGTTAAAAAGTCCCCCCACTCGGGGAAGGAATAAATGTGGGGAGGGGGTTTTTTTGAGGGGGGGGGGGAGGGGAGAAATCCACCTCTTCCCGCAGGTTTGTTCCCGGGAAGGTGGAGGGTGGAAAGGATTGGGGGGCTTTAATCCGTCGGGTTATTTCGTAATTAATAATAATAATAATAATAATAATAACAATAATAATAATAATGGAATGCCCACGAATTCCCGACTCGCCCTTCCAGCTTGTCCGAGCCTCTGATTGCCCAATCAGGGGAATTAATTGGGAATAAATGAAGAGGGGGTTGGGGCTCGGGAGGTGAAGTCGCAGCAGCTCCTCGGCGAGGGGAGAGACATTCGAGGGGGGTGCCCCGGGCCATAAATTACCTCTCGTTTCCAAGATCAGCCTTTTCGGGGCTAAAAATCGGTATTTTGTGGGCACAGAACCTCCGGTTTTTGGAGGGGCCTCTCCCTCCTTTTCGGGGTTATTTTGCTGCTTCTCCCCCGCCCCCCCCCCAAAATCACCCAATAAAAGAGGGGGTTTTCCTCTTTTCCCTCTTAATTCCCCCCAAAATCAGGCGGGGAAGGGGCTGGGGTTGAGTGGCAGCTGTCAGAGCAGCCCGGCCGGGAGGGATAAAAGCAATTAAAAAGCAAATAAAACCATAAAAGCGGGCGAATTTGGGCGAAATCCTTGGCCCCAGAGCTCCTGACATTCCCACCGGGAGAAATAACCCTTCCCTTCCCGGCAGGATTGGTTTTTTTCCATGAGTTGGGGAAGTGGGGAGTGGGGAGGGGGGGGAGACTCATCTTCACCCTCGGAGGAAGAACGGGGGGATCAAAAGGTGCCACCGGGGCAGCAAAAGCCTTGGAAAGACGGGGCGGGGAGGGGGAACCAGCGAGAGAAAAGCTGAAAAATCCAACTTTTCCTTGAGAAAAGCGATTAAACGTCCCTTTGTGGGGAGCAGGGAGGGGTCCGTCCTCCCCCCCCCTCTTCTCCCTGAGCTTGATCCCTGTTTATCCACGAGACGGCTCAGGGATTTTTTCTGCCGCACGTATTTTTGGATGGGAGAGCTCGGAAAGCCCTCGGTTAAAGGCGCGGGGAGGGAAAGTTCATCCTTTCCAAAGCGGGGCTCGAATTCCCTCCGCGCAGAGGGGACGGATTCTTTATTTCCCCACCGTTTATTTCGCTCGCTCTCCCACGAGCGCCCGGAGCGCGTCCTCAGGCGCTTTGCCAGGGAAAGAGGGAAAATCCACCCCCAAAACAACCCCTAAAAAAAAAAAACAAACCCAAAACAAAAATCAAGAACCCGCTCGAGCCGAAGAAGCACCCAAAAAAACCCAAAAAAACCAAAACAGAAATATAAAGTGATATTTAAAAATTGCTCCCCCGCCCCACACACACTTCGGGCTTCCCGAGTCTTCCCCCCCCCCTTAAAAAAATAAATTAAATAAATAATAATAATAATAATACATCCCCAAATGTTTAGCTTGGTACCTTGCCCGCCCGAATTAATCACGGCGACGGGATTGGGAAGTGCATAAAACTCTGGATAATGATATAGGAGAGGACCATAAATAAAAGTTGCGCCGCGGAGGTGCTGTCAGGGCCGGGGCCAGCCCGTAACTCACTCGTTTAACCCCGGGCGCGTGTTTTGGCTTTTAATTCCAATTAACACCGGCGAGAGAGAGAGAGAGAGAGAAGGAGAGGGAGAGGGAGGGAGAGGAACGTTCGCAACCTGCGAGGAGATGGCTGGAAGGAGCTCAACAGGAGAGCCCCGGGGCAACAACAACACGGGGAGGGGAGAGGGCAAAAAAAGGGGTGGGGAGGGATGGAGGGAGGGAAATGTTATTTCCAACGCGGTAAAAAAAAAGCCCAGTAAAAAAGTTCTCCACGAGCTGAGGCTGCTGTTGTCTCCCCAAAGCGTCTCCGGAACTGTTATTTCCTTTTACTTTTTAAATATATATATATATATGTGTGTGTTTTCCTTCCCACTAGGTAATACTGGAAGCCGATTTTGCTGCTGTAAATTTTAAGGGGAGCTGCCGTTCCTCGGAGCCTCTGGATGCAAAGACTTTCCTGCCCGTTTTGTGGTTGTGGTTTGGGCTTTTGGTTTGGGTTTTTTTTTTTATTCACCCCTCTTTTATTGCCTTTTAAACCCTTCGCGAAACGACTTTGTCGCCCCTCCTTAAGCCCTCCCGGGTCCTTAGCGGAGATACTTAAAGGGAAGAGGGGAAGGAAAAGAGGCAAAATCACATCTCGGGTCGAGCCCAAGCTGCGAGAGGAACCGGCAAAAAAACCCCCACACCAAAACAACTTATCAAGGGAACTTCAAAACAAATTGGACTCGGAGAACATAAAAGAGGAGATAAAACAGCGCCCCGGCCTCAGATGTTAATTCGAGCCTCCAGAAACACGTTGTTGAGGGAGTTTTATAGCCCAGTAATCAAAGTAAAGCGAATTATCCGAGCCCTCAACAATGCGGCGGCCGGAGGGGAGGGGGGGGACGCTGGGGGGGCATCTCTGGGGGCACCGGGGCCAGTTTGGGACACGGAGCCCGGGGATGAGCCAGCTCTGGTGCCCCGGGGCAGCATTTCCTCCACCCATCCATCCATCCATCCATCCATCCATCCATCCATCCATCCACTCCCGGATCTACCTCTGGATCTGTCCCGCCGGACACACCCGGGGTTATTTTTAAACATCGCTGCCCCCCCTCCTCCCGTCCTCCCCAAACCTCCTCCCTGCTCCCATTTGCATCCTGATTTCCCCCCCTCTCCCATAAACTTTCAGAGACTTCCTTTTTGGGGGGGTGTTTCTGCTTTCACCTCTTTTTATTTAATTATTATTATTATTATTATTAACGTTATTATTTTATTTCCGAGTATTAACCCGATTTTTTTTTTTGTTCTTTAAAGAAACCCCACGTAACCTCTACGGTTTTTTTTGGGGGGGGGAGAGGGGGGTTTTGTCCTGCCGTGGGATTTTACTCACGTGCCAGGGCAGGGCAGCGCTCCCGGACCCGCCGCGAGCTTCGAACATCTCCGAGAGGAAAAGAAGGAGGGGTGGGGGGGGAAAGAGAGAGACAGAGAGAGAAGTTTGGCCGCCACTTCACCCTTCTCTCCCCTTTTCTCCCGGGGCTTATTTTTGGCCGGGGAGACAATACCACAACACGCATCGCATCTGCCCCAGCTCCAACCCCCTCCCCTCCTCCTCCTCCTTCTCCTCCTCCTCCTCCTCCTCCTCCTCCTTCTCCTCCCTGTCCCCGGACACCCCATCACTACGGGTTGAAAAAAAAAACAACAAACCCACACCACAACCCTACAAAAAAAAAAAAAAAAAAGAGCCTCCAAACAGCGGTGGTGCCTCGAAAATCTGCGGCCGCGGCCACAGAAGGAACATCCTCGAGGAGGAGGCAGCGGGTCAGGAGGGCTCGGGGGGGTCACTCGCTGCCTCCAACGGAGCCGCTGCCAGAGAAAAGTTGGCCTTTCCGTGAACCCGCTCCGGCCGCTTCCCCCGAACTTCAATAAAGTTTCCTTTCAGCCTCTCTACGTGGAGGCGTCAAGAGGCTAAAAAAAAAAAAAAAAAAAAAAAGGAAAGGATAGATGTGAGAATGAGGTTATCAAGCTGTGAAATGTTTCTCTGTGAGATGAGACAAAAAACATTCTCCTAGTGAGAACATCTTTAGATGAGATTGGATATTATCTTAGTGACCAAAGGGGTATCTGGGAATATCAACTATTTTAAAGATTTTGTAGGCAAAGATACAAATAAAATAATTTTATGAAGGCTTTATTTTTGGTGGGACACCCCCTTATTTTTCTGAATGAGATCTCTTGGCTGGTGGAATCTCTGTGCTCTGTTGCTGCTGGCTGTGCTGTACGTGAAATAGGAAGAAGGTGTATGGCTGAACACTTTGCCCTCTAAATCTCTGCCTGCCCAACATCCGTAAATAAAAGTAACAAGGACAGCTGTTGCATGGCAATAACATTACTATGCACTATGTATTTCCACATCCTGTGGTCTACCAGGCAGTCTGCCTACTGCAGGTACAAGCCTCCAAGGAAACTGGAGAATCAGAACCACCTAGGTAATGCCAGTAAACTAAACCTTCAGGCATTTCTTTGCTTTGATCCAGAGAAATGCATGTACTGTGCTGTTTGTACCCTCAGAACAAATGGCAGTCTTGGGAACTAGTATGAATATTTAGAGATGGTATTTAAATAACATTACTTGGGAAATTCCCGCTGCTTAAGAAAAGACCAACTAAAACAAGAGTTTTCTTTCCCAGAAGACTGAGACAAGTATAATGAGGATTATCAGGCATAATTAATGTAATTTCTGTATCCTAGAGGATCATATGAGTCAACTTCATAGTCACGTCCTCCCTGTTCTTATTACTGATGAGAGTGAGAATGTTGCTGTGAAGTGTAAAAAGGCAACATAAACAAGCAAGAGTGATACAAGCAACTGATTGCAAACAAATAACTTCATCAAGCCATGTCTGTAAGAATTCCTCACTTATATACAGCACTTTTCATCTGCAGAACTAAAAGTGACCTACTTGAGTGAGGGAAAAATTCAGGAGGTAGAATGACTTATTTGAGGTCATTCAGGTAGGCAATGGCAGCTCCGGGAATAAACCATGCCACAGTGCCTCACTTTGCATTGTAAATGTCCCACCTGTGCAGTCCTGGATCATGGCAGTGAGCCTTTGCAGAGGGAAAGTATGTAGCTGGAGCTGAAATAAACCTGAGTCTGATCATAAGACCACTGCAAATTAGAAAGGCCGGATTCTATCCTAATGTGCAATGTCTTCTACAATCAACTGGAACTTTATATTTAAGCTTTTGCAAGGTTTTCTTTCCCATGGTGTCTGACTACCAGCGAAATTACATCACACTTAAGTAATCTCAGAGGATAATTCCTTACTACTTTTTCCTATTAGCCCCAAAAACCGCTATGGATTGAGGGTTTTTCAATCACTTTTTTTTTTTGTTTTTAAATTGCATATAAACACTGGTTTCTAATTCATTAATCAGAGTGGAAAATGAAGGAAAGAATTATTTCGACCTAAATCCACAGTATTTGCAGTGATGCCTCTGACCTTGAAAGTATAAAAGCAGCAAAAAAAAATTTCAGTCTTCACTATGTATATCATTTAAAAAGTGCAGAAAAAAAAGTCTGCAAGCATCCATCATCCCTAGTTCATGATAACAGAAGCTAGGTAGATAATATCCACAAACAGTTCATATGATTAAAAAAATGAAGGGCAGAATATGAGAGGTATAAAACAAAATATATAAATTACATATTTTATATCTATTCCAAAATTGTAAAGCCCATTATGCCTGAAATTTGGATGGTAGAATACTTTCTATAAATTTCTGGAAGTGAAGAAAATGTTCTGGTCCTGAAACCACAAGCCTAGAGTTCCTTCCTGGTTCAGCTGCAGGCTCCCTCTGTAATCGTGGGCATATTTCTGTTTCCTCTCCCAGATTGTGAGTGTGCCTACATTGTAGTCAAAGTGGGATATTAAAGCTTGTCAGTCCAACTGAACTGACTTTAACCAAGTCAGTTTATATGTACTGTTGGTGAAGTAGTGTGGAGTTGGGTGCAGACTAAATTCTTAAAGGTGAATAATGAAATTCTGGAAGAACTGAATCTGAAAGCTATCAGATGAATCCCATTCAGACCTGTATTTCCCATTATTCTTTATTTTCTGAAAACATACTTTAAAAAACCTGATTAACAGTAGGACCTAAGTCAGAAAACAAAACAAAACAAAACAAAAGATGGTTGATGTTTTCGGAGTCATTCAAGGGATTTAGCCACATGCTTCACGTTAATGTGAGAGTGCTGCTCTGGGATACAGATCTTCAGAATGAGAATCTGTTCCTGAACTCCATCCAAATCATATTGTAACCAGGGTATGAAATGAGATGAGTTAGTCTTCCAGAGGGGTAGGACCAGCTGAGAAAGAGTGTGTTTCAATACTGTGAAGACATTTTAAAGTGAAGTTGCTTATTGTTATCTGAAAGTCTGGCCAGTTGGTAAATATAATAGTAGTAGGCTGAATTATGAACATTTTTTGAGAACACTCATATATTGTGCAGGAAAAAAAAAGTATCCACTTTGGGGTTTTTATAAAAGCATAATAGAAATACACTTTAAAGCTGTACATCAGTGTCAAGAACAACAAAACAACCTGATATGACACTTCACCCCACCCAGGTAAATGGCCCATGTACTCTTAAAAACAGCATGATGGTTAAAATACAAATAATGGGCATTTTATGAAAATAATAGTTGTAAAGTACAAACACATGTGAGACAGTTGTTTTAGAAGGTATAGTAAGAGGAAAAACTTTATCAATGCCAGAAAGATAAAGTGAATTATTTAGTGCTCACATGTCTGTGATAACAGTTGGGATGAGAAGCTGGATGCTCAGCTGGTGAACTATGCTGATTTACACCATTCTACAGATTTTGCAGCTGGTTTTTACATGCATACAAGCTTTGAAAGTTAATTGGACTTACCTACCCTCTACTCTCTGGAAACAAGGCTGAAAGTCTGATGTGATAAGGATTCTCAGGGAGACTTCTCATGTTTCTGTGGGCTAGAAACATGAGGAAAACAAGTATTACTGTGGTCAGGACAGTATTTCTACATTTTCCTAGTCTCCCAGGAAATCAAAATACACACTAAAAGTGAATAATTAACCTAACTTTGTAAGTCTTCAAGAGACATTCACTCTTATATGATTCAAACTGTATTTTGTGTGAATCAGTGTTCCCCTCCCTGCTTAAATGTAGACATGTTATTTTTGTGGTCTGGAAGCTGAGATAAGATTTCATCCATAATGATTTTAGCTGCAATACAGCTCATCAAAATTGCAATTATGAATACCAGTGTTTTTCTGGAATGTAGACTGCATCATATAAGATCCTGCCAAAAGATGCAAAATTAGCACTGCAATAGATTACTCGTGCAACCTCCAGGGAAGGACAATTAGGGTATGAGAAATAAGAGAAGAGAGGGAGTTGTCACTATCTAAATGACCAGAAGTCTAAATCATCTTTATATCTATCTGTCCTGCACTGAGAGCTTTTGGTTCAAGTGGAAATAGCTTTAAACTGAAAGAGAGTGGTTTTAGATAGATATGAGGAAGAAATTTTATACTGTGAGGTTGCTGAGGCACTGGAACAGGTTGTGCAGAGAAGCTGTGAGTGCTCCATCCCTGGGAGCATTCAAGGCCAGGTTGGATGGGGCTTTGAAAAACCCAATCTACTGAAAGTGGGGTTAGACTTAGATAATCTTTAAGGTCCCTTCCAACCCAAAACATTCTATGGTTCTATGCCAAGTAATGTTCATTGGTGTAACGAGCACAGTGGAAAAAGTGCCAAAATTTCCTTAATTCTTTCTTCCTTAAACAGTCTGTTACTAGGGTTTCCCTACAGAGCTTCTACTCCAAGTGGATTAGGCTTGAGTTATGACAACTATCCAAACTGACTTGGAGGCTGGCTGTCAAAAAGGAGCAGTTGTAATGTTCCTCTCCTGTTTACATTCTACCTGTGCTGGCTTGTAATAGAATTAAATCTCCATTGAATCTATGATAGGCATAGAAAACCTGCTGTAAATAATACCAGACTCCTTAGCATTCTCACTACAGATGGAGAAAAGATAGGGGAAACATAAGTGGATCAGACTGACATACCTGGAAGTGCAGTGCTATCAATCCTGCCTCCAGCTTAGGGCTGGTCCAGGGACAGTTCAATTCCTCATTCCATTCCATGTGGAAATCAAATATACGTTTCCCATCTGTTCTGTTTGAAGCAGTATCTTTACTTTGACAGTGCTTTGAACAGTCTCCCAATCTACATGAAAAATTCCTTAGTGTGCTCTGTTTAATCATGCTCAGAGACTTTTGGGAAATAGCTCTAGTTAGTTCCAATATCATTAGGAATGATAGGGCTATGCTTTTACATGTAGAATATATAACTTTTCCAAACGCACAGACTTTTTTAAAATGACCAACTATAACATCAATAGGGAAGGCAAGAGAATGGAGAAGAACCTTCATAAAGATTTTAACCTCTAGAAAAATAAAGATGACTGTGAGTCCTCAACTCAACTGCTCAGTTTCCAGTCCAGACTGGGAGACAGACTTGCAGGACACAGTTCCAGAAAGTTTCAGCACTAGCTGAAAGACTATGAGGACTTTGATTTACTCGTACTGCAACTGATGGAAATTGGAGGGATGGGACACAGTTTGTTGCATATTAGGGAGATCAAGTTTGTACTACAATTTTTCTGAAGTATTTGTGTAATATGCAGCTAACCAAGAATTTTCAGACTCTTATTGGATTTAGCAGCTCTACTAATGCAACCAGAAGGTGAAATAGTACAGTTGCAAGGGTATAATCTGTGTGAACCAGATGGCTCAAGTTACTGTATATGTAATAAAGCTATGTTTATCGTTATGATTTTACTCCGTGCTTCTTTATGACAGTGGAAATCCAACCAGCAGTTCCATTATCTGGATCCATTATTGGGATTACACTACAACTTACACTGTAGTTTCAAAACTATTATTTTAAATAAGTGGATGCTATTAAGTTTGCTGTAAAAAAACCAAACAAACAAAAAAGTGACTTGTCTATTAAAACTCACTGAACAGTTTTTCCCTCCCAATCAAAGTAATTATAGGAAAACATGAATATTATCTGTGTCTATCTAATTTCGTTTCATAAGCAATTATTTAAAACTTAGAAGTTCTATGTGATAATTCCAGAATATGTTTGATATGCTGCTATATAAACTTGTGAATGAGAAAGCAAGTCCATCTGCAAGATGGGTTGGAAAAAGCATCTGAAGAACTTTAAATGGTCAGTCTGCACTTGGTGCAGGAAAAGGTTATGAAGCTGATCATTGTGAGTGCCATCACATGGCATGTCAGGAAAACTAGGGGATCAGCCCCTGCCATGATGAGTTTAGGAAAGGCAGATCCTGCTTGACCAACCTGATTTCTGTTTATGACAGGGTGAACCATTTGTGGGATGAGATGTGGAAATGTGGAAAAGTGTTCAATATCCTTATTAATGATCTGGACAAGGGGTTTGAGTGCACCCTCAGTCAGCTTGCACGTGACAATAAGGTGGGTGGGAGCCAGAGGGCAGGAAGGCTCTGCAGAGGGATCTGGACAGGCTGGATCAGTGGGCTGAGGCCAGTGGTATGGGGTTCAGTAAGGCCAAGTGCCCAGTCCTGCACCTCAGTCACAAAAACCCCAAGCAGTGCCACAGGCTGGAGGAGGAGTGGTTGAAAAGCTGTCCTGTTGAGTTGGTAGGGCTGGCCAACCGCGGCTGAACATGAGCCACAGCATGCCCAGGTGGCCAAGGTCAGTTGTGTCCTGTCTCAGATCAGCCATAGTGGCCAGCAGGACCAGGGCAGTGACTGTCTCCCTGTAAGGGCCACTGGTGAGGCCGTACCTCAAGTCCTGTGTCCAGTTTTGGGCACCTACTTCAAGAAAGACACTGAGGGGCTGGAGTGAGTCCAGGGAAGGACAGTGGAGCTGGGGAAGGCTCCAGAGCACAAGTCTGATGAGGAGCAGCTGAGGGAGCTGGGGGTGTTTACCTGGAGGCTCAGAGTGACTTTCTTGCTTGCTTAAACTACCTGAAAGGAGGCTGTACCCAGATGGGAATCAGTCTCTCCTCCCAAGTAACAGGCAATAGAACAAGAGAAAATGGCTTCAGGTTACACCAAGGGAGGTGTAGGTTGGATATCAGGAAAATTTTTTTCACAGAATAGATAGTCAAGCATTGGAATGGACTGCCCAGGGAAGTGGTAGAATCAACATTTCTTGCAAGCATTCAAAAAATTTGTGGATTTGGTGCTAAGAGGCATGGTTTAGTGGTGGACTTGACAGTGCTGGTTAATAGTTAGACTTGATGATCTTGGAGGTAGACTTGATGATCTTGGAGGTCTTTTCCAACCTTAATGATTTCATGATTCTGAGTAACTGTGGCCTATACAGGTTCAAATGAGTTGAATGCTAAGCACTAACCTACAGCTGTAATCAAGGAATCACTGTTCCTTCTGAAGTCACTCTACGCTCTGTTCTTTATTCGTCAGTATTTGAAATTCTTTTATCCTTAAAGTGAAGTGAAACACAAAATTTCAACCATTGAAATTTGCAGCCCATGTAAATTCTGGTGCAGTGATAAGTGACTAAAAGAGAGAAGTCATTATGCAAATAAATTCTGAGCTATTTGATGCTTCATGGGCTAGAAAAGTGTATGTATACAGACAAATACAAAATCAAGCATGTGTGAAAGAACATAGGCCATATTTAAAGAAGATGTAGGCTCAGTTTGGTAAGCAACAGCTTAAAAAAGTATGTGATCTTGGAAGAAAATCACTGTTGGGATAGGCAACAGCATCCAAGTTATCTGCCTGGACAGGCCGCATACGTTTTGAGAATGACAGAACAGAACCACTACTTCAGCAGCCTTACCTGCCAAACATCTGGGATGAGCGTGCACGTGCACAGCAAGTAGGCTGAGAAAAGCAGACACGAGAATTTGGAGATTTCAAAGAGCTCTGGGCAACTGTGAATGCAGCAGAGCTGGGAGGCACTCAAACATAGCAGCATTCAGCTTCTGTGGCTCCCTGGCTAAAGTCTGGTTGTATATATCATGCCAAAGGGTTGCATGGTTTCTGGGTTGCTCACAGAGGTGGCACTGGGAAACACACTGTCCTCCTGACAGCATAACCTGCCCAGCTTCCCTTTAACTCTGAAGATGTGCCAGAGAAAACCCATGGAGGTCCATATACTGAATTTTTCCCCCAAGGCTTGCAAACACCCCGCAAATCATGGGCTGAGTTCCCCCACTGTACCAAAAAATAGTAGATTAATCCTTGCATGTATTACTAAAGAAATCTCCACCAGAAAATTTTTTCATTTCTTCTGAAAAGACTCTTTCTAGTTTTTGGAATATTAAGTAGAATTAATACCGCCTAACCTAGGTCATCCACATAGAATTTTTCACTGTGCGTTTCTTTACAGTAATGAGTGAGAAATAGGCACTTCTACAGTGTGATTCATTTAGGGCAGATTTCTGAAATGTGTAGAATGAATTCTATCCTCACAGTGAGGGTCTCTCAGCAGTGTCATATAGGGCTCTTCAGTGAATAGCTGTTTAGCCTGGAGGTCAGTCCACTTTTGGTCAGTTTTCTTCTACTGACTTTTTCTTTTCCAATTCTGAAAAAAGGTGGATATTTCACAGAAGATAGCAGAAAGAACCCTTGAAATGAACAGGTAATTTGGAAATTTACTTTATAGTGATTGAGTGTAGGACCCCTGCTTAACTCTTCAGCCTAACCAAAAGAAAATTAAGAAATCATTCTAACCATATTTTATAAATTTATAACATGCTAATAAACATTAGATCTTCAGTTTAATAGACATTACTGTAAAATGTCATTAGAATACAGAAGAAATTAGGAATAGAAGTAACAATGACTTAATAGTGATCATAACTAAATTGGCAACAGTTTCACAAAATCAGATATTAACATCATGTCTTTCTACATCACCTAACACAGAAAAAAAAATACACAAATTCAATAAGACCCAAGTACTGGGCAGGAAAAAAATTATGTTGGTATATATCTCCATGTAGGAAACTATCAAATTTCAGTGAGCTAAACTCACAGTTTGGAAGTTTACCGACTGTATTTCTTTCCTAATACTAGAAGAGGACTTTTACTGTTCTGGAAAGAAAAGCCTTGTCTAGAGGTGTAAGCCTAGGTCAATGAGCCAGAAAGGCTTCGTATCTAATCCAGTTTTGTCTCTAATTCCTTCTGTTGCCTTGGGCAAGTCACAACCCTAAAGAACATTAAAATTTAAGAGCTACATTAATGCAAAGTATTTTTATTTTCAAAAGCCTAATACATGAAAACCCATCAGCACAAGCAATAAAGAGAAGAAGTCCAACCTTGCAAGACTCATAAGGAATTTTGGGAAGTCACAAGCAATGTCAAAGCCAGAATGAATGAATTAGGAAAGTGGGGTTTGAATCAACCTAAGCAGGTTGGGACTTATACTTAACTCACTGAGTTTTACTCACCTGATACAAGATCATCTAGATATTTGCTCAACAAAATACACAGTGAAGGTTTTTGTAATGAGTAGAAAAATCCTACAGCATGTGGCTGTCATTCCAATTTGATGAAACATAAAAATTAGCAACCTGCCGTGGGTACACAACAAACTGAACAAAGACCAACTCTTGAAAGCTTTAATATCCTCCCACCAGGAAAGAACTAGAAGGAGTAGAGCTGGATTAAACATAACAGTCCAAATTCTGCTCCTGACTACATGCATGCAAATCTGAAATAACATAACTTAAAAATTTATTTTGTACTTAAATTGGTGTCTCTGTAAGCCTAAATTTTGGCCAGATTTTATTTCAGCTGGGAAGAAGAAAACGTGTTTATAAAATCTGAGCCTACAGTTTATCTGCCTTTAAAAAGACACACATTGTGTGCAAGCCAGTAATAGACTTACAGCTGTGCTGATATGTTGAACTGTGCTGGTTAGCACATATTAACAACAGTGTATAGTCTGCTAGCTGGAGAACAGCTTATTGTCTTCTAACCCTTTAACAATGCCAATTCAGAGGGCTCTGGGAAACACACACAGATTGTCCTGAGCTTCACAGAAGGGCATATTTCTCTCAGAAAACAGTGAGCAGAAGCAGCTTGGTCAGCAATAAGGGACTAAGAGGGTGTATGTTTTCATGGCCTACTTCAAGTCATCGTAAGTAAATCCCAGAGATTTACTTTTATCTCATACAACTCATAGCACTTAGAGCCCTCTTGGAAGGTGATAAAAATCAGGTATATTTCAAGCACCTTCTGGAAATGGCTAGCATTCCCCCCTAAGTACAGGCATTCCTCACAAAGTCTGAGTGTCTGAGTTAGGTGCTGTAACTGGCATAAAAGCAGGGTAAATCCTCCCTGGATTTCTGGCTAATTTGATTGCTCAACTGTACAATGGAAATAATAGGATCTGACAAGGGAAATGTGAAGATAACAACAGAGACTGTGAGACACTCAAATGTTATGATAATAGATTTTGTACATGACCTTAAAGGAGATAAATAAGAAATGAATTATTCACATATCTTTCATTGGTCCATCACAGAACCATTCTGATTCCAACACAGCTGCAATGACCTACACTGTTTTCAGCTGTTCCCTCTCTCTTTTTTATTTTTTTTTTATATCTTGCTTGCATTTAATGTGCTTTCAGGACTAACCTTTTGCTAAATATGTTTTAATCAAGAGTAATAAATAAAAAATTGTGATAACCTTTTATTTCCTATGAACACGAGGAAATGTTTAGTTTTTCCTCTCCCCATTTTAAAATATCCACCGTAGCAGTGTATCATAGAATCATAACATTAACTGGGTCGGAAGCGACCTCCGAGATCATCAAGTCCAAGCCTTCATCCAAACCCACTGTGATTACTCGATCATGGCACTCAGTGCCACATCCAGCCTCATCTTAAACACCTTCAGGGACGGTGAATCCATCACCTCTCTGGGCAGGCCATTCCAATACCTGATCACTCTTTCTGTGAAGAACTTCTTTCTCATATCTAACCTAAACCTCCCCTGGCACAGCTTAAGGCCATGCTGTTGGTTGTCTGGGAGAAGAGACCAACCCCCACCTCGCTACAACCTCCTCTCAGGTAGTTGTAGAGAGTCATGAGGTCTCCCCTGAGCCTTCTCTTCTCCAGGCTAAACAACCCCAGCTCCCTCAGCCTCTCCTGACAGGACTTGTGTTCAAGTCCCTTCACCAGCCTCGTTGCTCTTCTCTGGACCTGCTCCAGCACCTCAATGTCTTTCTTGTACTGTAGCACATGTGAAGAATGTCTGGATAATGAGCAATTCTGAGTCATGAATAATGCTTCCAGATTTGCAATTTTGGCAGCTGGGAATAGGATTCCCTGTTTGTACTGTGTCCAGTCCTTTCCTTTAGCTTTTACCCCCTCAGAGGCCCTGATTCTGCAGACATATTTAGCAAGAAGATCCTGTCATTTACATGAAGCTTTACTATTATCTGAGAATCCCCACACCCCACACACCCCTCTCCCCAGGAAGCCAGGCAACTTGCTCATCATGGTAGGGTGAGAAGATTTTGCCTTCTTTTTCAATATTTGAACCACTAAAACACAAACAGACATCTGAGCACCTAGTTTCTCCTGAAACCAAAGCCAGAGAAGTGCTTAGGCAAGTAGGTAGGTGCCCAAATAGTGTTAAAAATGAACCTTTTCTATCCCCAGTATGTGGCACTTTGTACCTTTCCATGCCCCACCAAGGCTGCCTCTGTCTCACATGTGCTGTGGGGCACCAGCTGCAATCAAGTAGTTTGCATGGCCTCTAAAGTGGTTCAGACAGCTGGTTCACACAGGGGCTGATGGGAGCCTGGCAGCAGCCTTTTCATCAACACATTTCACTTAGGCTTCTGCAGACTTCGGATGATGAAGATAAATTGTTGCTGCTGTTTGTGATATAAATTGGCCATCTCAGCCTACTTTACATATGACCATGATACAAGCCCATCCATAGCATTTACTGATATAGTGAGGATACACCTTTTTCAATCACATTGTTATGATTCATATAGTTAGCTGTGCTTGTATTCACAGTTTCAGGGAAGAGGTCACACCACAGGCTCATGGAGGGCATAGGGTGAATGAAGTAACCCCCAAGTCTGGCTCCTTCAAGTCAAGGCTCTGTTGAGGAAAGTATGGAAAGATTTGCAGACCTACCATTTGTAAGTGTGTGAATACTCAGAAAATGTATTTTCCATCAATAACATCAGCCATAAGCCCTTTAACAGTAGGTCTTTAGCTGAAGACTTCTTAGATGCAAATATTGCTATTGGATTTGGTGAGTTAGATCTTTACTTGGGGAAAGGCAGCTTCACTGCTTTTCAGAGTCATGTGTATTTGGTCTTTGTTAAACAGTAGTCTGTAATCCTACAGGTGTGGGCAGTTCTTGCTTCAAGAGATGTTATCACAAAACCACAGAATGGATAAAGTTGGAAATTACCACAGTGGGTCATCTGGTCCAACCTCCCTGCCCAAGTAGGGCCATCCTGGAGCACACTGAGCACAATTGTATCCAGACTGTTCTTGAATATCTCCAGTGATGGCGACTCAACAATTTTTCTGGGCAGCCTATTCCAGTGCATGATCACACATAGGTAAAGAAGCTCTTCCTCATATTCAGCTGGAACTTCTTGTGCATGAGTTCCTGCCCATTGTCTCTTGCCCTATTGCTCCTTTACCACTGAGAAAAGCCTGGCTCCGCCCTCTTGACACCCTCCCTTCAGATGCTCAGTCATCTCTTCTTGAGGCTGAACAGGCCAAATTCTCTCAGCTTTTCCTTGTAAGAGGCATGTTCAAGTTCCTTAATCATCTCCATCACCTTCTGCTGGACCTGCTCCATGTCTCTCTTATACTGAGGAGACAGAACTGGACTCCAGATGAGGCCACAGCAGGGCTGAGTACAGGGGCAGAATCACCTCCCTCAACCTGCTGGCAGTGCTCCTCCTAATGCATCCTTGGATACCATTTGCCTTCTTGGACACAAGGGTACACTGCTGGATCAAGAACAGCTTGTTGTCCACCAGAACCCCCAGGTCTTTTTCCACAGAGCTGCTTTCTAGCAGGTCAGCCCCCAGGCTGTACCGGTGCTTGGGATTCTTCCTTCCCAGATGCAGAACCCTGAAATTGCGTTTGTTGAATTTCAGACAGTTTTGTGCCCATCTCTCCAACCTATTGAGCTCCTTCTGAAGGACTGTACAGCCTTCTGGGCTATTGGTGGCTCCTCCCACCTTTATTTCATCAGCAAAATTACTGCAGAGACATCTGCCCCTTCATCCAAATCATAGATAAGTAAGTTAAACAATAGTGGAACCAATATTACACATTGGAGGACAACACTAGTGACAGGCCTGTGCCCTGTGCCGTTGATTATGACCCTCTGGAATCAGCCACTCAACATACCTCACTGTCCACTCATCCAACCCATACTTTATTGAGTTTGCTTATGAGGATGTTGTGAGAGACAGTATTGAATGCCTTGCTGAAGTCAAGGTAGTTAGGTATCCACCCTAACTTCAGTAAGGCTTTCAACACTACCTGGTCTATTGGGTCAGAAATCCCTGAGGGCTGGTCTTTTTAGCAAAGACCAGCGCAAAGAAGGTGTTCAGTAACTCTGCCTTCTTTGCATCCAGGGTCCTTCCTCCATTTAGTAGAGTGCCCATATCATCCTTTTTTTTCATTTTGTTATTGATGTATTTGAAGAAGTCCTTGTTGTTCTCCTTGACATCTCCTTGATAGATTTATTTCAGATGGGCTTTGGCCTTCCTTGTCTTATTTCTACTTATTCTGACAATGTGTCCATATTCATTCCAAGTGGATTGACCCTATTTCCATGTCCTCTACACTTGAGTGTAGAAGTAGTGTTTTTGGAAGAATTTATAATGGGAAACCTAGAAACTCTTTTTGCTTAGGAAGGCTTTCTGCCTAAAAGGTAACTCTCCTCAAAGACAGTTTCAATGCTTTCTTTCCTCAGGCACAGCAACAGAAGTCCTCAGCCTCTCTCTGTGATATGTGAGAGGAGAGAGATAATGTACAGAAATGCTATAGGGTCATGGCAGCCTGGGAAGAGTCAGAGAGGAGCCAGTGATGATAAAAGCCCAGGAGCTAACAGGTTTGCCTTTTTCTTCCCTGGGGCCCGATGCTTAAACAGCACTGTCAGGTATTTGTAAGTTTTTCATGTTCTGGCCTTCTAAATAAACTTTAGAATTCTTTTCACTGCCTTGGCATTTCCGGAGTATTTCTGTGTATCTTACTTTACACTGAGTAATGACAGGAGTTCTTTAACCATGCACAGAGGTTTCTTGCCTCCTTTGCCTAGTTTCTCATTGGCATATCTTGCTCTTGAGCCTGGAGAAAGTACTCCTTGAGTATTGACCAAGTCTGTTGGACTCCTCTTCCCTTCCGGGTCCTGTTCCCATGGGATTCTTCCAAGAAGATACCAGAAGAGGATAAAATTAGCGCTCCTGAAGTCCATGCTTACAATCCTACTCACTGCTCTCCTTCTTCCTAGCCCAACACTGATCTCCACAATCTCATGTTCACTACTGCCAAGGCTGTCCGCAGTCTTCACATCTCCAACAAGGAGATTTTCCTTGTTTGTTAGCATAAGGTCAACAGCATATCATTCCTTGTGCTCCATTACTTGTGACAGGAAGTCTCCTGGACTCTGTGTGCTTTGCTATGTTGCTTCCGCAGCAGATATCACAGAATCACAGAATATTCTGAGTTGAAAGGGACCCACGAGGACCATAAAAGTCCAACTCCTGCCAGGGCAGTTAAAGTCCCTCACAAGAACCAGTACCTGTGATTTGGAGGCTGTAGAAGGCTTCATCCACTTCCTCCTCCTGATTAGATGGCTTGTAGCAAATACAACAAGTTCCCCCTACAACAATTTCCCCCTTACTAGTCTACCCTGCCTCCCCCTCGGTACATTCCTAGTGTTGTCTCACAGACAGGGCAAACTCCACCATCACACCTTCCAGGTCTGTCTCTCTTAAACAGCATATAGCCCTTCATGACAACATTCTGATCATCTGAGCTGTTCCACCATGTCTCCGCAATCACAATGAGATCAAAGCCCTGTGACTGCACACAGATCTCTAGTCCATTTCTTTGTTCCCCCTAGTGCATGTGTTGGTGTACAAGTACTTTACAGAGATACTTGATTGTGTCAATATCCCAGCAGGGGTGTGAAGTGGTGCTCCATAGCTCTGTGTTGTGGTTACACATTTTGCTGCTTGTGCTAGCTGGAGGTATTCCCTCCCAAGTCTCTTTTTGCTACCAGGGTGATTACTACAGTTCTCCCCTTCCCACACCCTATCTCTGTTGAGCCTGACTATATCCCAATTCCCCTTTAGTTCTAGTTTAAAGCTCACTGAATAAGGCCTAATAATTCCTGAGCTAAGATACTTCCTCCCCTTTGAGACAGATGGACCCTGTTAGATGCTACTCATATCCTAAAAGTGTATGATTTTCCTCTTGTGATAATTGCCCTCTTGTCTTGTTGTCTGACAAGACCAGTTCCCTCATTCCCACTCATAAGCTGCCTGCTGATGTGGAATGCTCTTGCCTCCCTTTGGTTTCCATGTAACCAAAAGAGCAGGCATCTGATGCCCTTGGTGTTTCCATCCAATGTGCCTGATTTTAACAGCTAGAAATTACAAAAATTCACAGAAGAAACCTGAAGAAAAACTGCAGCCAAGCAATGACTATTTCTCTTGTCTCCATTGTCCCCACAGTGGGGAATATGTATATACAGGTTGTGAAAGATCCCTCACTACTAGTTTTAGGAATATAATTGTATCCCTCTGTTTAAGTAAAATACTTGATGGCTTCTAAGTACTGTAAATTTAGGCAAAATAATAGCTAGCAAATATACTTTTTATGCGTTTCAGTTATTGTTTCATTATTTCTTTCACACTGAGAGCTGTAGGGTCCATACAAGGTCAAGCTGTAGCTGAGTCAATTCATTTGTGTGACATAGAAGCCTATACATCCACCAAGGAAAGCAACCAGGAAAAAGGGGCTCTGCCTTTATTCCTGACTGACTGGATACAGGCATTTAAAATATGCAATACCTATGTACGTCAGTGAGTGATGCATCAGACAGGGTGGACACAAAGAAATATTTTGTCCTAATTAAGAATTTTACAGATCCAAATCTGGAGGCTGGATGATATATCTGTTTGTTCTTCATAAGGTATTTCATGTTCCAGGGCAGATCAAAGGGAGCAGACAGTATGACAACACAGCACATTGTGTGCTGCACTGCAGAGGGAAGGGCTCTTGCCATTAGGCAGCTCGTAGTGTCGTGTCCATCACTCAGTCACCACCACAATCTCCAAGAGAGTGGTTGGAAAAGCTGTCATTTGAAGCACATACATGTATACTTAAAGTCTGTCAGCTCATAAAGTTTCACTGCTGAACTTGGCTGAGGGATTTCCACCTCTGTTTCAGGAAGAAAATAAACCAATAAAAAATAAAATAAGTAATTTGTAAAATTATCATAAACCTGTACTAAAGTGGAAAGCAGGTTTTTGAAAAATAGCAAATTAAACATTTGTCATTTGTGGTTCAATGATAATGATGCAATGTGTCACACTGAAATGCCACAAAGCCTCAGCCCTGCACCACACGGGCCCCCGCCTGCCTTTCTTTTGCCCCTTGTGTCGCGCTCACAGACACGGCCGCACGTGGCCACTTCAGCCTGCAAAGGGCCCTGCCCTGAAGCTCCACTGCCACAACACTCTGCACTTCGACATCTTGTGGGACACACTCAAGGCCACTAGTCAGAGCCTGCAAAACTCACTTGCACAAACAGCACCTCCAGCTGCAGTGCCTCCCCTGAAAGGAACACAGCTGAGTCAGCCTTGCCAGGCTTTCTTAAGGCTGTGCTGGGGCTGCCCAAGAAAGCTCCACATTGGCCTCAGCCCTTGGGAGGCAAGGGCATCGCTTCTCCAGGAAAGTGCTTCCCAAACACTTCTCCCTGACCTACAGACAAGCGTCTGCCTCTGGCTCCCTGGGCTCCTTTCACTCCCTCTCTCCCACTGCACTTTGGAGACGGCCAGGCCAAGGGGCACTAAGCAGCCTGTGGGGCAAAGCCACGCCGGGGCAGCTCACCACACTGCAAACACATCTGACACTGCGTGTGCCATGAGAGCACAGCTCCTCTCCCAGCCTCTGAGCCCCTCAGTGTCACTGCAAATCCAAGGGACACACTGGAAGCAGGGACCAGGCTGCCCACAGGGGTGCCTGAGGCAGCATCTTGCAGCACAGGGATCCTTCTCTGGGCAACATCCAAGCACATCCCAGCCTCGTGCCAGCTCCCCTTTGCCTCCCTGAGTTTTTGCAGTGGTGTTCCCACGCTGCCCCTTCTGACACTTCCCAGACAGTTTCACTTTCATTTTCATAGTCAGGTCCCACTTCCAGCACCCAGCAGTTCCCCTGGATCCTCTCAGCCATGGTTGCATCAGGGACAGGCTGCAGCCTTTCCCTCTGCACAGTAGTGCTCCCATTCCCGACAATAGCAGGTAGCTGTCGAAGGTTTCTGTGCCTAAGTTTTTTAATAAGGTGAAGATTGGCTTCTGTTAGAAGCTGCTAGCAGTTTTCCCCTATCCTATGGAGCCAATGATAGTCAGGTTCAGGAGGGACTTCCTACTTTTGAATCATAGTACTGCCTCTGTGTGAGAACATATTTAAGAACCGGAGTTGTTGCACAGAGTAAAAACTGCAGCCATGGACTACCAACACAGACATGCAAGGTCAGAGCAGGAGGAAGAGGAGGAGGAGGGACCCAATGGGCAGGGGAAGGGCTCAGAGCTGCGGCCCCCCTGTAGCCATGGTGAGGACCATGGTGAGACGAGCTGAGCCCCTGCAGCCCATGGGGGCCCATCGGGGTGCAGAGACCCCCCTGCAGCCCATGGAGGCCCATCGGGGTGCAGAGACCCCCCTGCAGCCCACTGAGTACCATCGGGGTCCTTACTTTAGTTCTTAGCTTGTTAGTAATAAATTTAAGCATTGTCCTCATTCTGAGTCTGTTTTGCCCATGAAGTTAATTAGACCTCTGCCTTTATCTCTACTCAAGAACTCTTTGCTGTTCTTTTCCTTTGCCTCTGGGAGAAAGGGGGGCCCTGGTAGCAACCTGGGTGGACACATGGTCTTTCAGCCAAGGTAAAACCCCCACAATGATCAGCTCCAGGCAGCAGGGAGAGCCCAGCACTGAGGGCTCTGTCAGGGATCAGTGCCAGGGAGCGCTGGGAGCTGCTGGAGGGGGCAATGGCAGCAGGGAATGGCTGCGCTGTGCTCGTCACCGGGCACTGGCACTGCCACAGGGAACACGGGCACGACTCTGGGAGCTGGGATGTCACAGGAGTTGTGGGGACACTCCTCAGTGGGGAACGGGGATCATGGAATGCTGGAATCCTGGAGTGGTTTGGCTTGGGAGGCACCCTGAAAATCATCTTGTTCTGACCTGACCAGCCTTCCCCCAGACCTGGTTGCTCAAGCCCAAACCGGCCTTGAATGTCCCCAGGGCTGGGGCATCCACAGCCTCTCTGCACAGCCCCTGCCAGGGCCTCCCCACCCTCAGGGCAAAAAACCATCTCCCCAAAGCAAGTCAACCTGAATCCACCTCCTTCATTTCCAAGCCACCTCCTCTGTCCTGTGCCCACAGCCCTGCTGAACACTCTGTCCCCACCTTTTCTCGGGGCCCCTTCAGCTCCTGCCCGGCCGCCCTGAGCCCTCCCCAGGGCCGTCTCTTCTCCAGGCTCAGCCACCCCAACTCTCCCAGCCTTTCCTCAGAGCTCGGGGGCTCCAGCCCTCGCACCATCTCCGTGGCCTCCACTGCACTCCCTCCAGCAGCTCCATGGCCTTCCTGTGCTCAGCACCCTCAGCTGGAGGCAGGATGAGCCCTGCAGGGGCTGCAGATTCCTGGGCATTCAGAGAGATACTCTCAGCATCCAATTTCATCAATGTTAAGTCACATTCCTTTTCATTCAGCACTGCAGAAGCACTGGGGATAATCCTTCATAAGTACTTCCAATGGAATTACAAAAGCAATATCTTTTCTACTGCCAGCTGCTGATTTTGCCACTTCTTCATAGCCACTTTTCCTTTCAGGGAGAATCACAAAATGGAAAGGGTTGGAGGGGACCTTAAAGATCATCAAGTCCCAAACCCCAAAGCATGCACTAAATGTGAATTTTCCTGAACAGACTGGTTTTGGGGGAAGGTGTTCCTGCAAGGGTAGATGGCATATTGGGAAGGAATTCCTAGCCATGAAGGTGGCGAGGCCCTGGCACAGGTCTAGAGCAAGTCCCTTCCACCACAAACCATTCTGGATTTCTGAGAAAAATGTGTGCCTATCCCTTCCCTCCCCATCTCCTCTCACCTCCTCATTACTCCATCCTGCCCAGCAGCTTCCTTCTGTTCCCCATCAACCCAGACCTGAATATTCACATTTCAACCATTTCCTCTGGCACCTCTTTTCCATCAACAAAAAATTAACACCACAGGGCTAGAAACAGACCACAGACACTTGCAGGGTTGCCAGAGATGCGTGAAAATACCATGCATGTGTCAACCGACTCTGTATCACTGCTGGGAAACCTTAAGCCCATGGCCCAGGGGCAACACAGCACAGCCACAGTGCAAGGCCTGGCTCATGTTTCCAGTCTCATCATTCCCACACACAGCCAGGCCAGGTGGTCAGTGTCACTGTAGGGGACATAAAGTGAAACCAAACACACCAGAGAGATCCACTACAAACACTTGTGTGGGCAGAAATTTCTTTTACCACAACAGTTTCCTGGAAAACCTCTAGTGGAAGTCATGGGCTGGAACACCTGCAAAACTGCTGTAATTGCAGCTGCTTTCCCTGACACCTTGCCTCACACAAACTCCGCTGACAATATTTATTACTCAGGAAGATGAGGG
>JAWWMA010000100.1:54457323-54474870 GCA_035041425.1 Mionectes olivaceus | reverse complement strand
TGTGTCTCACCTAAAAAATCCAATGCGCAGGCTGGAAGGTGCAAAGACCTTCCCCGGATCTTCGCTCGCGAAGACTGGCCATTATATATATATATATATATTGAATAAAAGACAGAGTAAATAAAAAGTAAACTCTCAATTCCTTACTGTCAGCACTTAGAGTGGAGCAGGATTTTGGTTTTCAGGACATTTGTTTGGGTTCTTTCAGGACAAAGTCCTTTCTAGGTCACAAAACTTCTTATAAAAGAGACAGTCCAGTTAATTTCCAATCTGCCTATAGAAATCTGCCTTTGAGGGCAATTTGCTGTTGCATTGTTTAGAAATAGTTTTGGAAACAGCCTGTTCTTGAAAGTGGCACAGACAAGATGAACTACAATTGGCTTCCCATAGTATTGTAACACAATAATTTGAAAAATACTGCATTTTCAAAGTATTCACAGCATTTTTACATCAAAAATCTAAATTATTACATTTAAAAGTTAAAATATGAAAAATTAATTTATGGATATCTGAAGTCTTCATGAATATTTATCTGCTTCATTCAATACAGTCTTAAATGCTGGAGCACATCAATGGGAAAGGATACATGAAGTAAGAATGTCAGAACTATCTTGTATAGTATATATCTCATAATGTAATATCCTGTGGGATATGCTTATTTCAGTTAACCTTTGCCCCTGTAAACACAGACAAAAAGAAAATAAATTACCTGGGAAGAGAAATAAGTTGAAACATATTAATAAAAAAAACCCCTCCTAGTACTTTTAATGAAGTTGTGAATTATTTTTCTAATTCTTTTTAAATTTTTAAAGTGCAGACAAACAATTTTCTAAAGCATTAAAGTACATAAACCCAACCAACATTTATATATGAGCACTACATGAATCCTAGATATTCCTGAAAGACTAAAATAGAACACTGGAGTATATATCAGTTTCATTTTTAGTACTTTCACCCAGTAGTCACCACCCTATGCACTTGCCCAACATTACCCCTAGAAATTATGTGATTCTATGGTTCTGTACAAGACACAGTCAAAGAAGAAAGGTGGCTTACAGGTAATCTGAGCATGGATAAAATAGGCACCTGAAGGGTTTAGGAAGAAGAAATTATATAACTCTAAATTTGTCAGCAGAAATAGTACATGTATAAAATTTATAGTACATAGTACACTGTAAAATGCAAGTGTAGTTATGGATCGCCATGAAATCCCACTGGCCATTGATCAGGACCATACTCACAACTAGCAAGAGGAACTTCTTCTTATCTCATATTTACTTCTTAAATTGTTTTTTAAAAAACGATTCTCTGTGCCTGACTCCTCATAATGTAAGTTGCAGGACAGTACAAAATGAGAAAGCTGGCCAGATTTCTAGATGTGTTGTGTTCAGTCCTTTCAAGTTAGACAGTCTGCAATGTGTACACTTCCTGCACCTTTGAAATCCAGGACCAAAGGCAAAGGTAAACAAAGAAGTTTTTGCTTTTCTTCACTGTTAGATTAGCTGGATATACCCCTTCAAATGTAGCAAACCAGTCATTCCACCGCCTGGTACGGTTCCCCCGCCACCCGCCACCTTCTTTCACCATAGAACCCAGATATGTAGTTAGTGAAAGGCATCAGATGTTCCTCAGATAGTTTGTAAACACAGTTCTCCAATATTTATTAAGTAATTTATTAAAATTCCCACCCACTAGTCTACAGAAATAGTAAAAACAACAACCATGGTAGAAGTCTTCAAATATCCAAAGATGTAAACATCAAATATGCAGTAATTAGGTTGAATTATGTACTGACATTTTGACATATTAGGTTTTGGAATAGTTCCCCTGGGGAAGTGATTAGCCTTCTTCGAGATTTTCAAAACTGGAGCAAAATAACCCTACTAAACCCCACTTACTTTAAAGTAGGAAACAACCTGGCAAAAGCAAGAAGTTGGATAGTTTGAGGTAAAAGGCCTTTTTCAAACCTAAATTGTAACATTTGTGAACATACATTTTTAGGCATGCTATTTCTTTGTTGAGGTGGTATACTGAGGTGACTGGAAAAAACTGTGACAACAGTATTTCAACGAGCACATAAGTGTTGCTTAAAATTTCAGTTACAGGGTTTGTGGGTTTTGAAAAGGAAAACTGCCTGCTTTTTTTAAAAAATACTCCATTCTACGCATTGACTTTTAAAATATGTTCTACATCTGTATTAATGAGTGACAAGGAATTTGAAAAACCTGGTGCACATGTGGCTTGGCAGGTGCTTTATATTGAAAGGCACATGAGGTTTTGTCAAATTGTGTAGAGTTGCTCTAATCATAACGTCTGACCATCAGTCATTGTTTACCTTAATTCTATCATAAGCACATCTGGGTAACTCCTTAAAATAATGGTAAAAGCTAATTAGTCATGAATTGAGTTGGAAATCTGATAAAGTACTTATGACATCCATATTGGTACCAAATTAATTCATCATGGTTAACATTGCTACAAAAACACCAAAGGAATTAATAATAATTTGTGCCAGCATTTGAATGTGTTACTATCATAAGACCAAGTATAATGAATGCTTTTTAGAAAAAAAATAAAAAGGTAATACAGAGGTATCTCAGTAGCCCTGCAAAATTTCATGTTTGCATGTTGTTATCGATAAAGCACACAACTCTTTTTCGTGTATTACCATCTCTGGGGGGAAAAGGCAGGAGAGTTAATTCTGTGCATCTTAACCAGTGAGTTTTCAGGATAACTCTTTGAGGCTGCATTACAATAACTGAGCACTGCCTGTACAGAACTACAATAAGAGCTCCTAGTTGGAGGCAGCATGCAGTGCTGCCCACTACAGAAATCCATAAATGGATAGTTATGGCAGATCTGATCCTTTCCTGTTTTGACTTGGCACAGCTGTAGCTAACGTTGGTGAATCAATAGCTCATAGCAGTAAGAAGCTGTCCCTGTACCTCTGCGGTTGTGCCACTACCATATGAATCCAGAGAAAGGCTGACACTGTAAAGTGGGCTGCACGTTCTGAACCAAGTCAGAGGTTTTAATCAGGAATAGCCAGGTTTATTCATGCTAAATGGCTACATATTTCTTTGCTGTCTGCATAAAAAGTATTAGCAAATATTTTCATCATTCTGCACTAATAAAAGTTGCCTAGGATCAAGATGGAAAATGTCTGCCACAGACAAAGACGCCAAGTTTGTTAAACTACTTATGAAAAGGAGGGAAGAAAGAACCCATGCCCTGGCATGTGTATGTCTGTGTAACATGTGTGCAATATGAATGTACAGTACTGTCCTGCTGCTCCTATTTCCAACTGTGTCAATATTCAGCAGGTTTTTAACTTGTTAGTTCGGAACTGTTACCCAAGGGAAGTGCAGGACAACAGGGTAGAGAACAGCACAGATATAAGGCTCTATCCATGGGAGAGTGGCTGGATCCACAGCTCCTCTTCCAGATATTCAGGCACCTCCTTTCCTAGTTTTCCAGTATTTCCATTTCTCTTCACTGCCACAATGATATCTTCCTGATTATTTTCTGGTTATCATCTAAATGCAGCCTGTCTTTGTTTTCCATCCACTGCTTCCACACTTCTCAGTATTTTTCCTCTCTCTTGGATTCCCAGACAGGATTCCAAGCCTTCAGTAAGTTTATAGCTTTGTAGTTCAGTTCGTACGTGGATGAGAGGTTTCATGCTCTCTGCATGTCTACCTGAATCCTCTTCATAGTCAAACACCTGAAAAAAATCCTATGGTTTTTCTTTTGTGTTCATCCAGCATTTATCCTTTGTTTCTCATTTCTGCCACTAAAACCCTTACTTGTGCCTTAGTCACTCATTACAGCAACTTCCACGATCTTTTATCTTAGCCTCTTTCCCTTAGTTCTCATTTGCCCAGACTCGTTTCCTGTTCTCACTATTCAAGAAAATAGTACTCATCCCTTTGAATTCCTCACTATCCCTTCTGTGCCAGCGTTCAGTCAGCTCTTCAAAATTTGCATAACAGAGCTGTGGTTACACCCCTGCACTAATATGCCCTGAGTCTCCTTCTGTGCTTTCTGCCCTGCCCAGACTCTTCCAACTGCTTTGCTGCATTCTCCAACTCCCTAGAAGAACATTCCATGGTCCATTTGCTCGCTCTTGCTGATGGAGCAGCTTTGTCTTCATAAATATGAACTCACCCTGTTTTTCCTTAGCTTATCTCTTTTTTAAGTGAATAGAGGAACTCTAAGTCCATTGGCTCTTCAAAATCTCTTTTGTCTATTTTTTGCCAACCCCTTCTTCCAACACACCTGCAAAAGCTGTCAATCTCACAACTGGTTCAAGTCTGTACCTCTGACAGACATATTACAAGTCTCCTCTGTAATGCCTCTGCATCAGGTTGGGAGCTCTGTGAATTTAAAAAAATGCCTCATTCTGTGTCTGTGTAACATCACACTGTTGCTCACCACTTAAGAAGAGTGATTTATTTCTCACATTTATATATTCTTGACTTAAAGAGTATGTTTTCTCACTTGGAACATATTTTATCATCTAATTTGAAGTTACCATGTAATCATAACAGTATGTTTGTGATAGCACATTAAATTCCATGCAAAAAATGTGATGTCAGAATTGCAGAATTTACATCCTTACTGGAAAAATCAAGCTGAAGAAGCAAATGGATGGAAAAAAACTCATTAAAATACCAACATTTTCTGTAATTGCTGTATAAATATAATGGAAACCCAGACACACATTGTTTAATAGTTTTCTTTTTATACATTTCTCCTGGCTTTTAAAGCTTGTTTCTCTGAATAAGCCCTTCTTTTGGGGGTGGAAATACATTCTAAAATAGCTGCAAAAAATAAGGGTTTGGATTTAAGGCTCTAAAATTCAAAATTAAATAGAATGGAAACAAAAAGGGTCACAATTGTGAGAAAATACATATAAAAATTTCTAGTCTACATTTCTCAAAGCTGAACTGTCTCTGCTCCACTTTATTCATTAGAGTGCACATGACGTATTAGGGATGTACTAGCGCAGACTGATTTACAAGAACTAAGAAGTGATTAATAAGAGGATAGAGCTGCAAACATCCTCCGTGATGTTCTTGCTAACAAGTGGGCCCAGCTTTGTAATCAGACATCATCAGGAAAAGCAGCACATCTCAAAATGGTATGAATCATTTCTGACTTCCTGCCCTCCCTCACTGAAAACACAGACAAGGAAAAACAAAAACTACTGAAGATAATACAGCAGTTCAAGAAACATGTTCCAGAAAATCATTGACATTTAAAGACAAAAGGTGTTTCCAAACAGATGTCCCTAAACAATAGGCATGTTTCAATCACAGTATTCTCATAATATCTTTATTTACAGATCACATTATTTATAATAGAAATTTTTTGCTGAAGTTTTCAGAAGATTTTGCAGCTGTGAGTTAAACGAGTAGAAAAGGTAAATATGTAGAAAACTGTTTCCTGTAGAGGAGTTTTGGTCTCCAAGCTGATTTTAACAACACTGTTGGACAGACCATAACCTATATCTTCCCAACTTGGCCATTCCTCCCATACATTCTGTTCCAGTCAGACAAATGAGGAAGTTACCCTGTCTTCACTTTTAAAGTAGGTTGGGAACAGACCACAAAGAAGGTTGTTTAACATTTGTCATTAGATTCATTTGGGTTTGGAGGGAAATAAAGTGTTTAAAGAAGAAAGGAGAATGATGGAAGCTAGTACTAACATCTGAACTCAGCAAGGTCTCAGAGCTATTTAACATCACTAGGAAGCACTTGTCACAGTTCCTGACCTGGTTTAGATGGCACTCCCCTCCTTTTGCAACTTGCAATGTACTACCATAATTCTCCTGGGCACAGCCACACTTCGTGCAGAGCCTTTCTGATGGTGACCACTATCTGAGACTACAGAATCAGTCAAGATTGCCATCAGAATGTTCTTTCTATGAAGATTTTTTTTTTAACATCTTTTTCTTCTCATGTACCCAAACACTGGCTTTGGTTTCCTATCTAAAAACATGGGGGTTTCATCCAGAGTTCCTTATATAATGTGATGGTTTGCAGTATGGAGAATCATTGTCTCCTACAATCTCAGAACAACGCCGCCTCATGTTTAGACTACTGACTTCTTGTGAAGATAATCTTAACAGTACCTAGGGAATGGACAACAAGTAGAACAATAGCTTCACTCAAAAAAAGTGCCTGTTCCAGCCATTCATTTGATAGGTTCACCATGTCTGACCAGGAAAGTCAGATATGTGACTTAAAATACAAAAATACTGTTTGCGCTCATAGAAGGAAGTCCTCTTTCTGAAAAGTCAAGCAATATACTCAAGACTCCAGACATGGTTTTCAGTGTGAATCCACATGCAGGCTGTGGATTTATTTATAATTGTGTCACCCACAAGAGCTGTAAGACACAGTTCAATGGATTTTTCAGATGATGTATGGGAGATTGCAGTTTCCACCAACCAGCTCTACAACACTTTCAATTTCCTCTACAAGCAGCACCGTATGTTTCTGTGGAACTATGTTCAGTACAAGACAATGTTGTGTGTGGTGAATTAATTAATTTTTAAAAACCCCAAAACGTTGACCAGTGATTTGAAATATTCCAAGGAATGGCATTTTGAAGCTCTGCAAAATTGCCTCTAGCATGCCCTTAACTTTTGATGTTCCCCTCAACACAAATTTCTGTTTGCTTATCCATTCAGATTAGCACACTTCCAACCCTCTGCTAGATTAACAGAGATTCCTACACAGTCAGCTTTAGGTCAAACCTCAGAGAAGGTTGCCATGAATGATTGCAGTGAGCTGATGACAAGCAGTTCAGATGAGATCCAATTGGTCTGATGACAAAATAATCCTTGATGGCTTTCAGGAGACGGTTTTCTGCAACTCTCAGATGACTCTACAAAGAAATTAACACCACAGTCAGTCAAACTGAGGTATAATGGGCCTAACACAGTGCTGTCTTACAACCCATTCAGTAATGTAAAAAGTGGCCATACATCTTTACGTTACAAGCATTTCCTACCTACATTTATACAGATATAAAACTGTTAGCAAAATGGAAGCTATTTGAGGCTTGTAAAAGAAAGCAGACCATATTATCTGGATTATTTCCATTTTGGACATACTTTTTTACTTAGTCCAGTATGAATGGTTTATATTAAAGCATTTAAATATTGAAAGAAGTTTTGGGTTACAGACTGATAGTAGTTCCATAAAAACAAATTATTTTTCCATTTCTACAAAATCTAATTAAATATGTGAAAATAAATGTGTTTCTGTAATATTAAAGTTATTCTTCCTTGCCTTCAACAGTAATGCAGGACCCTAGTAATCTCCTATAGACAGATTTTGTGGCTATATGGCTGGTAGTTGATTTCTTAGCCCTTTGCAAATTATTTCTCTGTATTTTCTCCCTGCTTCTCCCCTCTATTTCCTGCTAATTTCAATTTAAATTATTTTCTAGCCTTTACAATCTTGGGAAGTGACATTTTAGTTTTAGTTCATGTGTAAGCAACTGTAGATTCAAAATTTACAACAGCAAAGCATGTAACTCAATTATTACAGTAAAACTACACTACAAGACACTTCTAAACATCCAGATCTCCCTTAAAGTATGACAGGCAGATACGTGATCCCAAATCTTGTCCATAAATGACAGGCATATGCACAGTCTCAAGTTTTGTCCTTACCCCTTCCACGCAGAACTGAGACTTTGGCCTGAAACCATTGATATTAACTGTAATCTTCATTTAGTTTAACTGAGGAGAAAATGTAAGATCCCTGACTTAAAAATTCTCTTTGGCACTGTCACAGATACTTCCTATCTTAGACAAGATGAGTCTGGACTTCTGAGCACAACTTGAGACCCAGCAGCTTGAAAGAAGATAAATTTGTGCATGAAAGGGAATTGGTGCCATCGCAGTGTTTCTCCTTAGACACCAACTCACACCATAAACATTTACTGCAGTATTTTCTGTTGTAAGGGTAAAGCATCATAGTAATTTCTCTCTTCACTGTTCTTTTAGAAACATTGTCTTCAGATGTACCTTGTTCTTTTTGGGTCTCTATTCACCTTTGCGCTTTCATGGCTGAGTAAGATGTTCATAATATTACATCACTCACTCTCCAATCATATAGCTTTTTGTACTATAACATCTTCATAACTCCTCTTTCTCCAACTGTTTCTGAACAGTAATTGTTTTCTAAGCTTTGTGTTTTATCAATAGTTCACCTGAAGAAAAAAATAATCACTCTTTCCCATTACAAAATCACATCATCATCAAAATTACCTCATTCCTGCCTTCCTTCATTTCATCCTATTTGCCAGCATTGGCAAACAGCGGCCAACATCTCCCACCTCAGCCATAATTACAAGGACTTCCGATAATCCAAGCTCTATCTTACACTCAACTTACTGTTCACAGTCTCATTTGAACATTTAACATGCAGCATTAGAATTTTATATGCCTTCCATTCCCCAAACATATAGCTTCTCTCCTTCTCCCTTCTCTCCTGATCCTGTGTCAATGCTGACAACATTTTCCTAATTTAATTGTCTTTTCTGGTTCTCTTTTCAATTTTGCCTGCAGCTTTCCTTCATGAAACTCTTTACATGTGAACTCTATCTAACTCTCTGCCTTTCTATCAAAGCATTCATAACATGCTTATCATCTCTGAGGTCAGATTTCTACTCTCTGGTTTTACTAATGTTCATTGATTTTTCCAGAATATTCCTTGTATGTCAGGTCATACAAGAGGAGACAGAAAGGTCAGACACATTTGCATCTCTTTTAAAAGCCCGTGGGCAAATATCTTAGTACTACTGTAACTGTTTACTAGATTGGTATCTTACAACACAGATCTCCAAATCGTCACGAACCCACTTACAGACCAGTTAGTATTGATTCCACTGTCTAGTGAGACATTACATTCAATTTCAGAATCTTTTTCTTCTCTTTTTTAGAAAAATATTATTATAGACAATGTGATAAATAGCTTCATCGGACTAAATAAAATGTTAATTTCACTTGGATGTAAAATACACCAGGGTACTTTTATTGTGAAGTGCCCAAAAATATCTGACAATAAAGTTCAACTTCGAATGAACTTAAATAAATGAATATGTCTAGAAGACAGATACAGGATTGAGGAAAATTCAGAGAGAGGAAATAAGCAAATGGAGTAAGTTGTTTTTGCAGGACTGATTTTGCTTTAATGTAATGCCCTGAAGACAGCTGCAGGACAACGGTATAGTACAGTTAAATGAACAGATGTGTGCACCAACCATAAGTTCATAGTTAGAGGTACCCTTTTTACATACCTGTCTGCTAAATGTATAAGAGTACAAAAGAACGTCTTTCCAGTCTGGGAAAGAGTAAAATACTCAACCCATATAGAATGGCTGGTCTTTAACTTTTCCTCTTTATTAGTGTAGTAGTAGAAATGGAAAAGTTCAATTTATCATCAGCGGTAAGATTACCAGTCTGCTGTGGTTTTTACAGGCTTAATAAGTGATACACTATTATTGTTAACTTTTGCTAAGTTATTTTAAGTTATGTGCAAGTGGTGTTACAATTTTACCTGTGATGATCTTCTAGTAGAAAATACAGGAGATTTGATAAAAGCAATGCCTATTAAATAAACACACTATCATTCTTTCTGATTTAAATAACTAAAAAAACTTGCTACAATTTTAGAAAAAGTCCAATTTTATATTTTTCAACCTCTAACCACACTGAAACTGCACATACAAATGTGATGAATCATGAGACAAAAATGGAAGATGGATGTTACCTTCTGTGTGCTGTAATAAGATATTATCACCATTCTCTAGGATTTATGGAGCCATCTAATGAGAAACATTGTTTAAAGGACAGAGAAAAAAACTCTGTCACTACTGTGACAAAAACCAGTCTCTCAGATTTTCCGCATTTCAGAACTCTTTTTTGGGAAAAAAATTACCATGCAGCCATTCATACCCACAACAACATGTGATAGAACTCTAGAAACACTGGGATACCGTGAATATCTTGTGAAGTGTGATCACTGAAGGCACGATGTAGATACATGACAAGAAGAGCATGTTAGTAGCATGAACCTTTTCCTAGTCACAAGAACACCAATAACAGGAATTCTTCTATCATCAGCACATTGCAAATCTGTGAAAAGGAATAAAATCTCCAAGCACATTATAATCGGTAGGTACTCTGTAAGGAGTAAGAATTTTCAAGGCCTCTGAGACATGGCAATCTACAGGGAAGAACTTTTTGATGTAGTCCATGTATGTAAGGTGGTATCATCTTACCCTGTATTATCAATTCAAATACACTGTATCTAGTTTGAGCTACTAGAATAGTCTGCCTGCAAAAGTACCTCCAAAGTGCACTTTGTTCCATCCTGAAATCATCACTACAAGGACTGCCCTCTTCCTGTTTCTCTCCTTCAGGAGATTAGCCAACTAATTCATACTAAAAGTCTGACTTTTCAAATAAAAACCACATGATATTAATCCAACCATTGTATGAAGTCTGTCAAGAATCACTCTAGGAATAATGAAAAGTATCAACAAGTACTTTGAATGTTAGAACTGGTAAGCTAATGCTCTTTTGTTTGGTGTCTGGCATAAATTGACATCACCACAGTTCCTGCATAAGGCTAGACCTCCAAAATGATTGCGAATTTTATATTAAAACTATCCAAAAGGTACCCTTCCTGTATCTCACCAGAATCCCTTACCAAGGTACGTACCATTCACCTACCTTGGTCTGATTGATTATACTACTTATACCACATAACATAAAACATAAGCATCAGGAAAATCAGATCAAACCCAAGGTTTTGCTTCTGTTATAGAATTTCCACCATTAGTTTCATCAGCTTTGTTCCTCATTCCCTTTTTATATTTTGGCCTCTTTTTCTAGCAAAATTACATTTACTAGCCTGGCTATGGTATATATTACATACACAGCAGTCTGTGTAGGTATATGCCTGTGCATGTGCATGTGCATCTGTGTATATCTCTCTCACCAACTCTGGCCATCTTTCAAAGCTTTTGAAACCATTATCCAGTTAAATTAACTCACATGGCAGAGCAGAGTTACTTTCAGAGATGTTAAGTTTTTATGAGCTTCCTGAAAACAGATAGCCAGAGTGAGAAAAAACCTCAGATCAGTGTCCCTGGAAAAGTTACAGCATGAGTTTCCAACTTATTAGACACTTGGGAATCTAACCACAAAATACTGCTCACTAAGAAAGTGTATTTCAGTAGCTTCACTGTTCGTAGACCTACGAGGAATAAATTCTACCACCCGCTGTTAAACTTCTTTCAAGCTGTGGAAATGCCTAAGTAACTACAGATGCACAACCTCATTTAGGATAAATACACTGCAGAATAACCTGCTATCTTCCAGGGAAGATAAATACACTGCAGAATAACCTGCTATCTTCCAGGGAAGTCAACTAGGTAGAGGATCAGATTAGTCACTCAGAGAGGTTTTGCTGAGACAGCACTCAACCCAAAACAAGTAGATGGAATGCTCAGAGTACAGACTGCATAAATATCTTTTCCAGCACAGACTGGACTCTCATGTAGGCAAGGACTATATTATCCATCTGAAATAAACCTTTTGTCCTATATAGAAAGGTCAGATAATAGCAGTGTTAATGTCACTGCCTGTTCCGAAATTAATTCAGGTCATCAGATGCACACAGTACAACCTCAACAGATTTGAAACTAGTTCTGTGCAACCCAGTCACCTTGTAGTTCAAGACTCCTTTTCCTTTAAAAGCACAGAAACAAACTTCAAGCCAGGGAGCAAAAAAAAAGCTTATACTGCCATACTTCATTGCCGTGGAAGAAATTCAAAACCCCACCTTGGTCTATTGCTCTGCATTTCTGCTTTGCCCTTCCTAGTCCAGGGAAACCAAGTGGCACATGAGCAGGATCAGCAGGGAGAAGCAGCACTGTTAGAAGATATCTGGCCATTCTCCACTCCAGTCTCTTTGTCATGACACAGTTTTTGCCTCTGAATTTTCTGTGAGAAGAGATAAAAATTCATAGAACTAAAAGAAGGCGGAGGGGGGAAGAAAAGGGAAAGAAAAAAAAAGAAAGAGTACCACCTTGGTTTAAGTAATATTTCCTTTCCTACTTGTTTTATATTACACAATCAAGTGTGCTAGGACTAAAACACCACATCACCCATGCAGTCTGAGTTAGAACAGCTGTAGCCACAGCATAAGTGCCCTTGAACATGCTGAATTTTTCCAATGTATCACACTTACAGAAACACCTGTGCCAAACAGCTTTCTTCTGATCCTCTATAAAAGTTCACAAAGCCCTCAAACTTTCTCATTTCACACAGGTCTGTACTGCCTTGAAGCTAGCCCCATGCATCTCAATATTGGACACTGCAGCATTGTTCCTTTTCATGCCTCAAAACATAAAATAAAGGGTATATGCAGGTGCAGAAGTTGACTGGTGACTCTGTTACTTGAAAATAAAGCATAAGACACACCACAACAATACTAATTTTCTTTGTTTCTTCCACAAACAAAATTACTCTCAAAAAAATTAAAAATACAAATACTGTGACAAGTGCTATCCGAGCTACACTACTTGGGAAAGTGTATTCTTGATCTGTGCAGATACAAGTACATACCACAAGTATGGGGAGTACATACTCCCACAAGTACATATGAGCTATCAATTTTTTACACACTGTTCAGGAAGGGGGGGTTAAATCACATCTGTACGTTGTGACAAAAGCTTCAAGACTGAATGCGCTTGGCTTCACTGTTATTTTGCAAACACAATACTATGGTTCCTTTAGCTTTAGGAACTGCTGGCTTGAGTTTATTAAATTATTTATATTTATACTACCCCAAATGTCTGTTTAAGAAAGGTCAGAAGAAAGTCACCCTTAGCAGTCACCACAGAAAGTGTGGCTGACTGTCCTATAGGCAGAGCTTCAGAAAAGGGACAGGAAGCAGAAGTCAGTTAACAAGCCTAAGTGTTCCGCTCATGCACAATGGCAGTCTTACAAAAGATGAGGAGTACGTAGTAATTACACAACCTTCCAAGTCTTAGCTCTCTACAGACACTCCCTGCATGGAGAAACTTCTCCATGTTCAAAAATAAAGCAAAGGAAGCTTTAATAATAATTTAACAATAAATATTGCATATAATAATAATATCTACTTAAATAGTAAGATATTCATAAAAAGGCACAGTCTCAGAGAGGGAAAGTCTTCCACCAACCCCATCAACGTAGCCCACTGTGAAAAACATGAGGGTTTTTGGTAGACCATGAGTAGATAATAAATAATATTACTACACTAATTCAGGAAGCAATATACAATGGCAAACATAATTTGAACCACTTCTATATTGCTTATACACTAAAGAAAAACATCTAGATGACATTGTGTACAGCTCAGGGGAAACATCTGTTCCAACTGCCTTGGTCAGCCAGTAAAAGGGAATATTACTGAAAATATCTGAAAGCTGTTATGCAAATCATATGGTATGCCCTAACATTGAATATTATGATCTGTTCTGATTACTCCACCTAACCAAGCATTTAACAGAAATAGAAAGTGACTGGAGACAGCTAATAGGAGTATTACTGCCATGCGGACTCTATACTCTTAAAATGTTTGGACAATTTAGCTTGGAAATAAATAAAACCAGCAACCACAGTGCAAGGATATACTATAAAATAGAATATGAAGGGTTTAAATTAAATACAACTATCTTGCTTGCATTTTCTGGCACTTTTCTTACCCTTCATCTGTCTGGTCTATTTAGATGTTGCAATACGAGAATTAGTAGATGCCTATTACTCTAAATTTGAACCATGGCTGCCATAATGAGGCCCACAGATGGTCACTAGGCAATTTCATAACAAACAAAAACAATCTTATTTACCCTTCGTCCCCATAAAACAACAAGGAGACAATTAAATTTAAAAGGTAACCCATTTCAAAAGGAAATACTCCTATAACATATGACCAAGTGTGGCATTTCAGTGGCTCATGTATCTTTGGGCAGCAACTTCTACTTGCTCAGGAGACTAACAGATCTGTGAGCAAGCTGCCGTCCTGCAGTATGTCACTCAGCTCTACTTGTAGCCCAGCCTCCTGCCACCTTCAGACACCACCCTCACACAAACACAGGCTGGCAAGAAGGACAACTCTCTTGTCTTTGGAAGGGACGTTTCTCCCTTGCCACTGGAGCCCTTGGGACACTGCAGTCCCTGACTGCTGGTGCAGAAAGTGGGGCTGAAGTTCCCCCAGCTCCCTCACCCCACCACCACCACCTTGCCTTGGCACACAGCTCAGTGACAAACAAGCATCACCAAAGCACAGAGAATCAAATGTTTCCAACTAATGCTCCAAACATTTTGTGCTATACATTATATCTTTCTCCACACTCCTTTCTGGAGAATTCAATACTGGAAATGATCAGAGATAAAAGAATTTAAATGGCTGTGGTCCCAGATTACATGTTTCTAATTCACTTTTCCAACAAAATAGAAGTTATTTTTAGGAGTGATGAAAAGACCTGCTTATTTAAGTGTTAAACTCATTGCTACAAGGTAAAAACCCAGGCAAAGAATTCAGGAGGATTCAAAAGTGACAAGTCAAAACTACTGCAGTTAACATATGGCAGACAGACCCCTGCTCTGTGAGAGAATGGATGCATAATTCAGACACAAAGCTGACCACTGACTGACTACGCAAATGGAGAATCTTCTCTGTGGTCACATTATTCTATATTTGTCTGCTCTAGGGTTTTTTGATCCTTTTTAGAAGCTTTTGGTGGAGTTGATCTCAGTCAGAGATATTCTACTGCAGTCAGTCACCAGCCCACTCAGCATCATAATTTTTGTGTCCCAGATAAAGAACTGATTTTTTTTTCTTTCTTTTATCTTGTGTGTATGAGAGACAGAAAGGGACAAGTAAAAGAGAGGGGGAAAAAATCACTATCTTTCATGTTTTTACATATTGAAACAGAACTATTAGAAGCAAAACACCTGAGAAAGAATCTTAATGGGGGCAGAGATCAAATATAATCTTCCAGCTACAGTATTTATGGTTCAAGTTCTAGTTTCAATGGATAGAAAATTTATTTCAACATTTTAAGCTTGCTTCCATTTGCTGTCTGTTGCAAGCACTGGCACGTCCTTTTAGTGGGGATATTGCGGACACAGTCTGTGAATACATCTTGGCACTAGTTTCCCTGCAACCACGGAAACACCTGCCTCCAAGTTAATTTATAATCTGCACCTATGGCCATGGGCCACTTACAAGTTTATTGAAAAAGGCTTGTCAAACCATATAGGAAAGACTCTGTTCTTTCTCTTCCTGTTCCACATGACATAAGTTTGGCATTAACAAGCCATATTTTTATGTCCAGCTTTATAGATTGTTAATAATACATAAAGATATTTGATATGTAAGACCATGGGGCAAATATTTCTCACTCTACTCAGATGAATACTCTCACAAACTTTATTTATACAACTAGTCTGAGAAAGACAGTTATGTTTCACCTACTCTGTAAAATTATTCTGCAGCTTTTTGAAGTGGCTCTTACCACTACTTAAGAGTATTCTCATTAACTTTGAAGCACAGTACATGTCCCTCTCTCAAGCTCTTCAGACTAAATCCTGTAAGATGAAGCAGAGTTGTTCATACATAAAAAGAAATCTGATAACGTAGTAGGATGCTCTGGTTCTTCTCAAATATTATTCAGTACAGGGAAATATCCTGCCCCCTTCACTGTTTCTGGGTTTAATGTATTCCATGTTGTTCTACATAAAATGGATTACGAAAATACAGTCAGCCACTATTTCCTTGACAAGTTTTTTTCCTTTAATTTATAAATGAGTGTGAAGAAGAGATCTGTAAATGAGTCATTGTTTTTTGACTCTATCCAACTGGCATACTACACGTTGGCCCTGTACTAAACCTAGGTGGTTTGGTTTTGAAGAATTAGCATGTAAGTAATCAGGAAATGGAATCTCCTAGAATGTTTATAAATATCACAAAAAGTCATTATTAAAAGTATCAAGAATGATACTGTAGATGATATAGGATGGTTTGGAAAGCATGAAGATGTTGAGGTTGCGGTAGTTTTTCTCTACTAACTTGCATAGGAAAGAAAAGCACTCCATAAATTAAAGAGCAACATAAACAACTCATTTCTATTCAAATCTGGATCTAAGCTGGAAACACAACATTTAGCACTGAGCCCATTTCAACACAGAACCAGCAGTAGAAAGTTTCCACAGTATTTACAGTTTTATTGGGAATCAGCAGATGGTGCTTCCACAAGGCCCTTTACAAGTTCTGTTTAATGAAATACATAGGTGGCTAGGTCATACTGAAATGTTAGTTATAACTGTCAGGCCTGGCTGTGCATTGCATTTGTAAAGTCTGTTCATTGACCAAATTTCTTGCTTTTTTTTTTAATTGATGACCTACCCGTAAAATGGGCTACTTATGCCAGAGTCTTCACTGTTACTCCTCTACAGGTGACAGGTGACAGCATAGTTACTCCAAGCCTGTCATTCTGCATCCCTGAGTGATAAGAAAAATTGCATAGTTACTTTGGAAGGATTCCTTGAAATCTAAAAATACTGACTTAAGTTAGAGTGAGAGGCAAAGCCCTAAACAACCCCGGAATAAGTGTCCCAGGGGAGATGGAAAAGAGCTGTGAGCATCAGTGAGCTGGGACAGAAAAGAACTGGTTCTAGCACTGACCTGTTCAGGAATAAAAGTATCAATAGCAGAGGTGCAGATGCTTGTACAGTCACAGTCTATCTTGACTTGGGGGGATAATGTCAAGGAGAAGTGTGTTCCTCCTCTCCCCAGTGGCAGGCTCCCTTTCCCAGTGCAGGGCAGTGCACGGGTACATCCTCCCTCATCCTGGTTATCAGACAGACAATCCCAGAGCCAGTGACTGCATTTTCCTTGCAGCTACTAGGTGCACATTCTGTATTTGACAGCAGTGCTTCAAAATAGCCCAAGACTAAATATTTCATTCATAATTACACTAAGATTACAACATGCATGTTTATTATCATTACTGCAAATTTACAGTTGTCCAGAACAAAAAAAATTAGCTTAGTTTCTTAGAATGATACAAGACAGACCAGGAGGGATTTTCGAACTGTTATGTTCTATTTTAACCCCAAAACCATCTGCCTTCTTTGCAAAGTAACATTATGTACACACTGTTAGTCCATTTATATACAACATATGATTGCTTCGCAGTGGATACCTGAAGGTTTTCTTACAAAAGACTTAACTGTCTGAGGCCTGGGAGAAATGAAATTAATTTCTTTGGTTCCCAACTATTTCTAATGGGATGAATAATCCGTTTAAATCTGTCAGTAGCTAATATACCCAGTCAGTGGTAACAATTATTTCCTGAAAGCAACTGACCTGTGCACAGCAAATTTCAGCTTCCTTAGAGGGAATCCAGGAACTAACTACTGACAATCTGAATTGTCATGAAGATACCTGTCCACCCATCTCCCTAAAA
>JAWWMA010000100.1:54433228-54456386 GCA_035041425.1 Mionectes olivaceus | reverse complement strand
ATACCTGTCCACCCATCTCCTTAAAAAAACCTCTAGAATTTCCATTTTTCATTCCTCTTGGGATCTCTGCAGGTGGTTATTATTTGCTTACTTTACAAGGAATTCAGTTAATATAAGTTTGCTATTTTCTGTTGTCTCTACAAAAGGAAAATGACCACCAAATTTCAGAAACCAACGGTGAAGCAGGTGAGACTTCATGAGGGAAATTAGAGAATTCACTTGTAGTCCTCAGTGTACATGAGTTAGCTGGGCAGAGACAGGACATCTGAAAGGGCAGCACATCTCATAGACCTCAGTCCACAGGATTCCCATGAGCTTGGTGGGAACATTCCTCAAGGAACGCAGGAAACACACCCATCTGGACTGCTGCTGTCTTCCTGAACAGCTTTCAGGGTGTCACAGCTAGGCTACTCTCAGAGTGGTCTCGGGGAAGCATCCTGGTGGCACGGCATTCGGACAACACTGGAGACATTTCCACATCAGATTGAAATCCCATTCAGATCCACTAGAGGGTTATGCTGAAAGGACAAGCCTAAGCTGCGGGAGTAACAGGCGGGAGGCAGTGTGCTTTGCCTCAGTGCAGTGCTAATTGGCCTTGTTCAAATACAGGGCCTCTACTTTATACTTACTAGCTTTTCTTGCAAGAGCAATTTAAGACCATAAAAGCCCTAGATGTTGCACTCTCTTCTGTCTTTGTCTCTGAGCTTCCAAACTTCCCCCTACAAATCTTTCTCAGCCTGAATATGCTGCCTGTGGAATAAGGAAGCTTGTCTGATTGTAAGATGTTACAGCAAAAGAAGGTGCTAAATGATAACTCTTCTCTACCATCTAAGATAGAGCAGATTCACATAATAGAAAAGAGAATTATCGTAGAAGAGGGTGACTTAAATATCAGGCAATGCATAATAACCATGTACCTGAGAAAGTGATGGGTCCTGGTCTAATAAGGCATCATCTCTACATATATGTCATGTATGCAGGCATATTATCATTACTGTAAATTTACAGTGGCCCAGAACAAAAAAAAATTAAATGTGTCAAGTTGCTAATTTTTACTTTGGGATTGAAACTTGTCCAGGATTAGTTTTCCTTTTTGTTGGGGGAAAAAAAAAATTAAATCTGAAAATCTCCAAGTACATTTTCAATATTTTCTGGGTTTTCACTTTCTTATTAAGATTAATAGAATCAACACTCTCTTACTACCCTCTTATTAGAATATCCCAGGATAAGACAAGAATTACTTACAACTATCCTGCTGCATATGTGCTAACAAAGTTTTTAGGACACTTAAAGAAGATCTTAAAAATTATGTGCATCTTTAAACAAGACAGCATAAAAGTAGTATTTTAATTTCCTTTTTAAGTCGTTCCAGACACTGCAAGTTGCATTTTTGGTATGCTGTCATTTTCCTCAGAAGAGTACGTTACTTTACTTGCACTATTGAATTTTGGAATATTGCAGTTTGAGCAAAATAGCATACAGAGTCTGATGCTTAAACTACTCTCTCACTGTGCAGATTTGTTATGTCTTCATCTTTTAGATACTTCAGAACAAAATTCTTTTAATAATTTGTGTTTTACTTGTAGGACCTTACTACAGCACGCTTCAAAGTTTTATGGGTAAAACACTCACTTGGCTATGAATGCGCTTTGTTTCCATGTAATGGATGTGAAATCACTTTTCATTTAGGTCTTTTCAGAAATGCTTTCCTTTACTCTGTTTTTCTTCCATTTTACCAATAGGTAAGCTACACATACATCAAAGACATCTAAGAAGAACAGAGTTACTGGAATTCATCCTTAGTCCTCAAGAGGTCTCTCTTATTTTATGAATTCTTCATAGTTGTAAGTCAGCTTGAACATTGTTTCAAACATGGTTTTAAACATTGTGAACATTGTTTTAAACTAATATGTTTTCAGATTTTCAATCGCTGCTCAAAACCACCCCTACTCTCTGTTTGTTGCTAAGAATCCTTTAAAAAAATTATTTTCTCTGCCAAGATATCATGAACACCAATGGAAATCTAATAGCAAGAGTTTGGTTTGATTCTTTATTTTATAGTCTTCTCTGGAGATTCTAATTATTCAATTATATACACCTATGCTATACTTTCCCTTCCCTCTGCCCTGTTCCTCCACCAAAAGCTCTTGAGCTTCTGCAAATTAATATGAAAAAAGTGCCTTTCTTGACAATCACATTTCCACAAAGTAGGTTACGTTTGCTATTGTGCTTTCACATCTTTTAGGCACAGTACAGACCCCTGAAGGCCTAAATTTCCTAATTGGAAAATCTAGTGTTTCTCTCACAGACATAAATGTTCTTAAAATGCTAGATACTGGAGTCCAGAAGACAGAAAGTACAAAAGAAAGTTAAGTGAAGAAAAACCCACTTCTTTAAGCTGGTTTTTCTGAGTTAAGCCTCATGATATGCATACATTCAGAATTCTCGACCTTGGCAATGCTGCAGCTCACAGAGATGAGCAGCCTTTAAAAGCAAAGACTCATCAGAACCTCTGGTGGGAGGAGTGAGGCCTAAGTCACCCTCTAGTTAACCACTACTGTCATCACCACAGAGAAGCATGGACCTGCAAAGGCTCACAGATTTGCTGGGTTGGATCCTACACAGTGAGTAGCACTGTTGCAGCATTCAGATTAGGAAGCATTTAGATGCTTTCATGGATCAATTTTGTAACTTTCCCCATTTGAAGATATGGCCTTCTTTATATATATATACAAAGCTGGAAATCATATTACACTGCCTTCTCACCATCATGACCACAGAATTTCTTCTTTCTCTTGGATTTTATAAAGGATGATCAAAAAGTTCAGTAAGCTCTGCAGGATACAGTCAATGACTGTGATGAAGGACTAGAAACAAACTGAGTTTAGTCTGGGAAATAAGAACTTCTAAGATTGTGCAATTAGGGTGGAACTATGATGCTAGAAACTTGGACTCTGGGCCAAACCACTATCACCTTCCACTCCGTGTAAGGAAAGAAAGTGGCACAAACTTCATAACCAAACCTCATAATTCCTTCATCTTCAAAAGAAAAAAAACAACAGTAAATGTAATAGACATAAATAAAAGGCATCAATCTAATATAGACAAAATCCTGCATGTTTGAATTTTATGAGGCATTAGTGAAACAATTTTTCTTTTAATAATCAACTTTTCTTTATAATTTCTCATTTTAACACATGGGGCCAATTCAGTTTTGCATGCCTAAGTGAAGTAAAGAAACACAGCAGCAAAAAAGATGGCCAGTGAAGACAGATCTAGTTAAGACTTGGTGTTTCTCCCTACTGTTCCACAGGCTATCCCTGCCTTTGGGCACATTGTTCTGTGCTTTATTCAGTTGCCTAAATAAAGACATTTAATGTCATTTGCAAAGTCCAAGCATACCCTGGTTATCTGTGCAAAGCTAACAGATGTATTGCCACACACTTCTGGAGCAGCAGCCAGTCACACAGGATAAGTACACAGGCTGGGAAAACGGCTAAAGCCTTTTTCCTGCTTATACCTCTCCAACCTTCTCATCCAAGATGTAGGTGATCTCCATGCTTACTCTTCGTACTCTCATAACAGTCTTGTACAATGATATTGTTAAAGATGAGCAAGTTCTCAGCATTAAAGGCCCTACAGACATCACTACCACTCCAAAGACTGCTGGAAACCAGAGTGGATTAGGTTGATCATGAGAAGCTGTAAGGATCAGGGCAGAGACAAGAAAGCAGAAGCTCAAACCCATACCCTGCAAACCTGTGACTGAAGTTTCTATCTGGTGTACAGAAGATGCACTATCACCTCTTTTCCCAGACATCCAGGGAGGAAGGGTACTGTACTGTGAGGACTGGCAGTCTGGATATCAGCAAAAATGTGCTTTTTAATGAACTGAATATTTTGATAACCTGTGAAGAAATGTGATACATGTGTGATTCTGTACCAGATCCTGAAATACACTCCTTTTCTCCTCATAAAAATAAAGCAGCTCATCACAACTGGGAAAAAAGCTTTGCTTCCGTAATAAGCATGACCTTAAATTCTCTAAAATTCTTTGCCACAGTTAGTCTCTTTTAGGTCATTATTTTTGCTGAGGGTTCTGTCTAGTTCATTTCTTTCCTCACTGACTTGTAACTAGAAGGTGACATTTGAAGCATTTGGAGTGCACCAATATGTACCATGCAGGACAATTTTGATAATGTCCCAATAAGCTTTCAGTGGCTAAACAGCAGTCTACAATTCATTTGATTCCATTAATGTCTGAAGGTAAACCATTAAAGCTGATCCTCTTCTTTGATGGGCAATAAAGACAATAAGAAGTTAATTATCTGCCCCTAACAAGGTTGTCATTTTGATTCACTCAAGCACCTACTCTCTTAGTCTAGAAACAAGATCTAGTACATCACCAAATACATGCATTTAGCTGGAAATTGTACATTTGTTACCCTTTTTGTCCTGTTGTATTCAGCTTGTTACATCTGGCTAAGAGCATCATGCTTAACAGTGATTTTTATTTCATTTCAGCTCCAGTCCAGGACATACACTCAAACATAGCCTTTTTTGGATTTACAAGTTATGTGACTCCACACTTCCACTGAATCAGATATGCCTTCCACATTAACTTTAATAGAATTAAACTAACAAGAAGAAAAATAAAGTAATGGCAAAAATTAAGTGAATTTTCACAGTACTTATCCACACATTACGTCTGTCCTCACTTTATCTTTGGTTTAGTCTCCAGTCCTGGTTCAACTGCAACTGATTGCCAACTGACACGTCTCTTGAAGTCTGCCACACAAAATGTTCCAGACCTTAAAAGTACAAAACTCACACATAATCCCTCAATTCCTAAAACACCATGCTCCTCATTTATAATTACAACTTTAAAAATTGAAGTTTTGTCACCAAGAATGACATAGCTTCACTTGGCAGAGTTGCAGAAGTAGAAAATGCAGTTTGCCCATCAGGAAGCTGGACAAGAGCCATTCTGCACTTAGCACATGACTTAAGACAGCCAAAGATTGAAATGGCCTTCCAGGGGCAGTTCTGTCTGACAGCTTTGCACTCTCCATACTCCTTCTCAGTATGCCACTTCTTAAGCCATTATGTGGAAATGTGTTGTTTGGACTGGTGGCACTGTCTTTCTGGCATTTAGGTATTTCTTTACAATGGTAGCACCCTAAGTACTGTTTAGAGCAGGTTTCTTACAATACTTACATTTTCTCATAATATTTGCATTTTCTTTTTCTTTTGTAAGTTTTCAAAAATTCATTTAGTCTCTATGTTGCTGCTGAAAACACTGTCCCAACAAAGTGAAAAGTCTTTTTGTGCCCTAGAAATTCCATGGTCTGTTGCACATTCCTAGTTGTTTTGTATTCTCTGAAATTATATAGAGGAGCATCAGAACAACAAATCAGTAAAGCAATAGATCAGTAGACTCCTTTACAGTTTTTCATTTCACAGCCCGAAATAGCTAATGTTTTTAATAGTTTCCTTACAGCTTTTTCCAATCCCATTTTCTACTAAAATTTTGTACTTTTGTCCAAGTTTTCAATAACCTGGAAAGCTTTCGCAACTTGTTTAACAACCTGTTTTCATTCCACTCACACATTAAACCTGTTCTTGCCACATCACATCCTGTTTGCAATGGGTAGTGAATAATAAGACTTGCTCAGTGCTGGTTCGTGGTACTGCCAGCACAAGAGAAGAAAATGTCTTTAGAGTGTCTAAGACAGATTGTCCTGTTTGGACCTAGGGAAAGAGGAAAATATCTACCAAACTGTAGAGACATACACAATTCTGTCATTACAACCTGAATCACCAATAAAAGATAGAAAAGGGGTCAGTTTAGCTAATATCACATATATATCAGTTTTATCTGACCTAAAACATGAATGCCACCTGTGTACATGATCCTTCTTCAGTATGAACCAGAATGAACAGTTTTACCAGTGGTAATGATTAGGTAAGACCCCTACTACCTCTTTATTCAATCCATTGCCCACTATGTGAAAACAGACACCACCTTTTAGGTCAACTCAAAGAAAAAAAACAACTATTCAACTTATGTGTCCTCATCTAATAAGTGCAACACTCACCAATAGCATACACTACAAGTTCTATGTATAATAGTCTCACAGATGTGTAGGAATAATTTCATGTAATACCACACATACCCACTGTCTAATATTAGAATTCTGTTAATATATTTTACAGCTTAGTTTTATTGGAAATTAGTTTGCTTGTTTTTCATGGAAAAGTCTTGGTCAAATTATGAAGTGAAGTTTTGTAATACAATTTTTTATGCTTTGTGCTGAGAAATAGCACATGATATTTCTACAGGAAAAGTTGTTGAAGAATTCTGTTGCCCTACACTTAAAAAAAAAAAAAAAAAGGGGAGGGATGGAGGGGAAGTTTTCCAAGTGGAACAATGCAGTGGTACTCAGAAAAGTCCTTAAATCTGATATCTGAGAGGCAAATGAGGGAAACCTTCGTAAAAGCACAGTTTTCCAAGAACAGGCCATTCTTCTTGTGATAATTAGATGGCAACAAAGGAAGCTAACAAGTCTTCTCTTCTACCAGAAGAGGACGTTCTACCTTTATTTGAGTACTTGCTCCGTGGTAGAGGTCAGTTTCACCAGAAACAGCATGGGATGATGCACACATACATCCAGGACCACAGGAGGGTGTTCGAGTCTTTTTCTGATCCCTTGAATGTTAGATCGGGTATTGCCAGGATAGGCCTTGACATTTTCCTTTGTTAAAAATCCAGATCCCTTCCAAACAATCAGTTTTGGAATCAGCCAAATCAGGTTTGGAATCAGCCTCGAGTCCTATCCACATCCTTGAAAAACTTTATTGCAGGCATGCTCCCTATTAAAGAGAGTCTTCCGAGCTGGTCCATTCCTGATAAAAGAAACCTCTCTTCTGTTGAGAGGCAGCACAATCAGGGGAAAGGAATAAAAGGAAATAAATTATACTAGTACAGTGAACACAGATTTATCACAGAATAAATATTCCCCATAGGTATATGTATGTATGTGTGTGTATGAATGTATATATAAGTACATATATGTGTGTGTGTGTGTTTATAGCATAAGTTAACACAAGGTTACACTTGCAGATTATTTTTCATCTTTCTCAGTATTTTAGTGCAATTTTCTTCAGAAGCCAGCCACTTAATATTTTGGATTATGGAGTCTGCTGTAGCTATGGCTGTATTAGAAGTAGGACATAGAACACAGAAATATATTTCATGTAAATTGAGAGCCAAATCTGAATTTTCTGAAAGTTTGAGATGTTAGTATAAGCGAGTCTTTTTAAATGCTTTATTATTCTAAGATTAAGGCCAGCTGCAAAGATTGGATTCACATCCAAAACCCTAGATTAAAATGCATACACTTCTCGGTAGTAAGAACTTTTAAAAAGTTCTGTCAGACCAAAAACAACACTCTTATTGTGTGCTGCCTGACAATTCAGTTACAGATCGACTCTATCGGTTTTTTGGTAATTTAAATATGATTGTTGACAAAACAAAAAGGGGTGGAGAGATTTGTAAAGGGAGACACACAGTGAGAAAGTAGAAAGCATTTCTGATTATACAATATATCCCTGACATGTTCTTACTCACAAAACCAATATTCAGCACTTAAAAAACCAAACAAAAAAAAAGGAAAATAACGAAAGAAACAGCAGCTGTTTTTATGTGATGTCAGAGAACAGGTGTGATACAAATCTCCATACCAGCGCAATCATATTGATCTCCCGATGATGCATGCATGAAGCACATGTGCAAACCTTATCGACCCGTCCAGCATTTCATTTCCAGGAACATGGCCTGAAAACGCCTCTCTATAATTGAAAACACTATCAGGATAAACACCGTGTTGGCCAGTTACTAAAAAACACACACAAACTGAGCACGGGAAGGTGAGCCTGACCCCGCAGCCTGACTCCCGGCACCGCAGGGGAACAGCCGCCTGCGCGCCCCGTTCTGCCAACGGGATCCCCCCGGGTGGCCCCCGGGACATCCCCCGGGACACCCCTCGGCCCCGACGCTGCCCCAGGGTGTGCAGCGGCCGTGGCCGGAGCTCCGCGGGGCCGGTCGTGGCGGGACCGCGAGAGGGGCGCCCGGGAGGGGGCGGCGAAGGCAGACAGGCCCCCGCAGCCCCGCCTCAGTGAGCCCCAAGCCCCAAGCCCAGCAAGATGATCCCCTTCACTCGTCCGGGCCGTGCACCCGGTGCGGGCCGGGGGGACCTGCCCCTCGGGGCATCTTGCTCCCCGGATGCATTCCCTGCGTGGGCAGAGGCGGTGCGGGGGTACGGGCGCCCGGTGCGGGCGGTGCGGGCGGTGCGGGCTGTGCGCGTCGCCGCCGTTAGAGGGCACTACGCACTCCCTCATGAGCGCGGCCCCGGCAGCCGGCAGGGAGAGGCGGGGGGCAGGGGAGAGAGAGTGGCACCAATTTGGGAAGAGATTAAAAAGGATGTGGAGTCCTGGAGCTTCTGAAGTGCTCAAAATGCCCGGGCGATGCTCAGGACCAGGATCATAATAATAATAACAAAAAAAAAAAAAATATGCAGCGAGGTCAATCATTTACCAGTCTGCTCCTTAATGCGTGTGACCGCAGGTGGTACCGAGGGACATTGTGATTCATGCCCACTTTCAAAGCGGGACCAGGGCCCGGCCTGAGGCACCCAAACAACTGTCTTCTAATATTAGCACGGCTGTATTTCTGGATCTATTATAGTCTGTCCAGACAGATCCCATTGTAATGAGATCTTTTATTAAAAGATTAGCACTATCTCCTGCAGTTGGTGGAAAAAAATCTGTTATCACTGAGTTATTTGCAGTTGTGGGGAGGGGGCGGTCGGGAGGGGGTGGCGGGGGGCGGGAGCGGGGAGGAGGGGTGTGGGGAGGGCCGGGCGGAGGACGCGGGCGGCCGCGGCGCACCGGCCCCTGACCCGGCACTGTCCGGGCATTCCTGTCTGCATACTTCGCAGTCTGTTGTGCTTTGGTGGCTCAGAAAAGCGAAAGAATCGAAATTTAAAAGGCAGCTTTTGAATAAACAATACCATTTTCCGTTAAGTAATCGTTTTGTATAAAAGGAAATATCGCCTACTCAGTTTCATTCAGCGGTGCCAAAAAATGTTATAAATGAGAGACCGCCAACTTTTCTAAGGAGAGAATAATGCCAGACTGTGCTTAATAAACTAGTGCCCTCGAAGTTCATTATCGATGTTGCAATCTTTTCTGATTCTGAAAGGAGACCGCCTACGTCGCCCCCGTACCCGTCTCGTTCTCCGGGCTCTCTCAGTGCAAACCCTGTCAGTCGGGCACGGCCCTAGGTATTCAACTTTTAGTCGGTTCTGTCTTTTGGTTTTGTTGGGGGTTTTTTGTTGGGTTGTTTTTTGGGTTTTGGGGTTTTTTTTCAGGCTTGGAGTTGGTCGGTCGGAGTTTAAGGTTTCTTTGCGCCGAACGAGCTGTCCGTCCGCCAACCGCCTTCCTGTCGCCGGACGCGCGGGATGGATCCTCCACGGGAGCTCCGCGCCCGCGGAGCCCACTCAGGGAGGGAGGGAGCCGCTCCGCGCCCCGGCAACACCCCTGGCCCGTCGAGGGGGAACCAGGGGCCCCCCTCTGGCGGTCGGGACCCCCCGCGAGTCTCCAGCCCCCCTCGGCGCTGGATCTCTCCCCGCCGGCGACTCCGCGGCGCGGGGCTGCGCGGGTGCGCGCCTGTGTGTTCGTGCACCTAAAGCGGATAATTGGAGAGGGTTTCCAGAAGGTGGAAAATGTCACCTGATTCACACTGAACTTTTTAAATCTCCCCACCCCCGAGCAGACACACACACACACACACATTAGGAGACCGCCCACCGCAGACAGCTAGGACCCCCGTATAGATTTAAAGAGAGACTGCATTCAGAGCCTGACGTTCATTCAATAGAGCGATCATAAGCAGGCTGGCTAGTGCTCGCTCCCTCTCTCTACTCCCCCTCACGCTCTCTCTGCGTCTCGCTCACTCGCTGCTATATTGAGGATGTTAAATCAGAGAATCCACTCGGGCATGCTCTTACTTCTGATGTTTCTGTGCCACTTCATGGAAGATCACGCAGTGCAGGGTAAGACCAGACTGTTTATTGGCAGATATGTTTCTTTATTATTACTATTGTTTTCTCTCTTTCGGGCACGGTTTAGTTTGCTTGCGGTGTTAAACACCTCTCTCCAAGGTCCAACAGAACAGAAGTTCACTGTGGGCATGTGATTGCTTTATACCGAGGTGCAGAGGTGTCATTTAGATCCCTTTTTGATCGGATCTTCGCACTGTTCTGCACAGGCACAGAGGACAGATAGGATGTTTCTTGGTATTTATTTATGGTTATTATGCAGCATGAATGAAGAGTAGCATCGCGGGGGAACTTTCCCAGTCTCGGCTCCCGAATGACTGCTCAAAGTTTGCTGGTAATTTAGCTCAGATTTTTATCTCGCCTGACGGACTGACTGAAGGAGAGATGGTGATGGAGAACCCCACGATTACAGCTGACGTTTTTAGAAACCAATAAGTGGTCATTTTACTGACATTCCTTTAATATTGGGATTTCCTCCTCCTCCCTACTTTGTGCGTGTGTGTGTGTATCTGAATAAATATTAGCGTTGTAAATTCTCCTGCACTGAAGAGAGTGCTTTAATAAGTTGGTGGTTTGTTTTTTTTCTTCACCATGTGAACAAAACAAACCCGAAGCTGATATTGACAACTCTTAAGAGCCCTCTTTCGACACAAGGGAATATTGATTTTTAGTTTGGGGGCTTTTTCACTTCTCTTGACTGTGTTCCAGCTGCAACCTGGATGTCTTACTGTTGTTTGTTTTATAATGTTTTCCTTTTATTTTTTATCTCACCCACTACTGATGTAGAGCATAAGTTAATGTAATGTAGGCAACTGTAAAACATTTTTTTCTTAAGGGCGTTGTTTGTTCGATGGTTTTTAGCGAGAGGGGTCCTCTCCGCGCCCAGCGACATCTCGGCTGGCCGATCCTGACCCCTCGCTGCGGTACATTCCCATCGGAGTAAGGAGACAGGATCGAGCCCTGGCTAGATTAGCAGCAGAATCAATTGGTATTGAGTTGCTGGAGAAGTCACATTGGCTATTCACGAGAGACTCATCCCAACCAAAATGCTCCAGCTAAAAAAGAGGGAGTTGCTTGGACTAATATTCTTGGCTTGACTCCACAAATAACAGGGATATTGGGGGGAAAGGGGGGGGGAAGGAAAAAAATAACCCCCAACAAAACTCACTCTATCCCGTGTAAGAACAGTGTACTTTCCTCTAGAATGCTTGCAGGAGAAGTGGCACTTATAACTTTTCCAGCTTGATCGATTTTTAAAACTCTGTAGGGACCTCCTACTCAGAGTGTCCTTGTATTTTATGTACTTTGCTCACTTTTTTTTTTTTTTTGAACTCTGCTGACTTATTTTAGTGAAGGAAAGACATTTGTTAATAGAAGCAGCAAAATGTGGAGATTTCGAAAGACTTCTCTAACTGCAAATGTTCCCAGTTCGTGCAGATTGCAAAATGGGCTGGGACTTGAAACTGTGCGGCACTAAAACAATGCTGCTGTGCAGCCGCGGTGAGGAGAGGGCAGGGGGAGGAGGAAGGAATTTGCAAGCGCGATTTTCTTTTTATTTCCTTTTAAATGCACATCCTTTTCAAGGCTCTGTCACGTGTCGACAGTGCTCCTTCTGCTCTACATATGGAATAAATACCTCGGAAAACTGTCTCGACCTGTTTTGGTTGGGTCTTTTCTTCCTTTTAGTTTGTTTTGTTTTGTTTAGGGTTCTGGTTTTGTGTGTGTGTGTGTGTGTTGGTGGTATTTTTTTGTTTATTAGTTCTTTTGTGGGTTTGTGAGAATTTTTTTGTTTGGTTGTTTTTGGGAGGTGGGGGGAGGGAGTATCTGTTTGTTTTTTAAACTGCGCTTCCAAATGGGCCGTAGTAGCTGCGGGTTATGAACCGGACAAATAAAAGGAAACAGTCTAGTAAAAGTCACGGCAAGGCGCACGTGCTGTGTCTGGGTCACTGGTGGCCGCCACTGATCCGTCTGGGTGTCCCTCCTGCCCCCCGCCCCGCAGCTGGGAACTGCTGGCTCCGGCAGGCGCGGAACGGGCGCTGCCAGGTCCTCTACAAAACCGACCTCAGCAAGGAGGAGTGCTGCAAGAGCGGCCGCCTGACCACGTCCTGGACGGCGGAGGACGTCAACGACAACACTCTTTTTAAGTGGATGATTTTTAATGGGGGAGCCCCAAACTGCATCCCGTGCAAAGGTGAGGAGGGGGTGCTGGCGAGCTGTTCCGAGCTGAGAACCGGCTCAGGCAGGGGTTGAGCTGGGGGGAGGAGGAGCGGGGAGAGAACTGGGAGGGAAGGGTGGCAGTGCGGTCCTCTCGCTTCCTTCCTCGGAGGGGCTTTAAGGGGCGTCTCGTACCAGCCTCGGAATCGGGGACGGGACTCCCATTTCTGCCCGTCCGCCCTGCATATCGCGAGGAGGAGAGGAGCGACTTCTTCCCCCTGCCCTCAGTGCAGGGGGGGATTTAGCTCGAGTGGTGTTTTCTGGATGGGGGTGGGGAAAGGTGTTCTCCCTCTGTGCGCTGGGTTCATGGTGTGTTTTTTTTCTTTAAGCAGTTTTGACACCAGGTCTGTTCTGCACGCTAGGTACTAAAGTGGTGCCTCTTTCCTTCCATCAGAAACATGCGAGAATGTGGACTGTGGACCCGGGAAGAAATGTAAAATGAATAAGAAGAACAAACCTCGGTGTGTTTGTGCTCCGGATTGCTCTAATATCACTTGGAAGGGCCCCGTGTGTGGCTTAGACGGGAAAACCTACAGGAACGAGTGTGCCCTTCTGAAAGCCAGATGTAAAGAACAGCCTGAACTTGAAGTCCAGTATCAGGGCAAATGCAAAAGTAGGTTTGCATATCTAATCCAGTCTCCCTCAAATGCCAAAGGGTGTGTGTCTGAGTGCAGAGAGGAGGAGATGTTGGATGTACTTCCCCACAGGAACCAGAGTGATATTACAAAGGTTAGGAGACAGTCACTCGACTACGCTCAACAGACAAGGATGTAATAAATTGAGAGTTCCCATAGTCTATCAGCATTTGTGTCCCACCAGCTACCCTGAGGTGGAAAAGCTTCCTCCAGTGGCCCTTAAATGAGAGCTGCTAAAGGCTTTTATCTGATCATGTGTTTCGTTGTGTCACCTATTTACTCCTCACTGGGACTATGGTATTCCTTTACTAATCAGTGTGTGTTTCTGTCTGTATTTCAGAGACCTGCAGGGATGTCTTGTGCCCAGGCAGCTCCACGTGTGTGGTTGACCAAACCAACAATGCCTACTGCGTGACATGTAATCGAATTTGTCCAGAGCCTACCTCCCCTGAACAGTATCTCTGTGGGAATGATGGCATAACTTATGCCAGTGCCTGCCACCTGAGGAAAGCCACCTGCTTGCTGGGTAGATCCATTGGATTAGCCTACGAAGGAAAATGCATCAGTACGTATCTTGGTAGGAGGGTAAGGGTGCGAGGAACTTCCTCAATCACCTTTTTGAGAGTATTTGGTGTGTGCAATTGGATGGATGTAGTCAGTGCTGGTGAGGAAGAAAGACTTCCAACAATCTGGGTTAGTACTCCCTTCTAGGAAGAGGAGTGAACTTTGTCCTGGAAAAGATAGCAAAAATAGATGAGGGAGAAGAGGGCCTGATCCTACTATGGCTATGGGTGCTTACATTAGTATCCAAGGGAGAAGCAGCTACCATGAAATAGATGACATGGTTCCAGTATAACAAGGTCTCAGTATCTAGTGGGTCTGGATTCCTGGAAACAATTGTCTTGAAGTGGTCTTGGCAAAGATTATGTTAACTTAATTGGAAACATCTGATCACTTTTTCCTCTTTAGAAATAATTGTAGAGTTTAGAGACAATTGGTGGGTGAAGACAGGAAAATAATCTCTGTGCACCCTGACATTCTGTGTTGTGATTTCCAGAAATAACTGATAGTGCAGTGTGTTACAGTGAAGCACCTGCAGGGCAGCCTCTGCTCCCCAAAACTGCTGGGGTAATTCAGGGGAGTCTCAGGTTGCTTTTAGTTGGCATAGGCTGAGGTGAATTCCCTTTCAAATCCTGTAGACAACTATTCTCTGTGGGTTAGTTTAAAAATAATAGATTTAGAAAAGCTGGACCTGTTGACAAATCCTGAATTTACCGCTAATTTGGGGAGCTGAATGTCCACTGACATCAAATGGAGGAGGAAAGTCATGTACAATAGGCAAATGTAATTCTGTATTCCCAGGGCCAAACTTTGCTGGCACAGCTGTTTTTCCTCCCCCACACATAGACAGGTAATGTTGTCCAAGGGAATACTTGCTTGAGCAGAAACAGCAAGTATCATCACATGTGCTGTATCTGATTTTTGTTTCTTCACAGTTCACAGGGGAAAGGGGCTTGGGGGGTTGCTTGTCATTGCTTTCCTTTTTGCTTTGTCTTTTCACTTACCCCCAGTATCCTGTGTGTTTTTTAGAAGCCAAATCCTGTGAAGACATTCAGTGCACTGCTGGGAAGAAATGCCTGTGGGATTTTAAGGTTGGTAGAGGTCGGTGCGCTCTCTGCGATGAGCTCTGCCCCGAAAGCAAGTCAGAAGAGGCAGTCTGTGCCAGTGATAACACAACTTACCCAAGCGAGTGTGCCATGAAAGAGGCAGCCTGCTCAATGGGTGTGCTTCTAGAAGTAAAGCACTCTGGATCTTGCAACTGTAAGTGAGATTTTTAACTCTGCAGACACTTAAAGCTTCTGAAGGCGATACCTAGGTAATGAAGACTTACACCTTTAAACATAAGAAAGCTTGATTTATTGATTCAAGGTACAGTAGAGTATAAGTATCTATCTATCACGCACACAATTTTGTTGCTGATAAAATGCAATAGATCTCCAACAACGAGCTGGCCTTCAAGTTGGAGTTTTGGGGATGTTCCAAGGACAAGCCATTCTATCAGAAAGGTGTTGCCCGAGGATTGTAACTCTAGTGACTTTTTCGTACTTTGTCTGCTCTCGTGTGCTTTGCTGATTGCTTTATTAATATCCGGATAAACTCTTAACTCGGTCCAAAAGAACAAGCTTAAAGGTAGCGCAGGGGCATCTGGTTTAGCACAGTTGCCTCTACTAACTCTGAATGAAGGACACAAAGCAATTAAACCTAGAACACCTGAGCGCTCTGTATTTGATTTCAGGAATCTGCCAATAAAACCTGAGCCATTGATTCTTCAGAACTTTCTGCAGTTATGACTTCATAGATTACGTATAAAAACCCTTATTTCATAACAGCAGATGCCAAAGAGCATCTCACTACAAGTCGCATAAAATGCAACGCTGTATTATGGCTGTTCAGAGGGCTTTGAAAACATGCACTGAGCTGCTTCTGCGCTGTTGTTGTCCTTTTTTAAACAACAGCTCCCCTGTATTCCCCCATCTAGCCATTAATGAAGACCCAGAAGATGAAGAGGAAGATGAAGACCAGGACTACAGCTTTCCTATATCTTCCATTCTAGAGTGGTAAAACCTCCATCACTATTGAAACAGCCATTGGGCACAAAATCAATGTCCATACTGTAAATAAGTGTATGCTTATTTATTTTGGGGAGAAAAAAAAAGTATACATATAGTTGAGTCTCGTAGACATTTATTTATACTGTGTCATGTTTTATAATTTATACATAAAATGTCTGGTTGACTGTACACCTTGTTTTTTGAAGAAATTTATTCGTTACGGGAAGAGCAGTGTTATTTATTGTGAGGTCTCTTGCTTGTAAAGTAAAGCTTTTCTTTTTCTTGTAAACTGTAACTATCCCTTAGAGCCTACCCACGTGATCTCACCTCTTTGTTTCACTGATGTTAACTTCCACTTTAACAAACTTGCATGTCAGTTTCTGTTATGTTTATTTATTGGATTTTCTTCTTGCCGGTTCTGTACATTAAAGATCCCTGTGTTTTTGTTTACAAGGAATCTTGACTGACCAAAAGGCATTGTAACTGACTTAAGTATACTTTCAGGGTATAGTGGGGCGATTTTTAAGGAAACTTCTTCCCCTTAATTTTTCTCTACTTCTGATCACATGTGCTGAAGCGATCTCAGTGTATTGGGAGTTTATACAAATTCCATATCCGAAGATCTTGGATTATGAAAGTTGATAACAGCTATGGGGATAACTATAATAAGGGTTTTATTTTATTTTTTATTGGTTCTTTGTTTGTTTGTTTGTTTGTTTGTTTTTTGGTAACATGCGTAAGTGTTTTATCAGGTGTTTCCTTTAAGATGGTTTTGCAGTACAACTTTCAAAGTTTTCTTTTGCCAATCAGTGTGTTGCTAAAAGTTATATCAAAGCTTTATCAGTTCAAGTTTCTTGCTTTTCATAATACTTTTTTTCTGATGCAATTTTATATTTTCAAACATGGCGAGTTAAATATAAATTCATTTAAATATATAGTTTTGTACTTTTCTACCATGTAAATGTGCAATGTATATAAAAGTTATAATGTGTATTTGTAAATAAATGATGAGTGAAAAAAAATAAAAAGTGGAATTTTCCCTACATGCAGTCCTCAGTCTTTCATTCTAAAGGGTTCTGTTCTCCAGAGTCTTGTGCACCACGCAAAAAGGGTTAAGGTGAAAGCTCTTGGTTCACACTGATATAAGAAACCCTTTTTTGAGATAGGAGCAATGTCTCCAGATCATTACTGTTTAATTTTAAGAACAATGATAGATTAGAAGAGATTTGTCATTTTTGTTCTCCTCTCAATCCTCCACGTAAAAAGACAGTAATTTCATAGAATCACAGAATGGTTTGGGTTGGAAGGGACCTTACAGACCATCTAGTTCCAACCCTCCTGCCATGGGCAGGGATACATTCCACTAGACCATGTTGCTTAGAGCTCCATCCAACCTGACCTTGGACACTTCCAGAGATGGGGCATTCACAACATCTTTAGGCATTTTCATAGAATCGTAGAAGAGTTTGGGTTGGAAGGAACCATAAAGATTATCTTGATCCAATCCCCCTGCCATGGGGAGGAGCATGTTTCATTAGACCAGGTTTCTCAGAGCCTCATCCAGCTTGGCCTTGAACAGTTCCAGAGGTAGGGTATGCACAACTTGTCCAGGGAACATCTTCTCATGCCTCACCACTTTTACAGTAAACAGTTTCTTCCATATATTTAACATTAATTTCCCCTGTGTCAATTTGTACCCTTTACTCCTTGTCCTATCACTATAGTCCCTGACTTCGAGTCCCTCTCTGGCTTTCTGGTAGGCCCCCTTCAAGATACTAGAAGGTACAATGAGGTCTCCACACAACCTTCTCTTCTCCAGGATTAACAGCCACAACTTCCTCAACCTGTCTTTGTAGGGAAGTGCTGCAGTCCACCTGTCAATGACATTGGCCCTCTTCTGGCCTTGCTCCAACAGTTCCATGTCCTTCTCACGTTGGAGTCATCAGAGCTGGATACAGCACTCCAGGTGGGGTCTCAAAGGAGCAGAACAGAGGGGTAAAATTACCTACCATACTGCTTGTGATGCAGCCCAGGATTTTGTTGGCTTTCTGGGCTGTGAACGCACATTGCCAGCTCATGTTGAGTTTTCATCAAGCATCACCCGCAAGCCCTTCTCCACAGGGCTGCTCTCAATCACTTTTCCACACCTTTAGGTGTGCCCGGGATTGCCCTGACCCAGGTGTAGGACCTCACACTTTGCTTTGTAAAACTTCATGAGGCATTGCCCTATCTCCCCTGCCTGTCCCTTTGGATGGTATCCTCTCCCTCCAGTGTGTTGACCACACACACGTTTCTTGGTCCTTTTTTACTTTCATATTTCTAGGAGGTTTTGAATATGCATTTGAATTTTTGCTATACTTCAGGTCCATTTAGATGACCAATAGAAAAAGCAAAACAGGGTCTACTTGCCCAAATTCAAGATGCAGAAAAGAAAAAACAAACAAATAAAAAGCCAAACCAACCAATCAACCAAACCCCCACCCCCCCCCCGGCAAAAACACAAACCAAGCACAAACCATCCAAGAGCACACTGTCACTTGGAAATTATTTTGCTCCTAAAAGGAAGTTTAATTCAGACGTTCTTGTTTTTGGTCAACCTATGTTTAGACTGGACACACCTTCAAGACTGTCTACTAATACAATGAACTGAGAAGAGATAACCAGCGTGAGTACAGCAGGGATCAAAATCCTCTTTTATGCTACCAGGATCATGCTGTTCTCACAAATAAGACCCCACTCAAAAAAAATTCTCTATCATACTACATAAAACTTAAAAAGATACTGAAGCACTTTATTCAATGATATTTTAAGTACTTTACTGAGTTGAGGCCTGAGAATAGTTGATTCACCCTTTTAGTTTAAACAAAAATCATATTTAAAGAATCTTCTTGGTGTAGTCTTCCATATATTTCCCCTATATAGGAAACCCTACTTTGCTATGGGTTGTTTAGATTATCCAAAGCAAGCATAATTTATTCGTCTCTGAATATATAAAAAATACAAACATGCATTTATAATATTGTATTCAAAATAATAGCAAAAAATATTTTCCCTTCATCCTCCTGTTATGTCATTTAGACAAGTAGTCTCTTTGGAAGGAAAACCATGATGAGAAGAGCAAAGGGAGCAGGATGCTGGTCACCTGAGGGAACAGAACCCAGAATAAAAGAGAACGGGGGCCAGGAGAACAAAGGTATGGAAAAAGAATCTATTGGAAAGTCTCTCAAGGAACTAATACACGACAATGACATAGAAACAACATGTTTAATAGATATGACAACTATCAGATAAGATTTTTCTTAAGTTCGGTTAGGTGCCAGCTACTTCATTTCCAACAAAACAAAAACATTAAGATACTGGTTTTAATTGTAAATATATTTACATGTCTTCCCAAGAGACTGTAGCATAGCAGGATTTCTGGGTTCTAATTTTATGTTGTGCTGCTGGTTGACAAAATAACTTGTGGAAATAAATTCAAAAAAAGGAACAAAAATGCCAGGAAGGTATATTTATACCAGCACATACATGTACACTAAATGGCCACAAAAATCTACATCATGTTTTTGCTGATAAAACTATCTAAGTTCTGATATCTGCATCTCTCATTGCTACTGCTATTTCCATACAGCTGAAAATCCTGAAACCTATCTTGCACCAAAGACTGCTTGTGATGTGCAGGTGTGGCATCTCATGAGAGACTTCATGAAGTATCTTCTGAGGATGCCTAACATACATTATGAAGTCTCATCATGAAGAGCAACAGCTCCAGAGACTTTCTCCCAGAAACATGTCCAGAGGTTGTGGATGCACAACTGCCAACATTTTACATAACATCACAATTGTAGATAAGGCACTTGCCCTTGAAGTGGGAGATACAGGTTCACTGCCAGTCTCTTTCTGAGATCTTTCCCACATCTCCCAAGAGTGCATCCAGCACCAACTCAAGGTGAACCTCAGGCTGGAGAACTGTCTGTCATACCTCCTGATACCATACTTCTGTATTGGACAGGAAGCAAGATTCATTGAGAGAGGATAATTTGCAACCCTAATAGGTGCTCCTTTTGAAGAGGAAGTCCTGGGTTATTGCCCCAGGGGCTGCCTACACATTTTGCATTTGTAATTGAGTAACATACATAAATAGTGCTTGAAGCAGGGGCCAGAATCCAGGTTGCTTCCCCTCCTCCTTCCCTCAGTAGGTAAGTGCCTCCATCCTTGAGCTACGAAATCATGTTTAACACTCTGCTTAAATCAAGATTACAAATCACACATATTTTTCTATATTGAGTCATAGTTACAGCAGGAGTGAGAAGCTTTACTTTTTTCATCCTCTCTTCTAGTCTTGTACATGGGGAACTTCCTGGGAAGTGGAAATATGAATTTAATTCCCTCAGTCTAAAAAAGGTGCTGGATCAATTTTTTTTACCTTTTGGGGTTTTTTTGTTTTGTTTTGGGTTTTTTGGGTTTTGGGTTTGTGTGTGTGTGTTTGTTTTGTTATGTTTTGTTTCCTCTCTTAATTCACAGGCCATCCTGGATGTTGTTTAAATGAAGAAACAAAGACTTCTGGGTATCCGAGTACAAGAAGGTACAAGAAGTTCTGAAACCATGTGTCTAAGCTCCTAAAAGCAGAAAAGAAATACATTTTCAGAAACATCTTTATCTTCAGTATTTTCTAATGTCTGGAATACATATTCTCCTTGCTGTAAATCACATTGCTGAAACTCCTAGCTCACCATGGAGTAGACTTTGATACTGAATCCCAGGTCTGTGAATGCCATTCAAAAACGCAGGCCAAGTAACATGGTGTGTGTGTTTGAAAACAGAAATCCAGACTCTGGCACTTAAGTAAAATCAGCATAATTCTAAGAGACTCAGCTTGAGGCACCTGAACAATAAGAATATTGCCTCTAAACCTCGGTTTCCAAATGTATTTGTCTACACAACACAAGCAAACAGGTATACACAATTTTGATCACACTCAAATGCATTCTTGAAAGCTGTGTTCTTATGACAATCTTAAATGTAGTATCATGGACCTTTTTTGTAAGTTTTACCTCTTTGCTTGCCTTCTGCCTGCTAACACACCTCAACTAAAGCTACATTCTGAGCCTCTTAGCAAATTTCAAACAGCTGTGATTTCTTCCTTTTTCTCTTTTCCTTCTTTCTTTTTTTTTTTTTTTTTTTACATTAAAATATTTCTCTCCTTCTTTCCCTCCAAATGCGAATCAGGTGAAATTAAATATCAGCATGCAGGGCTGCTCTCTGGGTAGTGACATTTTACTATACAATGAATCACCAGCACAGAAACATCTGTATCTTATCCCTTTGAAGAAGTAGGATTCCATGCTTTCTGATGAAGTACAGCATTTGTACATAAACCAAGGCATTCACAAGGTATCAGATTTTAAATTCATAACTCTCTGAAGATAAGGCAATTACATTTTTTGTTTGATATTCCTGTAATTCCAAGGCCTGCCTGATCCATTACGGCAGCATGAATTTGGCAGGCAACATATGAAAAATAGTTTGCCCAAGTTAACTATTTAATTTTTTTTTCCTAATAGACACAAAACATAATAGATCCTAGTGGCTGGATTTTGCTCACAATCACTTGCGATCATCTGTATAATTCACATTCTTTCATTACTTCTTAATAGTGTGGCCAATGAAATTATTACACAGTGGAGAAATATAACATGAAAAAAGGGTGCAAGCCATAATGTTTAGTGCAGAAGAGTTAAATACATGTTTGGCTCATTTGCCTGTAATTTACAGGTACATCCTTTCAATCTCTTAATCATTGAATGGATTTGTTAAACTTCACCATGGGACTGAAAAATACTAACATGTCAGAAAAGTGAGAAGGAACTATGGACTTCAATAATAGATAATTATGTGTCCCAGATGCTATGGGATAATGAGTTTACCAAGGTGCTGAAGTGTAGATTTGAATGTGTAAAGGCCCCATAATTTCCACCACTGCCACTCAGTAATAGCATCGGAAACTCCCGGTACTTCAGTGAGGTCGCCAGATACCCAGAACTTCTCAAAATGAAATCACATCATTCACGTTCAAGAACTAAATTTTGGTCACCTGTTTTAAAATATTTTTGAAATATTAAAAAATAAAAATTTAAGTATTTCAAAATTTCAAAGTATTTTAAAAATTAATTAGCAATTAATTGCTAATTTTCATAGCATGTTAGAGGTCTACAGCAAAGGCAGAATTTTTTAAAAAAATCATTCTTACCCAGTATAGCATGGCTATATGCAAAACCAGTTTGACACAAGAAGAACAGTTTTAATAAATTTTTGAAGATCCTTCAGCAGTTTGAAATGCTCTTACTCAGATAATAGTGTTCCTGTCATCTTCTGCTGAGCTTCATGTAATGTAATTGCCATTTTAATTTTCAGTGATGTTCATATTCTAGAACTATTTTATGGGACTACAAGGATGATACTTGTGAATGGCCACTGAAGATACTAAAATGTGCTTTGTTCTGATTTCTGAATTAAAAGCATTGCTAAAAGAGGTCACAGGGCAAAATACATAGATAAGCCAATTCATTGGTCAATGGAGACAAAGGTGGCACTGACAAGTAAGCCCAGCAGAGCCTCAGGGTCTGCAAGAGGCATTTGAGGGATGGAGCTGCTACTGCCTGGAGAAAAGGCAGCTTCGGAAACACCTCAGTTCAGCAGTTGTCACCTGCAAGCAGGTCTTTGTGCAGACAGAGCCAGGCTCTCCACAGCAGCACTTGGTAGCAAGACAAGGGACCACATGCACAGCTGGATTTAACGGAAACCTTTTTTTCCACATGAGCACAATCCAGCAAATGGTCTCCTGACAACCCTTAGAAGTTGAATTAGCCTATGATACTATCAAAATGTATGCCCTCCTACCTTTAAGTCTTGCAGACTCCAAAATCAGAAATTAATGTCCAGTTAAAAAGAAACAATTCCCTCAAGAAATACTGAAGGAACAACTGTATCACCACAGCTGTTGGATGTAATTGTCAGAAGGAATACAGAATGTTCCTTCCTTAATATCTTTTTCCCTTATATGATCCTTCAGTGATCCTAAAATTTACCATAAATGCTATTTTCCCATTGAGTTTAGTGAAACCTTTTGCTGTTCAAATAATGCAGCACCTATTCACTAGAGTATTCATTCTGTGCCAAGTAGAATGTATTGTAGATAAAATGCAAGAAAATGAGCAGCAGTTTCTGTCTCTATTTTTAAGTGAGAACAAGTAAATAAAATGAAAAAATGAAGCAGTTAAAATTCAGTTTAAAACAATTGTATTGTTCAGATTTGAATTTATTTTATTTTTTTTTAAGGACTGACAATAGTTCTCAAAAAGATAATAACTAGTACCAGCTACATTGGTCAAGACAGAAAGGAAAGCAAAAAAAAAAGCAACAAAACAAACAGACAAAAACCCCCCACAAACCAAGACAAGACACTTGGAAAAATAAAAGCCCTTCAGGGATGTTTCCCATAATCTTTTCCCACATACAGATAGTTTACTCGGCGCAATTCAAATCCTTGTTTCAAATGGTGACTCCACTAAAACTGCAA
>JAWWMA010000100.1:54417537-54433128 GCA_035041425.1 Mionectes olivaceus | reverse complement strand
CTCCACTAAAACTGCAAAAAGCCTAAAATGCTTGACGTTAAAGATATGTAAATATTAGTATTTCCACATTTGGACTTCAATCTTAAAGTAATTAATTTTCATTTATTTTATGAGAAACCAGAAAGACATTGAGTCTATCTCTATAAAGTTACAGACCTGGAGCTCCAAATTCACACAGCCTGCAAACCCGAGAGTTGCACTGCTCAACCCAGCATGCCTGGAAGCTGTGACAATTCATTTATTAATCTCCCCAGCATTCTCCACTTACAGACTCTGGTGGAACCTCAGCCTTAACTGTAAGGCACTTGTCATTGTCAGCAATGTAGTAAGAATCACCACACAAGCTGACAGGGCGAAATCCAACCAGGGCTCACAACAGAAACCCAAATGAAACCCTCGCTTCCTATCAGGAAAAAAGGTCAGAAGCTGAAGTGTTTAACTTCAGCTTGTGTACAGCAAAGGTGTAGAGAGCTAAGGGCATAGGACATACAGTTTCACAGATACACTGCAAGTTAGTAAACAGTTATTAACGCTCACACTGAAAAAAGATATATGGTGGGGCTTAAGAACATTTGGGAGTAAATTTTACTGCTCCTGTTCAACAACATCCCAGTTCTCCACAGCAGTGAACTAATCAGGAAGCAATAACTCCTTTCTGAAAAACAAAAAATAGTGAGGCATTTTCCCTTTATTAGATTAATTTTTATTTTATTTTTCTTCTCTTTTTTCCTTTCTTTTCAAAATGAGACATGGCAAATGGAAATTTGAGAGAAATGAAGAAACAATAGAAAAGTGTCACAGCAAGGTAAATGAAAAAAGTGGAGGGCAGAGTAAATCCTCCAGAAAAAAAGAACACAAGACCAAAAAGAAACAAAATTATGCTAAAAGTCATATGTGAAGAGCTACACACAAGAAGCCCATTTGCATCACACTCTCAGATGTATGAGCGACGCTATGAACGTTGAAGTGCCATCTACTGGTATATTTTGTGGTAACCCTGTTGGAGTCCACCATGGCACGTATGAAATGGGAGATTCATGTTTTTCTCAGCCACTGACTTTTTGGTGACTGTAACAGAAATTTTGTCATAATCTCTCCACTGTAAAATGCAGATATTAAGATTTCATAACCTCTGTGCTTTCACAACCTGTGCCAAGCTCTTTGAAATCTACTGGTAGAATGTTCTGCAAGAGAAGTAGAAACTTTTGTGGCAGCATCTCCACATCCAAACTCAGTACTTCCAGAGAAGATGTTAAAAAGTGAAGTGGGAGACTCATAAGAAAAGGAGAACAGAAGACAGCAGAGGAAGAAGAAAAGAGCAGAAGGTAAAGACCAGTAGGAGCCAAGGAGGGGGAGAATCAATGGAATACAGTGCTAAGTACAATACAATTTACACTGCAGTTTTAGCAGATGTGTATGTGTTGCTCCAGCTGTGGGAACAGTAGGCTCTCCAGATCTGGTTTCTGACACACAATAATTGTGAACTCTATTATGTGCAAATAATAAATCTAAGCAGCACCTCCAACATATGAATGACCAAGAAGAAAAGTGTCATATTTTCAGAAGTGTTAGCACATATTTGTCAACACCAAACTTAGCTAAATAGCACAAAAGAAGACTACAAGACAACGGGAACAAACACACAAAGCAGTACATGAGCTTGCAAGTAGATACACGGTATCTACTTTTTTAACTCATGTTTAATAGGTAAGGCCCCTAGGGATGGCAGACAGCACAGGGTCTTGTGCAGACTGGATGGGCTTGTTTTGCTGATGTATTTACTGGCTGGTATGTTAATTTTTTCAATGTGTTATAGAGCAGTTCCCAAGTTAGGGTCATGACCCCACTTGGGGCCCAAAAGCCTGGAAGTGAAAATGAAAGTGGGGTTGTGACCCTGGAAGTAGGATTGCTAAGGGAAAACTTTGGGAAGCACTGATGTTGTGCTACTAGGTGAGACCCCTACATGGATGGTATGTTTAATCACTGCTGAGGGAAAACGTTTTTAACAGTGCCTATATTTCTTAGAGACTTCAGTCTCATTTCTGACTGATTTACTGCCAGATTCAAGTAAAGGTCTCAGGTACATTTGAGAATTAAATTCAGAACTTTGAGTACTACATTTTGAAAATATCAGGTGATCTTTTCATAGTGAAGACATACCCATCATTTTCCTTAAAATATCCACTGATAGCTACAGTCCACAGATTAGAGCACTTCCCTCACAATCCTTGGCAAGAAGAAATCCCACACACTTCCGCCGTTCTTCAGGAGTGTGATCACACCACCAGGTTATCACCGTGGGATGGAGCCAGGTTTTTAGGTTTTGTCAAATTCTGCAGTGTTACCAGGGCAGTTGGGGGTTGTCCCTTATCACCTGCATGATCTTTGGTCAAGGCAAAAATACGTTTGGCTAAGAAAGAGTTGCTATATTGAGAAAGCATACTGAATAGAAAGCGAGAGCTACTGTGAAGTCTGACATCATTCTTTAGAAGAAGTGGTACAGATATATTCTTCAAGAACAGATCCTAAACTTGAATTCAGCCTGTACTGTGAGGGTTGAAGGTTTAGTTACTAGCGGACATTCATCTAATGCCATTTCAGGCCCCATAGCTGGTCTCCAGCTGCTGTAACCAAATGAGACAGTATTTCCATAGCTCCAGTGTAATTTCTCACACCCCAGAACGAAGATTGTGATACATTAATAAGTTTTAAATAGAACAAGATCCCTATGTGTAGACAAGTGATTTGAGCTGGTAGGCTCCTAGGTAATGTATTTCTGAAAAATCATGAAATATAGACAAAGAGTTTCATCTCCTTATTTCTCATGCCCTGTGAACATTTATTCCAATCTAAAATTCCTCTGTCCTATAACTTCAGCTTCCACAGTAGAGCTGGAGAATATTCGTGACTTTCACCTAGAGAAATATTTTGTAGTAAGTAACAAAACATTTGTGATATGCAGCATACTATTTCAGTAAGTGAAGAGGCTTTAACAGCTGATTTTTGGCAGCAACATGTTTCTGTTTCTCATTTATTAGTAATTTGTATTGATTTATACCAGGATTAATTATTGATACAAATATTTCATCCATATTTTTTCTGTCACAAGCAGGCAAAAATGCATGGCTGTGAATAATCCACAGAATGGTTTATGAAGCTCAGATTCCTCAGAGAGTATCAGATATCCACCTGGTGTCCCTGAGTGCTGGATTTCACATTTAGATCTCCGAATTAACAGATGTGTACAGTCACAAACAGGCAGAAAGTCCCTTCTTGATACTACATCTGAGGAGGTTCATGGACATTGTTTATTTTAACAGAATTGTGGGGTGTCTTGTGGAGTATCATGAAATTTGTTCCAAACCTACTTGTCTTGGAATGTTAATAACCGGTACTCTGCACAGAGTTCAACTCCCAAGTTTTAATTCACAAAACACGTCTAAAAAAGACAAGTGTACCTACTGTAATCAGTTTCCAAAGAGAAAAAACTACAGTCTTGAGCAGAAGTCCCTGAATCTGAAAAACATGCTCTTCTCATGCACACAACCCTATTAAAAATCACATTTTTAAAATTTTTACCTGAACATTTTGGTAGATGAGATATAAACATTTCAAATCAACAGGGACAAATAACAGTTATAAAAGTCATTATTATAAAATTAAAATGGGAGGTCTCATAAAGAAGGAAATTGATTTAAAGCTTACCATATTTTAAAATACTACACATTTCAGATGCTTCCATTTGCTGTATTAGAAGCGGGAATTGTGAAACCGCTTGCAAGCCTTTTCTCTACAAGTATGAAATACAGGCTACTGTGAAGCACAGACTTCTAAGCGATAATGTTATGCAAAAACCCAAGGATTGTAACAAAAAAACCAAAAACGAGTATTGAAAAACATGATAAAATCATAAGGGTCAGCAAGACTGTTGCCAAAAGAGAGAGGACTTTATTCGTTCAGAACCATTCTGCATCTATGAAACTCAAGTCTTATCTGCATTTAAGAACACCTCTTTTTACTAGTCCCACATAGGGCAATCATTCCCCTCATCTAGAAATGGTAATTCTAGCTTAAACTTGTTTTAAAGGTGTATCTTCCTTCTGGCAGTGATGCAAGAGTCACAAGTTCAGCAAGAATGTCAGTATATCTACATCTATGGAAACGTAGTGCGAAGAATTATTGTGGAAAAAAATAATTTTAAAAAAATCATGCTGCTGGCAAACATAATCATGGCAGTAAAATGTATTAAGGTGTTAAGTATAGACCAGACTTAAATATACTATTTTCTGAAGAACCACAGAAACCAAGTTGTCATGTAAAATTTAATTTTTCACAGGAGCAAGTAGCCACAGCTGCTTATAAAGTTTTAATGGCTGTAGCAAATCATATAGGACATATCAAATAATCTTTTATTATAGTCTTGTAAAATATTCAGCAGCATGTATCAAGCCCAGATCCTATGTGCTCACTCTTTGTTCCGATGATGGTAAAAAAAAGAAGAAAAAACCAAACAACAACCACATAATAGTTTGACATATGTGATCCCCAGAAGAGCTGAATATGTCTGTCACTGTGAAATTTTAATCTTTACTAATGAAAAGCAAACTATTTAAAGTCAGTTTTTCAACACTTATGGAAAAATGCTTGCACAAGCTATTTGGATATTGAAACCAAATGAATATCATTACTTGCACATACAATCACTTTGTGCTGTCTGTCTCAGGCAGTATGGCTACACTGTAATGTGTACTGAATCCTCAAAGCTTCCTTGGGTTTCAAAAAACCTGTAGATCACAGATGATACCTTTGTTTAAAGCCTCCAATGGGGGAACAAGTGGCTCAACAAAGTAAAGGGCGTGTAACAAGTGTTGCTCATGAGGAAGATTTTGCAGACCCACCATTAGAGTAATTTTTTCCTCTCTCCAGGTTATAGAGCAGCATTATTGCCAAAAAGTAAATCTAGGCTGGGGAAGGAGGTGATTTTTGCCCACCCCTCCCTTCTCTGGAGGCAAGTATCTCTAAGCTACTGAGTGCAGTACAGAGAGCTGGACTGGGGCTTAAGCTACAGAGCTAGAAAGGGATCCTGGATAGTAATCTAAGACAGGTAGTGATACAATTTTTCTGATAACACTGTACTGATAAGCTCAGCAGAGTCACAGCATGGGTGCATGAGGATAGCATGAAATGGTTATCAAGGTTCCTGGCATAGTTTTGGCTCAGGCCAGTTACCTCTCTTCCACAATTCAAAGTTGTATTTCAAAAGGTTTCGCACAGGCCAAGGATCATCCCCAGTAAGGATATACTCAGGAGGGCAAAAGAGTTAGCCATATGGACACAGGGCTTGCCATCCCAGCTAGCTTCAGGAACAAAGAATAATCCTTAGTCCATTTTATTCATTAACACAGACACAACATTCAAGTCAGGTTTACACAGTGTCTATGTGAAACACTTTATTTATATGGTTCTAGAAATTACTTGTATAACTAGCCAACAGTGGAATGACATAAGACAAAGCCACAAATGAGCTGTGCACAATACTCATCTTAATTCTCCAGTGAAGGCATGCATGTATCAACCTGTCTATGTTTCTTACTCCTTTAAATATATCACTGAGATTTTTCTCGGAGAATCAGGAAAGAGACACAGCAGTTTAAATGAATATACTCAATTAACACCTTAATATGGAGATAGTGTACAAGCAAGACACTAATAACAGAAAATGGGTATGTTATTAAAATACTTGGGAAAAAATGGAATGATTTCAGTAACTTGAGCGAACTTCATAATCTGTGTTTTTGAATAGGAGAAATGCCAGATTTGGAATAAACTGCCTTATGGAATCTTGGCGTTTTCTTCTGCTCAGAAATGCAAACTCTGAAGTTCAACTGACTATGCAAATCATCTTGTCTTATGCTCCTCTTATTAAGCAATTCTGTCTTGATATTCTGAGTAATAAACTACATAATACAGTCTTGATGGTGCATGGAATCAACACGTTACTCCAAGAGCAAAGACACTCTCAATAAAAAATTGCACAGAATAATTTCTTTAATTCTTAAGTTAAAGAGCTACTGTCTGCACAAACATAGCTAGGCAGATTGAAGTAAGGAACGAGAAGGAATTATGTGCTATTGGACACACCTCGTGGGTTCTTGGTATTACTAGGTATATCCCAGGTGCACAGCTCAGTCTGAGATGTTATCTAAACTATGGGACGTGGGCAGATAATTCACATTTCCATTCTTCTATGTCACTGATCTGCTTGCATGAGTACAAGTTATCTAACCTACTGAAAAAAAAAATCATGAAGCTTTGTTTCAGAAAGGATCACAGATTTTTTTTCAGGGTTAAAGCATATAACAAAATACATTAGCAAAACACAGGAAAAAAAAAAAGAAAGAATGAATGACAATAAGTCATATTAAAATAGCTAGATGGACTACTAGTCCTAGGAAGCAAATAAGAGGAGTTAAATCACGGAATGTTTATGTGCCTTTTTTGTTCCTTTTAATTCCAGAAAGGTGATTTTACAGGGAATTAATTAAAAGCTATCTGCTTGTAGCATCCTCATGAAGAAAAAGTGCTCTAGTTTTCCGGAGGTAACTAAGCACAGTCAAGGCTATTACCTTTATATTTCAGAACAGTATGATAACTGCATTGCCTCCATTTGGATTTTACATGCTTAGTTAGCCAGTACTAGTTGATTCACTACAGTGAAAATAAAACCCAACAAAATGGAACGTAGCGACACTACAGCTTCTGAGCATTCACTTCAATGCCAGCTGGAGAAATCTGCACCTGATTTGAGCATCCTGGTAAGCGCAGGACCTAAGTGCAGTAATGTTCCTACAGTCGTAAGAGCAGTACCCTTTTTTGTGTGTGTGGAGTCTGGTGTTCTTCTGAAAATCCATTTTTTCCCCTTACAATATGGTGAACTCTCCAATTTTTTTATTGGAAGAGCATTATGTCTTGGGCAGAACAGTTTGAGAGTCTCAGATAGCCAATCACTTTTATGATTTTAACATAGATTTCCAGTGCAAAGGATATGGGCTATCAGCCTTGGTAAAAGCGAAATCCGGACCTCAGCAACCTAAAGGTAAGCAGTGGGAAAGGCACAAGAAAACTACAAAATAGTGCCTGTTGCACTTCTGAGGCTAATTTTAGCAGGGCGATCCGCTAAGATTCAGTAATTAATCCCTCAGACCTAATTGCAACTAAAGACATCTGTCAAGAAATGATCTTGTTATCATCTGAAAATTAAATTTTGATCTAACTTACTTGGTCTATGCATAGAGAAAGAAAATACTGTTCTATTTTCCTGCTGATGTTAATTTGTGGGCCAGTTGCCTTTCTTTACAACATCTCTACTTCCATCAAGATATTTACACTGCTTGTACACACTTACAAGATACAATCAATTAGTGCCTTACCAGGGAAATCATGTGCATCCCTAGAAATTATGCCCTTTAAACAAAATGAAATGCAAACACATATGTAAAAAAATACACATAAAAATTAAGACTAAATAGATGGAAGTTCTGAAAGATTACAATAACTATCCTGCTATTTAACAAGGACCATTTTTTGTAGTATTTTGCAGTCATAACCCATAAACCTATAGGGGTGTAGTTGCTGTAGAAGTTTGCAAGAGGTCTTCAACTAATCTTTGGACAGGTTACATGCTAATTGTATTCTAATTCTGGAAACCTGTCACTAGGATTTGGTGATATGGACATCAAGTGTCCAGGATGCTACAAATATTTAGGTAGGATGATATGGAAATATAAAGGACCTTTTGTGATTTCTTTCTACTGACTCCTCTCCACCTACTTTTGCTATATAAAGGAGGATGACCTATGCCAGAAAAAAACACGACTTGGTGAGTTGTCTAAAAGGGAAATGAATAATAAAAAACAAGAACAAAATTGGACTGGGCTAGAATCAACTTCCAATAAAAACATTCCCTAGGAAGTCTGAGTTTGGAGCTTATTTTTGCACGAAAGTATTTAAACTTTCACTGATATTTACAGTTTTAGACATTCCAATGCTCTATTTTTCCATTAGTTAGCAAACTTTAGTTTCAGACATATGTATTTCAGCTGGTTCACACAGCAAACAGCAGAAATGAATGCCATTCTGGGAAAACTCTAGCTTGTAATTATTGATCTTAAAGACCTGGAAGGAAAAGCCTCAAGTTCCATGAGGCTGCCCCATAGATAAGATTAATATCTATAATAACAACCTCTGATAAGACATAGCATTGCATCTATTTTAAAAAACCCAATATGTTTTCACAGAAAAAAATAAAACAGAAATAATCCACTTGGGCATCAGCAAAAATTATGTTACAACACCATAAAGGAAAGTCTTAGTTATGCTACTAGAAAGTGGTGGGGATTACTGGAAGAATGATTAGACAGGCAAAAAAAAAAAAAAAAAGGCTAAAAAGAGGATAAAAGAGATAATCACAAGTAGTCCTGAGAAATGAAGCATCCCACTAGAATGTTTCTTAAACATACTGTTTAATATATTTGCCAACTTTACCCTGAAACAAAATCCAAGTATACACATGCTGATAGCAAATATTAGAATACATGCTAGTAGTAGAGATTAAGACATGGATACAATCTGGAAAGAACTATATGGCAATGGTTAATTCCCTAGTTACACAGAAAAAACAATGAGATTCCAAACTGAGGAACAACCAAAAATTATACAAGATAACAGTGTGATATGAACAAACATCAAGTCAAACACAAATCTACAACAGGATAGAAAGAGCACTGAAGCTCTTGAACAGATTTCCATAAGCAGCAATGGGGCAAAATTAGCCCAGATCATGTTAAAATGGAAGGTTATATGTTGCCTAAAATAGGAGAACACAGGGTGTGCTAAAAGATCCCTTTCAGACCCTATATATTCTTGGTTAAAAAGGCCCAAACACCTTGTCATTATTTCTAGAAATATGATTTACAAGCACAATAACCTGCATTCAACCACTTATTATTAAAATTTATTTTCTTGTCCAGTTCTTCATGTTGAGAAGACATCACTACAAAACCTTTAAAGTATTTATGAAAAGAATTTGAATACAAAAATCCAGGTTGTGATAGAAAGTTTTTAACCTGATGAGACAACAGTCAAACCAGAATAAATATGGGAAAGAAACATGAGCTTTGCCTTCGTAGGGAGACCATAAAGATTGAGGGATGTGCTGAAGAAGAAGGTCATAAAGATAATTTTTCAATGCAAAATTCAAAGCAGTTTATATAGGCTTACCTGAAAGTCCCCTATTTTTGTAGCAAATCAGTAACATTTTAAAAAAAATTTAGTTTCAGTGTTGAAAATTCTGGAGTTTTGCTGGATATATAATTTTCCCGTTGGCAAATCAAACACTGCTCATGACAAAACAACAGAAATTGTGAATGTTGTGTACAGACTTCATAATTTGGAATTTTTTCAAGAAATATCCCTAGAAACTGAAATTCAAAACCAAGAAAAACAAGTTTCAACACTGTTGCTTGTGCTCTTAAAGACAGAAAACTATTAAAAGCGAAAATTCCTTCTCTATGTACTTCACGATTCTAGTTGACTTCTGAAGTGCAAATTTCACGTTTTGCAATTAAGGGGATATTTCAACTTTTCACTGCAGAAGTTTGCATTTGTTTTTATCCAAGAAGAAAAATATAACAAGCTTTATTTAAAGCTTCTTCAAAAATTATACCTTTTTTTTTTTTCTAATTCTTTCCTAGTTGTTTGAAGGTGTATTTTAGAGTTCATTGCAATTGAAGGCCTCAATTCAGTGAAGTATATTAGAACATTCCAAATTTCTTTAGGGCCATGAATATCTCAATTGAATGCACAAAGGACTCTACATAATATCAATATTAAAATTAGATCTGTGTTTTAAACATGTGTGAGTCAACATCATAAAGTTTTTTGCATTAAAATCAGCTCAAAATGCATTTGTTTTTGAATATGGTATTATAAATTAGCAATACATCAAGTACCTTAACATGGACCTAAAGAATTTCCTTTAAATTGTCTGAATCTGTCAGATACTACTTATACAGCTGTTACAGATCTTAACAAAAAATACTCTTTTTGAACAAATTCTTTTGCCATTTCTAATATTCGTCAGAGATAAGAGACATAAGAAGAAATTGAAGATCCTAGAAAATGTTGCTAACGTCTTAATTTTTTTTTGTGAGAGCCTTTGTTCTCAATCAAAATGCCAGTGATGCTCTCTAGACCACAAAGATTCATTGGAAAACCTTTTTTATTATGTCCATTTTGTTCATAAATTTACTCTTTTATTTCATCTTGTGCTCTCTTTTCAGAACAACTATCCTCTTCTGCAAAAAGGAAAACCCTAACAGCACTTTCCTCCAGTAAAAGGAGGCAAGCAATAATAGAAGTATGGAAGCACAGGAATTAAAATGAAACCACATGGAAACACCGGCAGAGGATTTGAGCAGAAAAAGTACTGTTTAAAAATTAGTTTATGTCTCAATGTGGATTGTTAGAAACACTGCAAAAGTTCTGAAAACTCTTAATTCAATGCTGCTACAAAGCCAATATTCTGAGAAAGCTAAACCAACACTTATGTTATCAGAGTGGTTCCTCTTAGAATGACAGCCTGGAAAATACACTTTGTGACCTAAACTGAACTAACAAAAGACTCTGAAGAAGACTTACTGTATCTGACATTTTAGTCACAATTTCTGTGATCACTGGCATGTACACGTGCACAGGGAATTTATTACCCTCTTGTAATACTACTACCCTTCACTTCTTATGAAGAAAATAGGAAATGAGAAAGAGGAAGGGTCTCCACTGTCTCACATGACAAGTAAAGTACAAAGATAGAAATATGAGAACACAGTAGTATTTAGCCTGTTGTTTATGAGATGGGGAGGAAATTAACTTAAATTACAGTATTAGTTTTCTGTCTGCTTTTCCACTGCATTTCAATGGTGTAAAATGGAAAATATATGAGAAAAGTAGTCTGAAAGAAGGGGTCTTTCAATTACACTTTCAAAATTGACATGAAAAATACACAGACATAACAGGGATCACAAGTATTTTTGATGAAATCTCTCTCATTTAAACTTGTTTCTGCTTTCTTCATGGAATGAGATAATCTCTCTGAAATGAATTTAAAAAAGAAATACTCAAAGGAAGGTAATTGCTAATGTAAGGCTTAGAGGCCAGGAAAAAAATAGGGAAAGAAAGGCAAGAAAAGGAATAATAATTAAATAAATAAAATTAGATAAGGACCAAGACGAGGTAATTTAGCAAGCCAGTTAACCTACCAAATGCCTAACTGCTTCACTTTAGATCAGGCAGAGAAAAAGTAACGATCAGACAGTTGTTTGTATGAAAGAGCCTTGCTTTCTCAACACAAGGATGAGCTGGATCCTCTTAAATTTAATTTTGACATGTTTATATCTGAGTCAAAAGGCAAAAGCATGAATGACTTTGCTATTTTTATTAGTTAAAATTAAACTCACCAGCAACACTGAACTGTGGGCTGGAAAAGACCTATTTGTCTAGAAGATTCTGTTTCAGATGAAAGACGAATTTATTTCTGTGGTTTTATCTTGTGTTGCAATATAACTGTCTTCGGTGAAACCCAAATCTGATATTAAATTAAAACCACAACAATTTAGTCAAGAAAATGTCACAGAAAATGGAATAAAAAGTGACTCCAAATTAAAAACGAACTACATAAACTATTTTCTATTACATTTGAACGCTTAGGGGATTGTTTCAATTTAAATTATTTATTGCAAAATAATAGTTCATTTTCATTTGACAGGGAATTGATGTCACTTTCGCTTTGCCACTTTCCTTTTGCATATGTCATCTCTTCCTCATTATGACAGTAGCCTGTCCTGCAACTGACTAGCTTACAGTGGCAAGCATATGCCAAGCCTTTTAGTGGCAAAATCCCACTCTCACCAGATGTTTAAACGGGCCTACAAAAAATTTATCGTTTCACTTTAAGATGCTAGTCTTTGACTTGGTAACACATCAAGCTATACTCTTCAAAATCAAGATCATAACTATTTCTTCTAAGTAGAAATTCTGTGGCATTTGTAGTCCTAATCTTATTTAATTAGGTGATGCAAATTAGTGAAATTACTAATTTACAGCACTGTTCAGACTTGCCAAGACAAAATGTGGTATGCAATAGAAATTGCATGACTACCAGAATGATAATCTTGTAATTAACTGTGTACACTACTAGTGATGAAACAGCTCAGGTCTTTAGAACAAATCTATGCATGCAGACAATCTTTTTCTGAAATTCATGTTTTGTGATTAGTTTTATACAGGGTATAGTATCATAGCAAGGGGAAAAATTATTTGCATCACTGGTGTCACTGATTTAACCAATCGAAAAGAGTTTACACATAGTCACTTAGACAAGAAAAGCAAGAAATATTGTGATAAGAAATAAGGTGCCTTAATTCATTAAAAGAATAGCACATTTAGTCAAATTGTGGTGGGCAAGGTAAAGCTACCATTGCCAAGCAGCTGTATCAAAATAAAAAAAAATTCCTACAGCATATAACCTGACTTGGGGTTATTTTAAGGAGGGTATATTGTTCCTTCACCAGTGTATTGAGTAAAATCACCACTTTCTTTACCATATTCTCTTATAATCACTCAGATTTTTATTTTCTGGACATTTTCTAAATATTCTTTCTAGAAACTGTTCTGCCAATATATATTTCGCTAACTTACTTCCATGGAAACAGAATCATTAATACTTAAGGAATTCTAACAGCTGCTTTACAGAAGTCATATTCTTCTCCTGGCATCAGAATCCTTTTTGCAGAAACTAATTCTGTCACCAAAATCAACATTCCTGGTGCAGTTAGCATAGTGATGGTCACAATCAAAATCCAAAGTACTATATGGCATACTGAATTATAGTAGAAGATTTTTATGTCTTTCATCCAAATAACAGAAGGTGCAGGAATATACATGTGGTCTCTTCCAGATCCAGCAAGCCATGCATAAGGCAGACAGATACAAAACTTGTATTTCCTTATACAAAGTACTCAGAGCCTAAGCAAGTATAACCTAACTGGGTTGCTGCCTTCCTTTTTGCCATCTCTTGATTTCAGATTCCAGTTGCTATACCTTTCATTTCTATATGGACACTTACTGATACAGCAGACTTTTTGGCAGCTCTTGTGAATCTTAAGACTCTCAAGTTGTGCACTTAAAAGGAAACTTAATTTTCATTTTACAATGAAGATCCAAAATAATGTACGTGGTTATGTAAGATAATTGGAATATGAAAACTGAGTAAAAATGAAAGAGGCACAAATGTCTGGAGGCAATCTATCTTTTAATTTTTATTTTACAAACTCGTAACATTTGAGGCCCATTTCTCATTTCTGAACAGACTGATTTTCAATACTAGGTATGTGACAAATGCATCTATCATCACACAAGGTATGATAGCATGGTCAGTCTTTTGACCTGGGGATTTCCATGGCAGGGGGATCCCGAAGCTGCACAGCACTCAGTATGTACTGCCCTTTCCCAGATGATGGGAGCTGGTTGGGATATTATGGTAGCACACCAGCATGCTTGGAGCCACATATGAACTCCTGAGAACAGCACAAACAGAGTTAGTAGTGCTTTCTTCAGTCTGGTCAAGAAAACAGGCATACAAGAGCAAATGGTGTACAGATTGCTGTAGCCAGGAGAAAAAGAGAGAGCACTTCTTAAAATGTCTTGCAAATTTTATGGCACAGCAGCTTGATCCTCAATCTTGTCTGTGGTTCTGAACCGCAGATATCTGGGGTCCAATACTTACTTCAGTTTGTATGGTGTGGAAACAAGCATTTGGCCTTGAAAGTCTTGTTTATAGAAAAGAGAGGTGGGGCTTATTGAAGACTTAGGACAATAGTTTAAAAAATCTCACACAATACCTAATCACCTTGTGGTTTTTACTACCACAGAATATTATCAAGCTTATTCAAATGCTGAAAGAACTCTTTTCAGCAGGAAAAACTTTAATGTTCAAGGATATTACTTAAGATAAGAACTTCAGTGTGGAAGACTGAATGTCATCCTTGCCTCCAGTGTCCTCAGAAGCATCTTGTAGCAGTAACTATGAGGGTCTACTTTCATGCTAACATGAAAGAACCTCAGCCTGATCTAGCATTGCACTTCTGTTCTATATTTCAGTTTTCGTAAGGCTAAAGCAAATTCTTTTCAAATATATTTTACTGGATTGCACCATAGCTTCATTAAAATACATTTTTATTACATATTTTCAATAACCGCATGCTAATCTCTAAAACAAAAATTAAGAAGTCTCTTCCTCCAATGAAACTGGAGTCATTCAGTATCTATCTCTAGCTGATGCCATTCAAAAAATAGGCAAGCTGAATACAAGCAACTATTTGAAGTGATAAAATTTCTCGTAAAGAGCAGTGGTACTCTGCAGACTACCTCTTATGAAAACTGACAAAAGAATTAGTTTATGCATCCAAATGAAACTCAGATCAGTGAAAGAAAAGTATCAACCTGCACAGAGCAATGAAAACAAAGTCACAAATCAGACAAAAAATGTTGGTTTCAAGACCATTCTATACCTTCAAATAAATTAATAATTAACCAAGTAACCTTTCTCAGAATTTATTTTCATAAATCTTTAAATGCGTATATTCATTTTAGCTTGCCGACAATTCCTGTTTTATAGTGCATTAGGATCCTTTACCTACAAATGAAAATCTTACAGATATATGGGATATATAGAGTCTAAATAGATATAAAACCAGATAGAATATAGAACTATACAGAAGTACACTTATAGAGAATACATATTCCATAGGTATAAATAAGTCACTATTTTTCAGCTATATATCAAAAAATATTTCTTAATTTTGAATGAAAGGGAAATAGAGTTCATAAAACTGGTACTTCTGCTGCACCACGTACTATTATATAATATAGTGTTTCCAGCAATATTATGGAATGCTGATTTTAAATTCTTTTATTCCATTTTAACTAGTTAAGTGGTGTTTTTTATCCTAACTAACATGCGTTATTTTGCAAAGCTCCTAAAATCTCATCATCTGAATTCAGGGTTCAAACACTATGCAAGATGTGTTATAGACTTCTATAATGGTTGGTGACACAGAAGTCTTTTATTTTTTGTGGCATGAACTGTAAGGCCAAGGACCAGCTGAAGTCTTACTCTGTCAACACTGGAGGGAAACATTTCCTGAAATCTCAATTTTCCAGGAACCTCAGGAAAAGCTAAGAAAGAAGAATGTCTACCATTATCAGCCAAGGAGTGTCTGACCCGGACAGCTTAAAGCACTAGAATCTCTAAGAATTGTTCTCCTTTTATTATTCAAAGATTCTTCCACTTACAACAACCTAGGATCTTTCAAAAATCATATGAGAAAGCAGATGGCTATAAAAATTCAAAGACTACAATCTGTTTTACCTCCAGTTTGGTTTTTTTTTTTGTGTTTTGTTTGTTTTTCTTTTTTTTTGGGTTTGGTTGGTGTTTTTTTTTTGGTTTTTTTTTTTTTTTTTTTATTTTTTTTTAAT
>JAWWMA010000100.1:54397128-54410804 GCA_035041425.1 Mionectes olivaceus | reverse complement strand
CGGCGCCCCGGTGCCCGCAGGCGCCCGAGGAGCGCGTCCCCGGCCTGCGGCTGCGCCGCGGCCGCGCCGGGCCGGAGGGGCTGCGCACGGCCAGGCCGCGGGCGGGGGGCGTCCGGGCGGGCGGGGGGCTGAGCCTTCCTCCGTGGCTGTCCGTGCCTGGCCCTGCGTGTCCGTGGCTGCCAGGGAGTGACCTTGCCTGTCCTTGCCGCCCGGCTCGCGGTGACCGCCCGCCCAGTGTCCTTGCGGCGCCTGGGGGTCGAGAGCTGGTGACAGGGCTTCGTTGCTGAGGAGGCTCCCCTCGACAGCAGCCGGTCCCCGAGATCTGCACTCCACTGCCCTGTTCTGTACTCTGTAGCCTTTTCTCTTCACCCCCTCCCCCAAATACTTTACCTCTTTATGGGTGTGCAGAGCTGCTTCTTCACTGATCTCCTAAAATTAATGCTGGAAATAGATGTATAATTTTTCGTGGATCGATGCTGTTTATTTCTTTAATGCAGAGATGTGCGTTAAAAGACCAGTACATGGCCTAACCTGCAGTCAAAGATGCGTGCATGTGTTTCCTGCTGTGCGGCTTACAGGACTTAGGCTTTTGTAAGATTCCCTTCTGGCAGCGAGAAATAACGTAGTTCAATGCAATTAACTGCAATTTGGAGTGTTTGTTTTTCAGTGCTGCTCAGGGCTCTACACATAAACACGTAAAAGTTAGTAATTTTTTTTGAATCTGTGGGGTTCTTTGTGCATACATGTGTGTATGTATAAACACAGACAAAGCTATATGCACACATAGAGAAAAAAGAACTATAGCCATATTATTTTTTCACATTTTTATGTTCTCGTTGTCCCACTGGTTCCTTCTACCTCCTCTCTCTTTAAATGGCACCTGTTTTGTGGCATGGAAAGTTAGTTCTGAGTCTCCTAAATATGCTTTGGAATCTGTGAGTACGAATTTTGGAATTCCTCCGTGCTAATGCAGAACCTTACTATTCATGTTCACCTTTTTGTGTCTGCTCATCTTTTACTCCTCTGTGGTTTTGACAGAACTGTTGCCTGTGCCATGTGGTAAATTGGGTCAGTCAAGTGATTCAGGTTAAAAATAATTCTGTTTGTTTGTTTTAAAGTTTTACCACTCTATGGTTGAAGTAGTTATTTCAGAAAAAATAGTAGGGTGTAGCAGGGGTGGGTATGAAGAGCATGGGAATGTGAGGTAGGAACTCTTAAGTAGGGATTTCTTTTTTGAAACAGTTCATTAGGTTCCTTCCCTGCCACAGAGGGAATAAAATAATTAGTGTCCCTTAGTGCTTTTGGTAAGAGGGATGTTGAAGATAATCCAGGCCTGAGGGGAATTAGAATTTATGCTTCACATTCCATAGGAGAGTGCCCTTATCATAACATGTTTCTTGGAGAAATGAGTTTCTCTTAAAATTTTACACAGCTTTGCAGTCATTGCTTGTTGGAAGAGGATAATAAAGATTTTTGTGGAATGAGGAAAAGACATTTCAAAGTAAGGTACTTTTGATGCTGTGATGGAATGGCTGAGGCTGTCAGTCATTGCATAATTTTTGTGAAGTAATTATTTACATGATTAAGTAGGTATGAAACTTATATCTTTCCTCTTCCCAGTTACTGTTTTGTATGAAAAGGATTCTTGATCAGCCTCTGTAGTCTCCCTTCTTGGGAGTGAGAATCAATATACATAATTGCAGAAAAGGATTTAGGGCTCTACATTATAAATTCAAGATGCCTTCCTGTACTCACAGTGAGGTAATAAAATTGGGTGGAAATGCATGGGAGAAAGTGCATCTCTTGCTTTTGTACTTTGTATTGGTCTTGAAAGCCACTGTTGGGTTTGTTTTCCTTTGTTACATGCCTTAACCTTTCTTAAAGAGCATGTAACCCCTCATATTTTACCAGAAATGTAGGTAAATTTCCGTGTACAAATAGATGCCTCAAAGTTTGGCAGTTTATAAGTCCCATTTTCAGCTTTAGTGTTTCACATCTCCCAACCTCACACAATTGAATCTTACTCTACAAACCACTTAAGCTTATTTTCCAGTTATAATGATCAGCAAGTGTCCAAAAGCTAGTGGTTAGCAAAATATCTTGCAGTTGGATATACAGATCCTGAAATACTGATTTCCTTTCAAAAAAGTGTTTTGGCAGATACAGTTGGTACAAATAGCTTCTTGTTTCAGAGTGTATTTAAAGTGTTTGTCTGTCTGATTTATTATTGGAATAATCTGTGTATTTGTCAAACTGTAGAAAGAAGGTACTATACCAGTACGCTAGATGTAAGTCTTAAAGAACATAAATAAAAGTATTAGAATTACTAACAATAAAGATTATTGCTGTTCTTAGGAGATGACTGAAGAAGATGCTGGAATTGTCAACTGGGAGGGCATTTGAATGATTCTTCCATTGCTTCAGCAGTTTGCTTATGTTTACTTAGGTTCAGGGTAAAGTTTGTTTGGTAAAACTTGGTTAGGTTATGGTTTCATGTTATTTGCCTAAATTAGATTGTGACGGGAATATACCTTATTGTTTGAACATTGTATGACTACATTTTAAACCTTCAAGATATAGTGGGTTTTTTTCCATATTTTTGGATGTGAAACTTCCCATAGTTCTCCAGTTTTCAGAATTGCAATTAAATAATAATATAGCTGCCCTCTGATTTTGAAAAGAATTCCCAAGGTCACTTTCCAAGAGTTATAAGAGAGATTCTGTTCTGATTTCCATGAGTGATTTTTTTTTCCTTAGAAATTTTATACCATCTTCTGATACTGATTTTTCAGTACACATTTAAGCACTTTAACATATGCATACCCAAGCTGTGTGCTGATTAGAGACTGGTTACTGGTAACACAACATGGGAATAAGTGTTCAGTCCAAAGTTAAGAGAACATACAGAAACATTCTTTGTATTTTTATGAAGTTCTGAGTGCCTGTTTTAAATCACTTGTGCAGTGGTTACTGAGACCCTCATTTTATCTGGTGGTGAGCCTAGCAGACATCAGCAGGTGGCTTGAGCTCATTCATAAACTGGAAGTGCATCCTTTGCTTAAGTCATGTTTTGAAGCTTTCATGGTGTAAGATCTGTCAAGGTTTCGGGAACTTGCAATTATGTTGAGCACGCTCTCTGGAGTTTGACCTAAAAGACTGCCATGTTTTCTTGCATTGTAAAATATGGCCAGGTGAAACTGTGAAAAGAAACTTCAAACAATTTTCTGTTGTCCTGGGAATCAGATGTTTGTTTCAAAACCACTGGTATTTCAGAGAAACCCTTTATGTCATGATATATAAAGCCTTTTATATCTGCCATCAGAATATGGAGATATTAATTTCTGTTGCAGAAAGCGGAGTATTTTGTGTGTGCAGGTGTAACCTGGCCACATGCTCTCTGCATTTCATGATAATGGATTTTTCATGTCAGTTTTCAGATGGTTCTCTAAAATGTGTTACCTTCCTTTGTAATTCTGTTTAAAGACTCTGAGTATAATAGCAAATGTTTTGCTAATTCACCATAAACGATACCTGAGGTTCTGAACGGCAATAGTTGTGGACACTTGTGTACTACAAAGCCTGTTATTCAATTCATACTCAAGAAACTGAGCTCAAGAAACTGAGGAAACCTGGAATGCCGTATAAGGCTCAGTTTTCAGTTACTGTCTGTTTAAGCAAGCTAACCCCGCAGTAAAAAAAGAGGAAACCATTTTTGTGGCAAAATAAAGGCCTTATAAAACATGGGAAAAAATGTAATTTTTTTATCTTCTCCTTTTCAGAAAAGTAGAGACAGTGTTTATTAATGTTTAAAGAAAAATTACTGCAAGATAACCAACTTCCTCTTATGTGTTATTGTTTGGGTTTTTTTATCTTAAATAATCTTGAGGGTTTTGTTGCATGTCCTTATCAAGACATGCATTAAGACAGGGCTTAGTAGACTTCTCACAGCTCGATCTATGTAGAGATGTACAGAGAGCTGTATGAAGATGAACAAACCTCACTGGGCCTGGTTAATAGAACCACCATTTGGCCGGTGTTAGTGTTAACCAGTGTGAGATTTTTGTCAAGTTTGGAATAAGTAACATGCAGCAGTTGTACTACTTATTATTTCATCCACCTGTAATGTGTGTCTCCTACTTACATTACCCCAGACAATATATGAGAGTGTGTATGGCGTTGTCTGCATAGAGTGCCTAGAATAAAATTTTAAGATAAAACCAGGTGAAGAAGTTTTTTGCAGTCTTTTTTGTATACTTATGTATAAGTGGTGTTTATAGATAGTTTCATTTTGGTTATTCACAGAGGAAAAAGACCTTTTAAAATACATATTTAGCTGGAATTTTACCATTTTATTTTGAATATCTATTTAGTTTTTAATACATATCAGAGAAGCAGCAGTGAGTCACACTATCTTACGAAGCAAAAGCACAACTGTAAACTGAAATCTGGAATGAAATTCCAGGGTGTTTTTGGACATGAAATTGTGTTGACGTGGAGAGTTGGAACAGGCTCAAGGTGAAAGATGTGGAGAGACAAATGGACATAGACAAGCGGAGAAAAAGATTAAATCCACTGCAGTTCATGCACTTAACGAGCATCAATTTGAAAAACAAGACTGCAGGCAGCAGTGAGTGTTTGTCTGATCTTGTAGACACCCTCAAGCAGTGGTTTGGGAGTAGGTGTTTTGTATGTCTAAGTGTTTAATTTATTTAAAATCCCTTCCCTTTGACTCTGTCGACACTGTTCAAATAGTTATTTTGTGGTAAAGAGATGCTCTAAGAGCTAAATCTTGCATGTTCACAGTAGCTGAAAGCAGCATGAGTTGTTGATTGTTGCAGTCGCAGGTCCTTTGATGACAACCTCAACCTGGCTCTTGTGAAGAAAGGCTTTCCCTATCAATTTTGCATACTTTGAGGGAGAGAAGAGGATATTTCTGACAAGTAGGATGATTTGAGCCCTCTTGCAGTCCTTTATGTAGGATCTCAAAGTTGCTAATCCACCATGACTTGAATGGTTGCAATAGGACAACATACTGTCTTATTCTGGGCTTTTGTGTTGTTCATGGATATTCACTCTTATTAGAATGTCAGAGTGACTCTGTTGAACCAGAATGGTGTCTTAGATTTCCTCCTTTTACCTGCTCTGTTTGGAATTATAGGATGTAGGGCTTAGGAGTGCTCCTTGTTCCCTTTGAAATGGAAAGAGGAAGCTTTGGAAGGCCCCCATGGAGTAACAAGAATGTTGGATGTAATGAAACATGGGAGCAATAGGATGTTGCTGTCAGTGTGAATTCTGTCACAATGAAAAAGTCAAATACCATGTATCGTGTTTAGTAGTGAGCTCAGATCAAGATCATTCTAGTTCTTAAAGCTGTATGCGATTCCTGTAATGTTTGTGAAAGTTGAAGTACGTTCAGTGTTGGTCTCTTGAGTTGAAGAGGACAGGTAGAAAGTTATGCAAGTAAAAGAGGCAGAAAGAGAAAAGGATGGGACAGCCAAAGGTTGAGAATGGGAGCAAGGAAGAGATACGTTGTTCTGGAGATGGCTGTTTTTAAATTATGGAGAAGCAAGTGGAGCAGGCATCATGACAGCAAAATGCTCGTGATAAAGCTTCTTAAATTACTGTTAGTTGCTGGATATATAACTTTGAGTGCCTTATTTTGATTACATTCAGTTCCTTCACTTTTGGGATTAGAATCCTGAAGAGGGAGGAATTACAGTCTTTTCAGCAAGTGAAGGTTTAACAGAGACAAACAGACAGATGTTTAAGGTATGTTTCTGTTGAAAGATAACTTGTAAATAAACAATGGGCTTGCTTCTCCACTGAAACATCTGTAAGTTCTTCTAACCAGCTCTGTGGCAATTAGCCATTGTGGGCTGAGAACTGTAGGTTGCTTATGTAAAGTTTGGCATACTTTTAAAAAGGCATTATTGCGTGTGATAACAATTTTTTTCAAAAATGTACTGATTTGAGAACCTAATAATTTTCATTCTCCCTTGAAGATTTGAAGGGGAGTGGAGATACAAATAAAACCCCAAAACTGCAGCAGAATAAAAAACAAAACCCTAAAAAAGCTTTGGAGGGTAGTAGTGAATTTGTTGCCAGTAGTATCATAAAACATAATACTTTCCTTCAGGGACTAAACTATTTAAAATAGATTCTGATACTGCATTTGAAAATGACACTTCGTTTTCAAGACAGTCCACCAAACATTCTTCATGGAAAAGGCTTTCATGTTGGTATTTCCTAATGCCAGCTATTTCATATCTTGAAGTTTGAGAAATACAGAACTTGTTGCAGTGAGTTAAAGCATATTTTCTTCTTTTATACTAATAATTTCAGTAAATTTGTATAATCCTTAAGAGCTTAATCATGTGTTTCACGTGTTTTACTCATGTTTTCGTCCTCATGATGATACACTGGGTTTGGATAAGCCTTTAAAATTACTTTGTAAGCATTCTATTCTAAGCGTGTTAAAAAATATACTTCCAAACTGTCTATAGATCACATTCTTTATTATTTCTCAGAAAAGATACTGCTAAGCTAGCAAGAGGCAAGCGGAACTGTTAACATTACCTTCTTTACAATGTGTATTTCCATATTTCCTAAGAAATTAATGACATTATTTCTGTCTGACTTACAAAGTATAGTTGTTCTCTCCTAGCAGTGTAACTGTGTTTATGTACCATTTTGTCACTAGCCACTATCTAGCTGCAGTAGTGTCTGTGTGAATCTTCCCTTGACCCATGGGTGATGTTGAGAAAGTAAATTAACTTTTAACTCAATAAGACAGACTGTAGGCAGCTCCAGAATGTGTGTGGGCAAATAATTCTTGCAGCTGCTTATTTTTGGAGTATTAACATGAAAGACTTCATAAATGGGTCCTATTCAGTGTTTTTAAAAATCAGATTTCATGTATTTTCAAGATATTCAAGATACTTGAAGACTTGTCTTTTATGAATATATATTCTACATGTGAATACTTCTGATAATGTCATTTTTAATAAGTCTTTTGAAATAATCCTCTACTAAATATGAGCAACGCTATTTGTATTGAAGTCCAGACTAAAGTTTTTCTTCAGAGGATGGCTGTTTAATATTTTGTCTTTTCTATATCTTTCAGTAGTTTTAAAGGAAAAAACTGAGAAAGCTCTTCATGCAGTATCTCTGATTGTTCTGTCACGTACTCAAAGATTATTTGTATGTGCAGTGTAAGTTATGGAAAGGTCAATTCTGCAGCAGTGATGTTTTGTCATATGTTAGTGTTTGTGCCTACCAGAGAGAGAGATAAATAATCTGAATGTTGTTGTCTGACCTGGAATGCAAGAATAAGGTTTGCATTTGAAACGCCAGTGTTGCCTTAAGGGTTTCTTCCACTTTAGAAAAGAGTGAGTAATATCAAGACTAGTATTCCCCTTCCAGAGAGCTAACAGGTGCTTAGATAGAGTACGAAAAAAGAATAGTACTAGTGGAAGAGAGGATCAGTATATAAGTAAGAGTACAAGAGAACACACAAATACAATAGTTAATGAGGTTATTTTAATTCTCAAAGGTAAGTTCTCAAAAATGCTTGTAAGATGTGTTTGCATTAATAAATAATGGTAAATGGAAAGAAAAGTTATATAATTATTGAAAAACATGGCACTCAAGTTTCTCTCAAAGTATACTTAATTTATGGAACTTGATAGTTTTATTATATTACTGTTGTAACACAAAATAATTTGTCTAACAATTTAAAAAGTTGTTGTCTTAAGATTGCAGATGCAGATACAAAAAAAAAAAGGACTTTTTTTTTTTAGCTGGTGCCATGTAATTGTAGCTTGTGCTTGTATGTATAGTAGATGTTTAAGTTTTGGTGTGATAATTTTTTAAAAACTTCTGTTGGAAACACTTACATGGATTGCTTACATTTCAACCAACTGTTTGTTTTCATCTCAAGACAGATGTGTGTTGCAGAAAATATTTAACTACACTGGCACCCACAACTAAAACCTGTGTAGTTAGTATGTTTTTAAAACTAAGTAAGATTTAAAATTAGTCATTATAGAGAGACTACATAGAAATGAAGCCCTTTGCTTAAAGGTTGCACAGTAATGAGGCTGAAAAACAAGTGCACCGTGCAATATTGTATGCACTGGGAAAAAAAATAAATCTGTATTTGATAGGAACTAATGTGGCAAAGTATCAGGGAGCAGCAAAGGCTGTCTGCTCCTGCAGGTAAGGCAAACTGGGAGCTGAAGGTGACCACAGGAAGGACAGTGCCCTTACCAACAAGGACAAGAGGCAGAGCCAGTTCTGGAGGTGGGTACGCTAGTGATGTCAGTTAGGCAAGACCTGAAGACCCAGAGCTGAGCTTTTGAATGGAACTCCAGGGCCACAGACTGGGGATCGCGGAGGTGCTTTGTGAGGTCCTGCGTGAGGCTGGTCATGGCTATTAACATCTGTTAGTGCCCTTAGGATTGTGTTGCGTGGTCTAAGAGAGTTTGTTTTCAGGCTGTTAATATTACAGCATTTGAAAACTCAAATTATATTCTGCATGTAACTCTGTGGTCAAAAATGTATTGAAATATTGTGGAGGTTGTTTCCCTCAGGGGTGAGTGAAAAGGAAGTTGGGAATATGTCAGCAAAAGAACGATGTGGACAGACAGGTCAAGAGGTATGATTAAGGTGTATGGCATAATGGAGAGTAGCTCAGGTACATGATAACTGCAGAATGACAACAGTTCAGAGGGGAATTGAGGACAAAAGCTGATGTCAGAAAGGAAATGGAAGAGTAAGGAGTCTGAGACAAGGTAAAGATCACAAATCAAGTGTGAAATAGAATCATACACAATATAATATTATCTACATTTTCTCATTCTCATCCAGAACAACTGGCAAGAGCGTACAGTTCTGAAAAGTGACCCTCTGTATGTTACATTCCATTTGTGAACGTTTGTCTGTCTCTAAGTGGCTTGTACTGCAAACATTAATTAATATATATCTCGTAAAAACAGTTTGTCATAGCTACCCAGCAGCTGCAGCCTACTAGCCAAATAGCTTATTTGACTTCTGTGAACCGTTATAACCGAGATGTAGTTTCCCAGAAACACTGCTTTTTGTGCTAATTCTTTTTTGTACTGTAGTTTACAACTCAAATGTTTGAAAGCATTAAATAAGAAAGAAGTTGCCTTTGTATATATGCCATATTTTACAGACCTTGTATTATTAGAATAAGAATTAATTAAACTTGTAAGTGCAGTCAAATGAAAAGGCTAAATCAGTAGGAAAGGTTAGGGAGGAAATACAGGAGGACCATGCTATGCCAGAAATCAGTTGGCAAACTGATTTCTGGCATAGAGGAATCTTTACTTTTTTTGTTTGTTTGTTTTTTGTTAATTTTACATGATTCAAAGGCGCATTTTCAAAATGCACAAACTAAGACAGAGGTGGGTTGTGGAACATTAGTATCATTCCTCACAGTTTTGAAATGAAACCCTTTGACTTTTGTTGTTCTTTTTATAAAGAGCACATTTTTTAGTTTTGTCAAGTTATATGGATGCCTGAATGTGTATGTGGGGAGTTTGACATTTAGAAAGCACAAACAGAGCAAATGTGTCACCTGTATTTTATCTTTAATCTCTATATAATTTTTCTCTCTTCCTTTTAACTTTATTAGGCTTCCTAACTAGAGAATGTAAAATTCAGTTGATAGTTGATATGGGCTGTGCAACATTTATGGCATTATTTGTCTTCCAACTGACTTGCCTGTAAGAGGCTTCTGGTTCTCGGGGAGCCTGCTGCTCTCGCGTTGTGAACAGAAGTTAATTACTAAGATCAGGTGTTCTGGTTTGGAGAGAGTAGCATGTAATGAAATGGTTTATCAGTAACTGTACAGGTGGCAGTAGTTGAGAGCTCCTGTCACCTGAGAGCAGTTGGACAGCTTAGAAATTATGTATGCTATTGCTGTAAAAGTAGTATATCAGATCTCATTTCATAATGAGTTTTATGATTTCTGAAAAAAAAAACCACTTAAATAATTTTGGGTTATTTTATTCATAGTATTTTAAACCCCTCTCTCAAAAGCATTTCTAGTCTGTTTGCTGTTATCTGTTAGAGACCAGTGGTATACTTGAAGTCATGTGCATATGAGAGTCTAGGAGCCACTGGCATGACTTTTTCCAGATGTTGAGTTGTAAATAATGACTCAGTTTGTGTCCAAGCACATTGAGAAATGCTTTAATATCAGCCAGGGACTTGTAGAGAACTGTTTCAGGATGTGCAGCTGTCGCTTGCCACTGTGCTGACTTGAACCCGTGCTAGCTCTGTGAGTTTTTACCTGAACTGTTCCTCAGCTCAAGCTGTTTTCATTGTGTGTATGCTTATACTGAAAGGCGTGCTGGAGACACCTGTATAATTCTGCAGGAGTAGGCTGAGCCTGCCTATGTCTAGTCTCCCTGATGTGGAGCCTTCTGAAGGGCTAGTCTTTGTTGTGTGCTTAGTGGTGTCTGCTCAGTTGACTGCCTACTCAAATGGGCCCTGTCTGAGTTGGTGACAGTGCGCTCTTGGCACTAAGCTAACCTGTCTTATAACTTGACTGCAAGAAAGCTGGTTAAATGAGGAAAACTGGTGGGCAACTCAAGTCATGTCTTAACAAAGCTGACTTCTGTCCTGGGGGCTTAACTGGAGTTCGAAGTGGCTGCAGTGCTCTGGTGCTGGGGTAGTTCTGGAAGGAACATGTCTGTCTTTGTGTTGTGCAGTGGGTCGGCTGATACCTTGTTTGAATATAGATAGGTCAGTAGGATTTTCCCAATTTGTGGGATAATTCAAGTAGAATCTAAAATAACTAAGATTTGATTGTTTGCTGCATAATGAAGGATTTACTAGTTAAAAATCTGACTAATTTCAAAGAACCCGAGAATATCCTGAACTTGGACCCACAAGAATCACTGAGTCCAGCTCCTGGCCCTGCACTTGACAACCCCAAGAATTGTACCATGTGCCTGAGAGCACTGTCCAAACACTTTTTGAAATCTGTCAGGCTTAGTGGTGTGACCACTTCCCTGTGGAGCCTGTTCCAGTATCAAAGCACTCTCTAAACCTCCCCTGATGCAACTTCAGGCCATTCCCTTGGGTCTTGCCACTGGTCACCAGTGAGAAGAGATCACTGTCTACCCCTTTTCTTGCCCTCACAAGAAAGTTGTAGACTGCAATGAGGTCTCCTCTCAGTCTCGTCCAGGTGGAACAGCTGCTCCTCATACAGCTTCTCCTGCAGACCCTTCATCATCCTCATTGCCTTCCTTTGGACACTCTCTAATAGCTTAATGTCTTTTTTATATTGTGATGCCCAAAACTGCACGCATTATTCAAGGTGAGGCCGCCTCAGTGCAGAGCAGAGCAGGCTGGCGACTTTGCCTGATGCCCCCCCTGGACACGGTTGGTTCTCCTGGCTACCAGGGCACTGCTGACTCATATTCATTGACCAGAATCCTTTCTGCAGTGCTGCTCTCCAGCCTCTCCTTCCTCAGTTTGTTTGTCCATCCAAGGCTGCCCGTTACAGTTGTAGAATCCAACATTGCCCTTCCTTGTTAAACTTCATTTGGTTGGTGATTGCCCATCTCTCTCTGTCAGGATCTCTTGGTGCAGTCTCTCTGTCTTTGAGGGAGTCAGCAGCCCCTCCCAATTTAGTATCATTGTCAGATTTGCTTAGTGTCCCTTCCAGTCCTGCATCCAAGTTATTTAAGAGGATGTTAAAGAGCACAGAGCCCAAGATGGAGCCAAGATGGGGTGGAACCCCATTAGTGACATGTCACCAGTCTGATGTCACCCCATTCACTATTACCTTTTGTACCCGAGCCACGACCCAATTGCTTACCCACCACATGATGTGTTTATCCAGCTGTGTGCTGGACATTTTGTCTGGAAGGATCCTGTGAGAGGCAGTATCAAAAAAAAGTTTTACTGATGTGCAGAAAGGTTGCATCAACTGGCTTAACTTAATCAATTGGTTAACTATACTTACCTTCCATAGAAGGAAATTGAGAAACAGAACTGTTCCCTCATGAAAGCGTACTGGCTGTGACTGATGGCTGTGTTGTTCTTCAGGTGTTTTTCAGTAACTCAGAATAATCTCCATAGTTTTACTAGGCACTAAAGTGAGACTGACAGGCCTGTAGTTTAATGTTTATAAAGGCAGGTGAACTTAACATTTGGCTTTGAAGATGCACACTGTAAGTTCCAAACCACAAGTCAAATGCTTACTTTTGTGTTTATTCAGTATATTTATATAACCAGTGTTTCTTTTCAGAAGACCTGCCTAAGAGAAAAGCATAGTCAGTTGTTGCCCTGTTTTTCAAACACATACCTGGGAAAAAGGAAAAAAAAAATAGGTATTTCATATGAACTTTTTAGCAAGTAGAAGCAGTGTTTATATATTTTTATTTCCATTTTGGTAATTTTTACCCCTTAATACAGAAATTTCAGTAGTTTATCTTAAATATAATTTACTGTGTTTATAATTAAACTTTTTATAGGCAAAGGAAAAAGTATGATTAGCCAAATAGTATGAATGTATTTATTAATGGGGAACTTATTTTTCCTCCAACTACAAAAGTTACTCATGCAATTCTTACTACAGAATAGAACTACATGGTCTCCACAGGCATTATATTCCATATTTTGCTCCTGTTTGGTTGTAGTAAGACTAGTAAATGAATCTGGGTGACTGTGTGCAGTCATTATCTCTTGACTTACGATAGTGAATTTAATACCAAGGAAGCATTATCCCACTGTATTTGAATTCACCTCTCACAAGTTCTACTTTACAGGCTGTTTTTATAAAAATATATTATATTGGAGCTTAATGCTGTGATCTGTCCTATATTCAACATTGTATAACAGGCAGTCATTAATGCCTGTGTTTTGCGTGCAAGACCTTTATACTGATTTGGTTTTAATCACAGTATGGCTAGGTTGGAGGCTGTGGAAGTTGAGCTGGTACTTTCTGTGTTGTTTTTGTCCAGAATTCAATGGTTTTATGGTGGCTGTACCTTGTGGAGCTTACCTTATTCCTTATAAATGTGATAATGTTAAAAAAGGCAGGTTTCATGGGAATTAGTATCTATTCAGTGTATTGAATGATTCATCATGGCTTCTCCTTCCGGATATGTGTATAGTCACACCTCCTGGTGCCAGAATACTTAAAATACCATTTAGACTTCTTAATGACTATCTTGATCTTTCATGTGGCACATGAGGTTTTCTTCAAGACTTTGTTTCACCTGTGTGTTGTGATCTGGATTACCTCTTTTGTGATAACCTAGTTTAACATATCTCCAACAATTGACCAAAAGGGGGTGCTAATAGATCAAACAGTCAGATGTGTTGCATAAAGAGGTTGAGGAAATGTTTTTGTGTAATGGATCAAGCCCCAGCTACCTGAATTATATCAGGTAAATACCAGTTTTCACATCTAGGTGTTGTGTAACATTCCGATCACAGCACTGCTCTCCATGGAAGGTACATTCGTGCCGTATGCATATGGCAGCTTCTTACCATATAGGGGTTAAACATGGGTTACTTAGCAGATATTTCAGATGTTCGAATTTGTTGAATTTTGGGGATTGAATACAGATGCCTAGAACTACCAGGTTATGTATGTTCAACTCAGATGACTTAATATCCTTTATCCTGATATC
>JAWWMA010000100.1:54355787-54392404 GCA_035041425.1 Mionectes olivaceus | reverse complement strand
CTTTTCAGCACTTATCAGGCCACGCCTGGAATACTGTATGGAGAGGCTAGAAAGAGAAAGTCCAGAGAAGGGCCACAAGCTGACCAAAGGACCAGGAATCCTGCAGTATGAGGAAAGGCTGAGAGAACTGGGTTTGTTAGTCTTGAAAGAGTAGGCTTAGGGGAGACCTTATCACCATGTTCCAGTATTTAAAAGATTGTTACACAGAAGGTGTAGGCTCCCTTTTTACAGGGAGTCATGTGGATAGGGAATTAATGGTACAAGTTACTCCTGGGGAGATTTCAGTTAGACACAAGAGGAAAATTTTTCACAATGTAGTAAATCAGTCAGCCATTGGAATAGTCTCCCCAGGGAAGTGGTGAGTTCCCCAGTGTTGGACAATTCAAAGATTCAGCTGGAGAGGGTGCTGGGCCATCTTGTCTAGACTGTGATTTTGCCAAGAAAGGTTGAAACAGATGGTCTTTGAGGTCCCCTTCCAACCTGGTATTCTATGATTAGCTCAGAGAATTAGGCTGCTTGGCTTGGTTCACCTGCTGTGGCATTATTTTGCAAAAAGATGATTTGTACTCAAAAGGCTGAAGCCTGATGTTAGTGACATAATGCAAGTTAAGGTCAAATTTTACTTGTTAATTCAGTGATGTGGAATTGAGTTCTGTGTTTCCATGTGTACCTTACAGATTTAGCAATTATACAATAAGATTAATTGTATTTCTTGGAAATGAATAAGCTGACCCAAGCTGATTTAGAAAGTAAGCAAAATAGTTGTGAGTTTTGCCCACTCAAAATTAGAAAATCGTGTTTGTAGTATCAGCTTAGGATTTGTTTAGTCATTTTTTGATTTGGTTTGGTTTTGGGTTTTTTAATCGGTAATGTTCTGCTGTTAAAGTGTAGAATTGAACCTTTACCACTACAAATAGATGTAGGGTTTGGGGTTTTTTCTGATGCCATCATTTTGGGGATCAGAGTTCCAGAATGCTTGCAGCAGCCTTGTGTTTTTCTGTCTGTTCGTGACAAACCAGCTACTGTACATTCATATAGAGCAGTACAGTCCTTGCCACTGGCAGTCTCTCTGTGACAGAGAGCCTGTAGGCTGACATAAAGTGCAGCCTGTTGTGAACTGCTAAGTGGGAGTCTGCCAAAAACTCAGCAGACAGAACTAATTGGGGAGAAAAAGGATTTTTGTGCCCTCATCTCTCCCTCTTCAATTTTTTTTACAAGACGGATATTGTTAAAGTAACTTGTTTATGTAAGATTTGTCTGCCTCTATTTTCTCATTGCATGAATCATTTTTTAACTTCAAGTCTTGCACCGCAGGTCACTGAGCACTTCCACATGGCGGCTGGCGCAGGACCAAACTCGAGACACGCAACTCATCACAGTTGATGAAAAATTGGTAAGGGTTTTCTACTGAATACTGCTATGATACAGCCTTCAGGGTTATTTCTGCACAATAGGCATTCAGTATGGTATTCTGTGTTCTTCTAGGAAAGCCATATAAATGTGAACTACATAGCAACGACCCCTCATACATTTTTAAAAGGGTAACATCAGTAAAACATAAGTACGTGATCAAAATATGGCATTCAAAGTGTTAAGCAATGTAAAATGATCAGCACCTGACTTACTATTTTTATATTTTGGTCAAGGACTAGTGTGAGCTGTAATTAATAACTAGTTTTTTCTTTTTGAAGTTTGCTTGTTATTTTCTGTGTGGCGAAATTACACAGAACTTGCTAGCTTCCAAAAATTTTCTTCATTAGGACCCGTATTACCGAAGATACCGTGTAAGGAAACATCATGGAAGATTATTCTAACTATGCAGTATACATTCTGGCTTTTGAATATGCATGAAGGTTAGATTACAGCTAGAAACAAATGCATAACATTCTTCTGCTAATCAGTAGCAGATCAGAAATTTGGCAATCTTTGCTTGTAAGTTCTTCCATAATGTGTGGTCTGTTACTCTAGATGCAACCTGACACTTATGTTTACATTATTCAATAGTATAATTTTTGTAAGACTTCTGGGGGGAATGCATTACAGCAGAAGCATGCTTTTCGTATCACTCTTGAATCTTCAGGAAAAGGATATTCCTGTTGTATGTTCCAGGCAGTTCACATTGTATGTACTTTTTTGTATCCCTGAAGCTATGTTAACTACCTAAGAAATATTTGGAATTCATATTACAAATTTTAAATTTGTAATGATAACTAGAAGTAGAGACAGCTGAAGTTTAACAGGCTACTAGAAAAAAAACCACATCTACTTTAACAATTCTTCAGGGCTTTTTTCTTGTATGTTTTGTATATAGAGGTAACAATAATAATTACATAAAAAGTTATTTCATACACTTTCTGAATTTAAGAAGTAGTATAATTTTAGGTTCGGAAATTGGGGATGAAATTAGTACTTTATTCTAGCAAACGTGATTATGTTACTGATCTAGTTGCATAATTCGGGATTCAGGAAATTTCTACAGAGTTCATGAGTCACTGTGTAAATAAGATTGAACAGACCTACATTTTCCTAGATGAATTTTAGATGCAGTGTTCTTTAACAGTAAAAAAAAATTAAATCTAAATTGAGGTTTTGTAATACCTGAATTTACAGTATCACGTTTTCCTACTGTGGCCTCAGATGATGGAAAGGAACAACAGCACGAAGACAGACACATGAAATAAATACTCTTCTATCTTCCATTTTGTGTTTAAATGTACATTAACCAAAGTTAGGGTTGTACTATCTACAGTTATGAGAGTTTATGCTTCCAGTTGTGTTAAAGTGAAACTAATTTGAAATATGACTATTCACTTGCTGTAGTGTCATTGTAAATGAATGTAAGTGAAGTGCTTATTTATGGTGTCGTTGTATGTTGTCATCAAGGTGAAGACTGTTTTATTGTTTTTGTGTTTTTTTCAATCTCATAGTAGCAGTCTTTGAATATTTTTATTTTTATATATATTATTTATATAAACTATTACTTTCTCTTTAGTTGTTGAGAGTACTAGGTTAAATGTCAGACTGAATAGTATTTTCCTACAATATTGTGCATGTAGGTCCACATTCTAAGTGCACAAACCTTTTTTTTTTTGTTAATTATTATAGGACCTGAAACGAAATGATAGAAAATTAGAGTAATTTGTAGATTTAGTTAAATTTTTGGAGTAGTTTCCATAATGTCATAAAGTAACCAATAATGTCTGTACTGTTAATTTGCAAAAATTACATCCTGTTAGGAAGTAAAATATTCCAGAATACAGAAGGATTTAATGTGTTTTTCAATTCTTTCAGGATTAGGAGAAATTCTTTAGACATTTGTTAAACTTTATGGAAAAGTAGAGTACCATCTTAACTTATTGTAGGTTGCTGCAGTATATTTCCTAATTATAAGTAGGATTAATTACAATCCATTAAATCTAATTTAAGACACTTGTAAATTTTCTTTAATTACAGTTGCAAAGCATAACAAGACCATTATTTCCTTGCAAATTGTAATTAAACTGTATTTTGGAAGTTGATACTTAGCACTTAATTTCAAAAGACCCCTTCTTTCATGTTACTGATTGTTAGAAATCCTTAAATTATATTTTGATGGATTTGTCATCTTGGTCATACATATGTATTTTATTTTTTTTTTAAACTGAACATTACCTTATAGGTGCTTTTACGTGAACATCAGAAGACAGAGCAAGAACAAGGGGAAATTAGAATATAGTTGTCCTTGTTTGCCTTGCTCCTCTTGTAACTTACTTTGAAGCTAAACTCTTCTGTGACTTGATGTTTACAAGGCTGGTAGAGTAACATTGTGTTTGTTGAAAACTTTTAATTGTAGTGGAATTTCCAGTGCTTTTGTAGGTGTTGTGTTCATGGTATGGTGTATGTGTATGTGTACATGGGTGTGCTAGACCTTTGGATTACCTAGAGACTGATTGGGTTCTCTTTGTGTTGGCAAAAGCAAATAGAAAGTGGATGAACATCCTGACGCTGAATAATTAACCGGTAGTTGGTCACCTGCTTACTGCAGCCTAGAACATGTTGAATACAACAGAAAAATTACTTTTAATAGTAGAAAAACCAGTAGTTTAGACCACATTCATTTCACACTAGAAAAAAATTAGGACTCTGAAGTGGGAAAGGAGTTAAGTGTTCAGCTTGCATAGAACTCATCCAAGAAATTATATCTTTGTCTCAGTTATCAGCTGTTTTCAGTGAATACTGAATGAAATAACTTTTAATGAACAGTAAAATCTGAAGAAAATAGTGTACAAAATGATCAAAGCAGAAATACAGTTCTTGTATGACATTTTGAATCTCTGGCCACCAATTAGTTTGTATTCCAAGAGTCTGGACAAATAGCTGTGTGATAAGTGGACTTTTAAGACCCTGCTTGCATTAGGAAATTTGGGCTATAAGAGGGCGAAGACTGTTGGCAGCAGATTTCACTCAGGTAGTGTTCCAAATTGTTCAACTATTCGTGTGTATGTTATAACGTTATTATAATAAAGTTGAAGTGGTTTTGCCTGAAATGGAGGTTTGAACTGTCCTAATTCCTGCAGTTTGTTTCAGTTATTGAGAGTAGGGTGTAATACTGCTGTTTGTTGTAGCTAAAAGTCTTCCAGTTAAGCATGAGTACTTTAAGCAGGCTTCCCAGCCAGTGCTGGTAATGCTGCATTTTGGATGTCTAGTTGCCTGTTGCAGTCTGCAATTGAAAGGTATCCACAAATATGTGTCAATAATAGGACCTTTGTGTTGGTTAAATTATAACAATATTTGAAGAATGTTCGAGAACTAGAACTACTGCCAGAAATTATCCTTTGAGTTGCTAAAGCAGAATATTCCACTGACAATATATATGCTGTAGCTCAAAGCAAAAATTACTGCAAGAGTGGTTATAGGAATTGGTCACTGGGGAGACACTAGAACAGTTGTGGAACAGTGGTTAAGGATTAGTTGTAGTCATCTCACAGATGTTTTTATTCCGTACCAGGCCAAGATAAAATAGGAGTTGCTACGCAGAGTTAAGCATTCCAGACAGTGCTGTCAAGTGCAGCATGGTGGCATTGAAATGGTGCTGAATTAGTTTTTGCAGCATTGTGTGAACATCTAGGGACAGACTTTATTATTGGTGGAACAGGCTAAGTAGAATGATGCTATTGACATTTTGTCACCTGTCCCGAAGTTGTTTTGTTTGGTCTGTAGTGTTAGCTAACCTTTTTTCAGGAATGGTTCAGCAGTCTCAGTACTGAACCTCAGCAGAGGACCATTTTCCTTTAGGTCGTAGAGAAACTTTACATAACTCACTGAAGATGACTTGTACGCACTAAAGTGGGCACAGAAAATCTGAACCTTTATTTGAGGATGAGCAGTTCATACTTTTCAAAAGATGTGCAAGATGAGCAGTAAATGCCATATACTGCAGCAGCCTAGGCCAAAGTATGTAAGTAAATTAGTGGATGAAGGAATGGCCCTGGTGTTGTCTGCCTGGTGTTGTCAACCTGTAAATGCTTTCCCACAGATTTCTCCTGATACTATGCCTTCTGATAGCCTCTGAATGGGTGTGCTTTTCACTCCTTTAAAGACTGCGTGACTGGAAGGCCAAGCCCAAAGAATAGTGTGAATGTAGTTAAATCCAACTGGCAGCCAGTCAGAAGTGGTGTTCTCCAGGGTTCAGTATCAGAGCCAGCCCTGTTTAATATTCTGATTGATGATCTGGGCAAGGGGCTCGAGTGCACCCTCAGTTCAGAGACACTGTCAGTTTGAGCAGGAGTGTTGATCTGCTGGAGGGCAGGAAGGTTCTGCAGAGAGATCAGGACAGGCTGGATCAATGGGCTGGGGCCAGTGGTAGAGGTTCAGTAAGACCTAGTTCTGGGTCCTGCCCTTGGATCACAACAACCTGGCCAGTGCTACAGGCTTGGGGCAGAGTGGCTGGAAAGTTGCCCGGTGGAAAAGGACTTGGGGAGTGCTGTTTGACAGTGGCCGAACATGATCCAGTGTCTGCTCAGGGGGCCAAGAAGGCCAGTGGCATCCCGGGTGGAACAGCCATAGTGAGCCCAGAAGGACCAGGGCAGTGATTATACCCCTGTACTGGCACACTTCAAGAAGAAATACAGTGAGGAGCTGGAGGGTATTAAGGGAAGGGTAACAGAGCTGGTGAAGGACCTGGAGCACAAGTGTTACAAGAAGTGACTGAGGGAACTCAGTGTGTTTAGCCTGGAGAAAATGGGGCTCAGGACAGACTTTAACATTCCCTTCCAGTGTGTGAAAGGAGGTTGTATCCGTGTGGGAGTCTTCTCCCGAGTAGCAAGTGATAGGATAAAAGGATATGCTGTCAATATTATGAAAAATTTCTTCACAGGAAGGATTCTCAAGTAGACTGCCTGGGGAAGTGGCTGGGTCGCCCTCTGTGGAGATACATAAAAGATATGTAGATGTGGCATTTTGGGACATGTTTTAGTGGTGGATTTGACCATGCTGGATTAACAACTGGACTTAAATGATCTTAAGGGCCTTTCCAATTATTTCCTAAATGATTCTATGATTCTAATAACTATTCTAAAATCTCTGTGTCAAGAATCAAAACTGCTTCCTCTTGGCTGTCTAGAAGTAGAATTTAGTGTCTGTTTTAAGTGTTTACTACTAGATAATCCAGGAGTAACAGTGTATTAATAGGATTCTCAGAACGTGAACCTTTTCAGCAAAAAAGTTGTGGAAGCACTTCAGGCCATTTTTTCTAGAGGACTGCGGTATTAGCAAACATCAGTCGGTGTTTTCAGAATTGAGTCATAGTTTGTTCACCATCCAAATCCCGATTTTGGCTAGGATTAGAAATTACTGAAATTGTATAATCTTTGTTTGATTAAAGAAGCATAGACTTTACTATAATAAACAGTGATAATACTGCAGCTCAAAGTAAAATATACAAACAAGTGAAAAATAGTCTGGAATAATGAAACTTCTTCAAATCTCAATCTGATAGTCTACAGTGCTGTGAAACAAAGGACGCAGCAAATCAAGCATTAACGTGCATTTTAAAGTGTGATCATTGCTCCCTTAAAAACTGAGAGTATATAGTATACAAAAACAAAAGCAGTAAAATGTCATAAAATTATGTGTGAGACAGTGTGACATTGCATTTGAAGACTGTTTAGAAGAGCTGTTTTTGCAGCTCCGTGAAGAGAAACATTTGGCAAAGTATGCATTTATTAAGGACAGGCTTACTAGATTTCCTTTTATTGAAACTACAATTCAGCCAAAAATTCTCCAAGCATTACCACTGTGTCAGATAATACGAATATAGTGGCTATTCTGTGTTTTGGTTTTTCAAAATGATGTTAACCCATTGTGGGTTATTACTTGAGGGTGAGTTCAAGCCATTCCTAAAGTAAATGAGTGGAATAAAAGAATTTGGAATAATCTTTTCTTCATTTAATCCACTCTAGCTACAATATTTATTCAAGTGGCTACCATGAAGGATTCAATTCAGGATAACGTTCCTCTTTAGATGAAGAATTTAACTTAAAAGTTTTTCTGTGCTTTATCTATACAGCTCTGTGATAGGGACTTGTCATATTCAGAGGGTACATGGTACCGGGATGGAAATCTTTTCTGTGGGTTCAGACAGTTACCCCTTCCTTCTTCTTCCCCTCAAATTTCCCTGTTGTGGGTTGTCTTCCTTCTATTTATTTTTTTCCCTGTGTTGGATCAGTGACTTATATTTTGCTTCAGAATAGTGAAAAATGAATAAAAATTAATAAAGATGTTATGTAAAATGAGGTCTATAAAAGCGTTTTTTTTCATCCTTTATGTGCCATGTATGTTTTGAGAAACAGTTTCTAGCTTTGACCGAAGGGGCCTTATATATGAAGCCTGTGATTTGGAGAATTGGATGTCTTTGATTGCAATTGTGTCAAGTAAGCAGGTGATCAGTTTATTTTAACTGTGTTGTACTTGTGATTAAAGCTGAAAACAAAGTTGTTTGCTGTTGATTTATAAAATATATAGTACAGGGTGTTGTGGCTTCTAATTTTACCTCATATGCACCACTTAATGTGGTGTTTGCATTTGGTCATCTGCAATTGGGATGTTTGACTGCTCTGATGTTTGAATGATACTAGAGGCTGATTAAGGTATAAAATCACATTCTAGAATTATTTCAAAATTCCTTTAATTATTTCAATGAAAGTAAAGTATTCAAAAGGGAAGACTGGTAGTATGTAAAAATAATGTGTATTTTCACAAATACATCTACTTTAACCAATGTGTCTAATTTAGGAGTGGACTTGCATAAAGTTAAATACTTACTGGCCTTTACGCTGTGGTCACTAATAGTTTATTTGTGAAACTACTTTTTTGTTGCGAAACATAATCTGTTAAAAAGTTCTTTTCTATTTCTTGGTTTTATCCTGCACACACCTCCCTCTCCTTCCCCCAGATGAAGATTAAGAAATAATGTTTTGGAGAGGAAAAAACCTTGGATAACTTCAATAAATGTGAAATTTAGTGTTGAGAGGTTTTAATGATTCTGGAGATGGTGATAATCTTTCTCTCTTAGGTACACCATGCTGATCTGCCAGAGCATATATTTATTTCTAAACAATGATTTTTTTTGGTTATTTTTAATTGAAATCATTAGACAGTTTCTTCTTCATAGTGATGACTGCTCGTTGCATTTGATCTTAATTGAAGTACAAGCTCAGGTATACTTTTATTAAATTACGTACAGAAAAGTTTGTCAAATTATGTACACATTTTTCCATACCACAAATTCACTATATTTTGCTGTTTGGCACTTAAATCCCTCTTCAGTTGGAATATCCTAGCTCAGTTCAGCCTATAGTACTTGCTACAACTTGTTGTCATGAGCAGTTGTAGTTTGATGAAGCTTGCAGCAGTTTAGAAAACCCAGTTGGCTGATGAAGAGCTTTCTGTAAGAATGTCTGCAGGCAATAAGTTTCTCCCTGTGATAAGCTCTTTCTATAACTGACAGTCCAAGTAAAGAAATTGCCATTACCTTTAACTGTCTTCTAAGATTAAATAAGCAGTAAATATTGCTATATTACTAAATTTCAGCTGAAGATAATTCTGGTTTTCAGTTGAGAAAACTACACATTTTGCAAGTAACTCAGAACCTTGTATAAAGTGATAGATTGTTGTATGCAGAGAGCAGCTGCTCTCTTATGCCTGTGTAGGTTTATTTTGTAGGCTAGGGTAAAGGATTTGGATTTTTTTGTCTCTGAGAATATTTTTTTGGTGCATGGTAGTGCCATCTCCATTGGGTATTGGAAGGAGGAGTGTCTGTGATTGAGGTTATGCAGCCTTCTAACATCTGGAAGTGTCTGTTCTGTCTGGGCTTCCTTCATGCAGCATTCTTGTGCAGAAATTTCAAAGCTTCAGTCTGGAGCACTCAGTCAAAGAATGTCTCTTTGAAGGGTATGCAGGCAGGTTTTTTTGTTGTTGTTCATTTAATTACATAGTGTTTAATTTTCTGTCCAAGAATAATTGTTTTGAAGAGCTTGCTGTGATGGCTGCTCAGCACAGCTTAAAGGAGTATCATTGTGCCATGTTTAGTTTTTCTGGATTCCAGAGGGTTATTCAACATGCAAATGCTTCTTTGCTTTTGGAGGTCCAAATATGCAAACCGTGCTTCTAATCTGCTAGAAAAAATAAAGTCATTGGTACAGTCAAGGAACCAACAAGAGGAAGAGGTAACTTCATTTTTGAAGCTGTTTCATTCAGTAGTTTTTCTTTTTAAAGACCAGGTAGTATTTTCATGTTCTCTTGAAATGGTACCATTATCTGTATCTTTTCTAGAATACCTAAGGGAGCATACCATATTATGAAGTGTTTCTGTAGACGACAGGAATTCTTTTAATCTTGTCAGGAATAGTGAGTACACAGTTCCCTATAGAAAGGTTGCTTTTCTGTCCATTCAAATGTGTCTTTCTGCATTTCTGTACTATATCTAAGTTGTAGATTTAAACCACAAATCACAGCCTAACTAGCAAAGTTCTGTGTACAGACTTGAAAGCTGTTTCTAGGTATGAAGTTCTAGCTGAATCATTTTATCAAGTCAGAAAGGAAAGGCTTTCCTTGTTTGGAAAGCCTGGTAATCCCATAGGAATCCTTGAACGTCTTGGTCCTGTTGCAAGAGAGCCTGGTGCTTCTTTAATGCTTCCTCTTTCTACTCAGATCATAAGTGATGAAGTGGAATCAGATGCTTTTCAATGTCTTGATGGCATGTTTGTGAGGTGTCTTTGAATTACTTTCATGTCTGTTTTCTCAGACTTGCAGAGTTAACCTATTTTAAGGGGGATAGGGACCATGGAGGTAGCAACTGGTGTTCAGATACAGAGTTTTAATATGCAATTTAGTTATTGTGTTGTGAAGCATAAACTGTAGGGAACATGCTTAGTCTCTTATGTGTCTTTATGTTATACTTAGTTCTACCCACTCCATAACGTCCATTGACTTACATTTAGTGCAGAAGAAGGTCTGCTTGATGAAAATATAACTTTTATCAGATTATCTCTTAGCCTGAAAACTGGGTTAAAGATGAGAAGAAGCTGAGCTATAAGGAATTTCTATAAAGTGCTGGTAAGACATACTAAATGTGGTATGTTTTAATTATGTTGCAGATGTTTTAAAAAAATTAAGACTGTGGTTAGTAATTCTGATTAAAATTTCTGAAGATATTGATAGTTTTTCCTTATCAGTTAATTCTCTAGATGTGTACATAAATTCATATATAAAAATTTTTCTGTGTAGACCAACATCAGTATAGATCACGTATTTTAAAGTTTTCACTGAGTAGCTTGTAACTTGCACCAGTATTTTATTTTTTAGTCTTCTGTATTTTTTCTTAGCTGCATTTTTTTAGAACCACATTGCTACATCGACTCTATTTGAAAGCGTTTTTGGGTCAACTCATTCCGGTTCTCTAAGTCAGAAGTTGAATATCTTCTTCGTAGTGTCTGGTTCTGATACAAATCCTTGCTTTTCTATCACCATTTAGTAAACACAATTGTATGTCGTAGTCTCCTTTGATTTTTTTTCGCACAGCAATAGGAAACTGAAGGGAAACGTGTAGTGTATCAGGTTGAACTACTGAATTTAATTGATGATGGATTTCTCTCTATTATGTTAGAAAGTATAAGACCATGATTTCTGTCCTATAAATAACCTTATTTAGGTTATTTAGGCCAGGCATATAAAGGCCAAAGCATTAATTAAAGGAATGGGCTTCTAGATAGAGCAAGCTTCACCTCTAGATAGAGCAAGTTTGTGAAGTAACACAACATTTAAGTTATGATTCAACATTTTTAGAGAGAGATTTTTGAAACTACTTTAACTAATCATAAAGATAAATGTGGAGAAGCTGGTGTTGTCCGGTCATATTAAGTTGTGTGTTTTATTGATGATGTTAAAACAGTCAACCCTACCCATCCCCACCAGCGAGTACCAGTGTGGTACTGTTAGAAAAGAACCTTCTAAAATGTCTTTAAGGCTTAAAAGCTATATGCACTAATTAACTAAATGCAGTGAACATTTAAGCTGTTAATAGCCGCAACATCCCTGATGCATAGACCTTCAATGCAATATGCTAACACTGCATAACAGTTCTCTATTGTGCATCTCTTTAATGAGGGTAACTGTGTCAGTTCTTTTCTTGCTTCACTACCTGCTGTGTATGGAAATTATGTACACTATTTAGCACTTTCTTTCAGCCTTTAAAGTGCATGCATATTACACAGAAGCATTACATCTTAGGGGAAGGGACTTTTAACAGGTCTGACTTCCTTGTAGTTTCTTAAGTGCAAATTTTCTTCCTCTAAAAAGCACTCACCAACAGGAATTTTGCTCTAAATTTGCATTTCTTGATTGAGGATTTGCTTCTGGTTTTCTCTCCTATGTCTCACACCACTCGTAACTGTGTGGCAAAAAATTCTGTTACAGCAATCACTTTATAAAGGACATGTGAAGAATAGAGAACATGCATGACAATGAAGGCAGGCATTGGTTGGATTTCATGATACTGTTCTTAGTAGCAGACCTTACCCTAGTGTGACGGTATTGTAAGGCTACACTTTAAACCACCTTTTTTTGCCTTTTTTTTCACCCTCACCTCTGATGGATGCCTTTTTTAATAAGCAAAAGCCTAAAAAGTTTGCTAATTTTTAACCCTTAAAAGTTAAATGCTGTTCCATAGGTACCACTCAGTTGGGAATTAATTACTTGGAAGTTGTGAGGTGAAAGGAAAAGAACACTAGAATACCTGATAATGGAATTTGAACATCAGTATTCTTTGCTCTAGCTGTCAGCTCAGAGACATTGTTAGCTAGTTAAAACTGAATTCACTATTTCGTACAACGTAGAAATAATCAGTCTTATGACTTCATCACAGGAAATCTTACCAAAGCTATCAATTTTTAAGACTCTGCTGTACATCCAAATTTGTACTCAACAGCTCAGACTTTATTTGCTCTCCAGATTAGATTAGGAATTGGCCAAGGTGTTCCGGCTTTACAGCAGAAATTGCACTGCTTGTGTGTACCTAGTGTCCCAGTTCACTGCCAGACTCTTAAGTGTTTGCTCCCTTGGGTGTTTTGCAGCTTGAATGGATAAGGGAGCTTTGAGAAAATCCACCTCAGCCATGTATTTAACAGTGATTGGACCCTTTTCCCTGCAAAGACTGAAGATTATGAAAAAGTAGTACTCAATTTTGGGAACTCTACCTGGGCCTTATTTGGAAATCTTCTTAATTGGTACTTCAGAGGAAACTTTGTAAGGTTTTCAAATGGGCATAAAGCAGATTTTCTTGTTCCTGACAGAATTCCTGAGAAACAGTAATGTTACAAAATGTACTTAAGTCGTATGCTTATGGTTTATTTTGTAAATACACATAACTTTTAATGAATGTTAAAAATAAAGACTTCATTAAAATTGCATCACACAAAAAATACAGAAATTATTCCCAGCGCACAGGGCTGTCCTGAATTTTGGCTTTCATGAAAGATATGAAGACCTCATTCTCAACTGCTGGTTAAGGCTTTGGGTGTCTGTGATCAAAACTGCATTTCGTAGACTGTAATCTCAGGAGCCATCAGTAGTGAATAGCTCATCAAGATATTGCTGAAATACCTTAAACACTTTGTTTAAGCTTTGCAAGACAGTCTGCTATTGTGACTTATGCTGGGAGTGTAAATGTCAGAACTGAAAAATTAATAAATTGTGTTTGAAAAATATACCACCATTGAACTAAAATATACTGTATATATAGGGGAATTGGTTCAAAACTGCCTATTCTAGGTAGGCTCTAGCTGCTAGTACTTCTGTTTTCATTTAAAGCTCTTTTCTGATGGTTATGTTTCCTAGCTAAGAAATAGTGTCTTTAAGAACAGTTGTTTATGGTAGTAAAGAAGTAAAGTGTTGCCTTAACTGTAAGTTATTCTAACAGAAATAATATTTTGTCTGTTTTTTGGTTATCATCTTTGTTTTTCTAAATGCAAAAACGCATAAGACTGTCTCTTCTTTTATTAGAAAGTTTATAGTCTTAAAATGTTGCCATGGTCTTATTCTTAACTAGCTGATTTTCTTGCACATTCTTTAATATGAGGATCGTGGAGTTTTTGTAGAATGCTTGAAAGTTGTCCACTGTAGAAAACTGTATTTTTAAAAAGCCTCAAAAAAGACCCAGTCACTGTGTGTGTGCAAGCAAAAGATTTATTTACGTATGCTTTGGATGAGTTCTAGAAAGTATGCTTTCTCCAAATACTGTTGTGTTACAAGAAAAAGTGGTTTACAAGATCTACTGTAGTTACAAGATTGCTGTAGTTCAGACTTTTTTTCCCCCCTTAAGGTAAGCATGCTGTTTGTCATTTCCTCAATTAGAAGAATGTCACAAACACACATAAGTATCTGATGAGTACTAGTAGCAACATCAATCTACTTCTATGAAATATATTCTTTGCCCCTGATTGCCCCAGCTTTCCTTCATTTAATAATGATTTCCTTAATTTCAGTCATAAGGAGAAAAGTGTAAATCTAGATACTTGATATACATGATTTCCCTTCTCTTTAACTTTATGTTATTTACCCAGAGAAGGCTGACATTACTAAGACATACCATTACAGAAAAAAAAAGTATTAAAAAATAATAAGTTTTTGTTGCTTTTGATTGCTTCTTGGCAGAAAAACTATACTGAACATGACATACTTATTTGTTGTGAAAGTGGACTTAGATGTTTTGAATATTTCATTGTTAAATTTCTAAAATATCTGAAGTATCATTTGCTTGTCCAGCTTGCAGGCTAAATTATAGATATTTTTTGCATGTGGGTCAAAAAAAATGGGTCTCTGTTCTGAGGCTTGTCAGGGCAGTGAGAGCTGCAAAATCTGAGATTTTTGTGCTATAGTTTAAACTAGCAATAACACAACTCAGAAGCTTTTGCCACATCTTGCCATGAATCACTTTCATAAGTAATATATTTCTGTGACTTTTGTAGGAGACAAAATGTGAGTACAAAATCTGGGGATGTAATGCAGACTTTAAGTAAAGCATCTTAAAGATGTGAATGAAAGAAGGGCTACTGAGGAGGAAGTTTTCTGCTGACTAGTGTGAAATCATGTTCCAATTTGTAGAGAGCAACTGGAATTTTTAGAATTCAAATGCTCATTCCTGTTTGCTCTTGTGTTTTCTCTGAACAAATCCAAGTGACATTGATTTAGTGATCTGTGGAATGTGTTGTGCCATTGTATTTGTAACATCTTATGGAAGCAAGCATGGAATAATACTAGGCATGTGAACTGTTGGAAAAGTGGAGTGAAACTTTGCAGCAGGACAACAGGGAAGTTCTCATGGAGTTTTTGCAACCACGGTGAATGCTCATCCATCATGACTGTTAAGAGTCGTATCTCCTCAGCTGTGAAATACAAACTGATGAATAGAGTTTGCTGAAGCTACCAGCACTTGCAAATGTTGGACTGTTTTGGATGCTGACACTTCCTCTGTATAATATGTTCCTCTGTATAATGGCAGTCAGTAATCTAAAATGTATTATAGTCAAATTAGGTTGATTCCAATAATGTGACAGTTTTTGTTTCTGTTAGAGGCGCTTCTTTTCATTTTGAGTTTCTCTTTAGTTTTTTTACCCTATGGAAAGATATTTTATTTAAATGGAAGATTTCACAAAATCCTTATTGTTATCAAATCCTGTCTCCTCTTTAAAATGTTTGGTTTTCTTTATAAAGGTGTGGTTGTTTCACTGTTTTTTTTTTTAACTTCTTTATTGATCATTCTGCTGGATGATTAGATGGGAGAACACGTAATGGGTAACACCATGTTGTTCACAGTTTACTGTGATAATGCAGAATGATTGTGAAACCTGAAAGAAAACTATATCCCGTGTGATACAGTCTCCTAAGGGCAAATATGCTTTTCCCCCTATGTTTTGTCTGTAGCTGTTAGATAAGTATTGTCTGACCACGTTTAGTTCATTCTACTCCATTTTTCTACTTGCAGTTTGTGTAGTAGATTCTGTTCTCTTACATTTCCTTCAAAAATACTATATTGAAATGTAGAAACATGTTCTCATCCTGACTTAAAGTCTGAGCAGCTGAGCGCATTAAATAAAAGTCTCCTTTCACAGCAGCTATTTTGTGGGTATTATGCAAGATGTTCTGTGCTTTGATGTAACAACTTCTAAATAAAGTGAATTGCAACATGAATTTATAGCAAAACTTTGGGCACTTAGTCAGTAAAACACACTGGAGGTGGGGAAGAGAGCAAGCTGTTGTAAACTCCTATAAAGTACAGAAAACTTCTACTTTCCCTCCATTCTAACAAGTGTAAAACTATTGAGGTTAAGTAGGTGGGGCAACCGGAAGTAATTGCTAAGGGCAGTGGCATTTTTGTGGTTTAATAAAGGCAGAAGCTAATTATTCAGTTTTTATTTAAGTGAAATGATGCCAAAAAGGAGGTTCCTGCAGAGCAGCTGCAGTCCTTCAGTGTTACCCTAATTTACCACAGACACAACTGTCACAAACAGAACTTTTAAATTTGATATATAGCCACGAAAGTAAGGAGCCTTTTGTCTGGAATGCATGCAGAAGAACTCCTTTATACAAATCAACCGGCAGATGACGGACAATGATGAAAATTTGATTCTTTGAAGTCATAATGGTCATTGAAATGTGTGAAATTCTGGTATTGAAAAGAGAGCGGCTAGCAAGACTCTAAATCCTGGGTGGTTGCTGGAAGCTTGCTGGGAGGTTTTTCTGTGTTTTGACATCAACTTCCCATTGCTTGTTCCCTGTTTCCTTTATTAAAAAAAAAAAAAAAAGAGGGGGGGTGCTAAACTCTACATAGTTAATAGTGGTTATGTACAGTTTCTGTCTATGTGGTGAAAGAAATGCTATAGAAGAAACATGACACCTTTATGCGCACCTGACCCATCTATTCAAAAACACTTGTTTTCAGAGATACTTTCAATCATTTTGTCTCTTTCCTATTAATTAGAGAGTTCCATTTCTTTTCCTCTTTGGAATTTGTGCTATTAGTGGAGCACTTAAAAGAAGGAAATTCTCGTTTCCTTTAAAAGTCATCTTCATGCTGAATAGTGCTTTCATTGACACTGCCTCTGTGAATCAGTTTTTCTCTGTGCTGTGTAGCACGCTTACCATTTCTTATTACCCTTCCCAGATCGGTTTTAGCAGGCTTTCCACCATGACAAATTTCTTAAATAGTGGAAGTTACAATAAACACAAACCCACCTATATTTGTAAGCAATTTTATGTGATTTCTGCTGTTTTAAAAAAAATAGTGTTTTGTCTCTTTCAGCTTATTCCAAGAAGAGACAAAATGCCTCAAAACGAGTATTTACATTTTCTTGAATTACAAAAAAAAAATGGATTTCCTATTGAAATAAAGCCCACTTTATATATACATTTATATATATTACGAAAAACAGAATGTGAGAATGCTCCTTTTATGTTAGCCTCTTCTAAAAATGTGAATCAGGTTTATTAATTTTTAGTAAAGCAAAATACAATTCTAATCTCACGTCTTTTATATTGTCATCTAGTATATTTAAGATTTTGAATGCTGAACACCTCACTAGTATCTTAATATGCTAATATAGCAAAATTCATTAAGGAACAGTTAAAGAAAAAAGATAGTAATGTGCAAAACAGCTGTCAGAAATATCTTTGTTTTGGAAAGTTGGTTCACAGGTAGTTTCAATGAGAACTTGAACTCAGAACAAAGCACTGAAGACCCAGTAAAGGGTTCAACACAGTGCAGCATAGTTCTTTTCAAGTATTATATTGTTTTAATGGCATCTTGGAGCGGGAGCTTTAGCCCATTGAAATGTCGCTTAAAGGACAGGTTCTTCTGTCACTAGCTGGAGCTGTGTGGATGAAATGATCACAATAGAGTGTTGTAATGCATTTTAAAAGTGTGAGAAATCAGTTTGTCTAGACTAAGAGTACGCCTACAGGGAATAGGAATTTTAGAGCTTCTGTGCTCTTTAGGTGTCAAGTATGTGATAGATGCCAAGCCTTTTTATTCCATATCTTTGGCAACAGCTCAGCTATGCTACAGTACCTTACATATCTACAGCAAGCAAAACCAGTGATTTTGTGTCAGGACAACTTGGGCTTCAGCAACCAGAAATTCATTGTCCTAACAACTGTCTGTTCAATTGCCAGCTTTTAAAAAGGGGAAGATATCAATAAATGATTGCTAGATTCCCAGAAGGCATGGAAATTCTGGTTATAATGAATCTAAGTATGGAGAGCTAGCAACACCACATAGATATTTTAGTTTTGGGAAGCAAGCAGGTTTTAATTTTCATTTTGAAAAGATTTTTATGGGACAAATCCTGTATTATTAGTGAAATAACCTTGATTTGGAGCCAACTGAATGCCTGAAAAAACATGGCTTGAAGGGTTTGTCTGGGATTTTGGTTTTAGTTTCATCCAGATGAACAAGTCTAGGCATTTCTTTGCTATGGTTACCTCATAAATATAGCATTTGCTGGTTTTAACCCTCTGTTTAGATTGTGTTCTGTATTCACTAATATGTAGTACTTTTATGATACTCTGGCGTGAAGGCTTCAAAAGAGGAGACTGTGTATGTCCGTAATGTTATTTAACAGAGTATCTTATTTTAGTAGTTTCGATCATTCTGGAAGAATTCAAAAACTACTAAATATCAGGCATAAAGAAATTTATAATGGACTTTCAAGTTGCTGAGAATTATAATAGCTAAGAAAAAATAATTTTGAGGTATATTGAAGTTTGAGTATCTGAAAGTATTTGATAACAACCCCAGAATTTTTGCGTGTTACAGATTCTTTGAGAGGGGGAAAAAGAAATGTTTTGTCAATAGTTTTACATTTTCTCAATAGTCACATTTGTTAAATACAGAAATAAAAGCTAATATGTTAGTTTATTCCTATATATAGGCAAACTGAATCATTGTATCCCCACCAAACTTTACTGCAGGTAAAAACCCCTTTTTGTTAAACAAAGCGCTTTGCCAATTCAAATCAGAAAACTTTAAACAATTTCCTTTTAAACCTGTGGCTTAAGTTTAAGCAATGAGAAGTACCAGTCTAGTAGAAGGTATTCTACATATGTGTTGCAACATTCCTGGGGCTGGTAGTGCTTCTCTTTCCTATCACTGCTCGAGTTGGATTAACAGTAAGAATGACTTGGTTCTAATGAAAGTATTTATAAAGGAATTAGTAAGATATTTCAACAGTTTCTTGTGGTAGAAATGTCAGAAGCTGGAAAACCTGTATGTATGCTTGTTTGTTGCCCCTACAGTTCCAATTGCAAATACAAGTCATATGCTTTGAACTTGCTCCCTTTTGTAACTGTGAGGGACTGATCTCCCAAAATTTATTTTCTGACGTAAAATGGAAAATGAGAGCTGCCACATTTCAAAAGATGGTCTTGTGATTGCATCAAGAAGTTTTTTAAGGTTGACACAAACCAAAATCCCATAAAGTTAATAGGTACAGTTATGTAAAGTCACAGTGTTTTATTTGAATTTGTGTGCTTTTCATTCATTTTCAAGGCATGGCAGTACTGCCAAGATGAGTTCAATATGCCCAAAGTTGTGATGCACTTTTCTGGGAGGGAGACCGAGGAGCTCCCACTGGCCTTTTAAGTATGTAAGGAAAAGGAGCAGTTTAGCTTCCTTAGAGATGGATTTGATGTTTGATTTCACTCTTTACTAGTGTGAACTGACAGGTTAATTTTATGTAATTACTGTTTAGTTTTTAGCGAGAATGTTCACTTTAATTATATCAGATGCTGCTGAGGGTAATTTTTCGCAGCAATTCAAGTGAGGCTTTTCCCTGTCTTATTCTTTGTTAAAGTCAGTTAATATTTTTAGACTGGTTTTGTGATGGTTTAATTTTTATCTTTGTTAGGTTTATTTCTGGAGGCCCTCAACAAGGCTCATGCCTCTCTAATGGAGGGGGGCATCCTGCTGCTGCCTATATACAATGTTGCAAGTATTTTTTTTTCTTTGGAGGTTGGAATCTCCTGAATCCTTTTGTCCTTCACAAAAATACTGAAGAATATTATCAGTATCAAATGTTCCTCTGTTGATCATGAACATCAGCAGAAGAACTGACTCTCAAAAGCTGATAGTCATAGCCTGAAACATGAAGAGGGGCTCAATTTTCTGTAATAACAGCTGTCTAAATAAGAGACCTGAATTCTAGTACCTGCTCTGCAGTCTCAATCAATAGACTATTGTGTAAAAGATACTGCTGTCTGTCTCTTCCTTCATGCTAAGCACAACTTCTTAAGTCAGCATGGATGTTGGTATTTCTTAATTATATACAGAGTTAAAGCCCAAGGGAAAGCACTTATATTTGACTGACTATTATTTTGGTGAATAATCCTGTTCGTATGAAGTTTAGGCTCCTGATGGTAATGTAAAATTTTGGAATTTGTTGACGTTTCAGTCTGTGCTCTAGTATTTGCTTTAAGGAATAAATAAGAGTTTGCGCATACCTGCATTTGCTTCAGCTGGTGCAAGTTGAAGCAGACCTGACCTTGCAGCTCTGGACAGGGAAAGATGGGGGGAAATGTCCTGTCCCTCGTCTGACACTACGTGTTTTGTAGCTGGGAGATGAGCAGGTTCAGGTAACTTATCCATGCAAAGTCTAATTCAGCCAGGGGAAGTAGGATGATAGCAGCCTCAAATGTCTGTTGTCTTCACTTTTATTTAACTGAACTGATAATGTACTTCTCTGAAAAATTTTTCTGGTTTTGTAAGTTTATGTAAAAGGCATAAGGAATACTATTTTACAAACCTCTTATGTAAATGGTTTTTTAACAAGTCCCATTATGTTTTCCTTAGGATATCACTGCTTTAACTGGTGTTCCAGATGAGCACATCAAAACCAGAAAAGTTCACATTTTTGTTCCAGCACGTAATGCAATGCAGTCAGGACTTAACAATACAAAGAAATGGAAGATGGAATTTGATAACAGGGAGCGCTGGGAGAACCCTTTAATGGGCTGGGCATCTACGTGAGTACTTACTGAATTTGAGAATACTTCTGTATTCAGCTCTTACTTGTCATGTAAATTTGAAATCTTCTTTCTACCTGTAGATCTAAATATGTTTTTACAGTACTTACAGTAAGTGATTGAGTTTGTTTGTTGTAAAATTAATGATCTGTTAGGTTTAAAAGCAGATTTTACCTCACAGCATCATCTGGAAGAGTTTAAAAAAGGTGTTAACAACCAGAAATTGCAACATTTGTGGTGATGTTGCTGTGTGGCATCAGCAGGGCCAGAAGGTTGTTAGTTACCTAAAGCAATAAATCATTCTCAGCATCTTTTGAATGTAAACAACAAAACTTAACTTCTGGATTTCTTTTTTTTACAAAGTTTTATAAATACCCTGAAGATCTAAAATGAGGAGTCGGAAATAATAAAAAAAAAAATCCCAAATTCAGCAGTTTAAAATACTACTGTTTAAATAAATAAACTGTATAATAAATAAATAAACTTTGTTTAAGTATTGCTAATATTAATATTAAAAGCTATTAAGTACACAAAAAGTCCAGGAAAGTACTACTTTTAGCGAAGTGTGCTGTAATTTGGAGATGTAAGTATGACTTGGATGCTTCTAATTTTTAATTCTTTTTTCCTTATATAAATACACTACCTACATTTCACAGTGTGGTTAGAATTCCTGTAATCTGTGAGGACTATGCCAGCAATTCCTCTGACAATATTGTAATTTTGATCTTAAGCTTTTTTGAGGCATATTCGGAATAGGTACTTATTATACGTAAATCAAGATCAACCACTAGAGATTGTTTTTCAAACTTCAGAAGGGATACAGTGTGTATTGAAAAAACCTGACTGCGATCATATTAGCACTTATGATCTCAGAATGTGAAGTTCTGTGAAAAACTTTAACACCTTAAATGTGAAATAACTTGAAAATCCATTTTTTGGAGATTTTTTTAACATTCTATCCAGTTGCTGAATTTTGGTTTTTTTATATGTAAAACAAATGTATCCATGAACATTAGATCAAAATAAGTGTAAAATCAAGTCTTCGCATTATGTTGATTTCTCATAAAAATTTGAGGAGGCTCTACATGCCTTTTTATTTTGGAGTAGGGAAAGGAATTTCCCATGTGTAGGCAAGCTCCAGGTAGATAAAAGCAAGTGCTCCATTGAAAATTGACATCAGTAGGTTAAAGGTTTTGTAAATTAGTTTGTATTCATTCATTTTTTTAGGCAAAACACTGTTAGTGGACACTCCAGTGTTATTGTTCAGCACTCAGAAATACCTAAGAACAGTTTTTTCTTCTGCGAATAGCAATACTTGGACACTTTTCCATTTACTTTTGAATAGTGTAATGGGATTAGTGGATTAGAACCCTTTAGGGTCTAGAGATTAAAGCCTTTTTTCCTCTAAACACTATACTTATTTACCTGTCTTGTTGGGGTTTTTGCTGTATTTCTTGTTTCTCGTATACTACGGATTTTCTCAGTGAAAATTGCCCAGTTTTAGATCTATGCATGGACCCATGACATTTTTCCTTAATTAGGAGATTTTGTCACAGGAATGCCTAGTTCTTGAGTACACAATATAAAAACGTAAACAAAGAAACATGGGAAGTGCATGGTATCCATTGTACAAGATCTCATGAGAGAACGTTGGGAAATATGGGATTCCGGTTTTTAGTTCCTGATAGAACAACTGGGGGCAGGCATAGGAAATCCTGAAGCACTGACGCTGCTGACACTATTGGGACATCGTGCCAGACATCCTGAACTCCAGTTTGCTTATATGGATAGAAGTAATCAGAATGTATTTAGATGGAATGAAAGATGATTTTGCATGAAAAGAGAACAAATAACTTCTGAAGAGTTCTAATTTCCAGGACAGCCTCTGTTCTGGAAAAATTTGCCAAATTTGCAGAACTAGCAGTGGTCTCTTGCTGCACTTCAAACTTAAAATGTCTTTGTTCCCACTTAGTAGTTTTGAGAAGATTTTTCCAAATCCAGTCATGGAGGAGAATAATGATTAGCAAAAGTTGTCACAATCTTGCAGTTTACTTGGACCACTTGATTCTCCACTGGTCGTGTCATGAACAAATTCTTAGTTCCTGGTTTTCCTTACTACCTTTATAAGAGAAATCTTTAAATGTCTTTAAGAGACTATCACGATGGCTTGCAAAAGTGTAATTTCTGCCTTTATCACATTTTGTTTGTTTGTTACGGAGTTTTGAGCGGAGGTTGGAGGTTTTTTGTTTGTTTGGGGTTTTTGGTGGGTTTTTTTGGTGTTTAGGGGTTTGGGTTTTTTTATTATTACTGGAGAATATATTGGATATATAGTAAACTCCATTTTTCCATGTGAACATCAGATAAAATTACACTGTTGTCTTTGCTGCAAGCAAGATTCCCCCTTCTTCCCCTCCCACTCCGCCAGTCACAGGTTTTGTCCTTTATTGTAGAAAGTTCAGTGTATCTTTTGTTGCTTTTTTTCTTCATTTATCCTTCTAGTTTCAAAGAGAGAACAGTTGAGAGGCAGGTCCTGCAATAGTTTGTTGCAATTTGGTCTTGTTGTCCCAGTTGTCTCCCAGGCTCATAGGCGGTGTTGTCTCAGGGAAGCTTTATCTAATCTTTGGGTTTCTACAACTAGTATTTCATTTTCTCGTTTCTTTAAAAGTTAGAACCCCCTTTTTTCCCCATCCTTTGTCATTGTTTTTAAATTGAGCTTTCATAGCCACAAAAAAAGGCATTTTAGTGTTTTAAGTGAGATTTTAATTTGTTTCAAAAAGCTGTTTGATTCCTTTTAAAAGTGCAGATGAAGAATAGTTGCTCCTCTAAAACTAACCACTGTGTATTTAGTTAGCTAGCAGTTTACATTTTGTAGCTTCATTTTTGGTGATGACCTGTGATCTGCTTGCTGTACTGAAATAATTTGTGGAGGTCATATGAACTCAGCCAAAGCAGGATCTTAGTACTTTTTTATGTACTTTTCAGTCTCTCATTAGTTCCTGCTCTACTCACTACAGTATTTTGCTCTTTTCTCTTAGAGATTATTCTTCTCCTAGCTGCTCTAGAGACTCTGGGTCTCTTTGAAATGTTCAGAATTACCTTAAGCCTCCTAATCTTCACAAAGAGCTTTAAAATTAAAAAGATTGTGTCAGAGCACTTATTATAACCACAGAAAGTCATTAGATATGTTTGTCTAACAAAAAACCCAATGAATTTTTGCAGGTAGTTGTGAGGGAAGTTTAACAGACTAAAGGAGTGAAACAATACTCCGCAGAAAGTAAGTGCTTTAATATAATTAAAAATAAAGGTATTTTGAATAGTTTGTGAGGTGGTGTACTACAGAGAGCTGTGCAATACAGCATTTGTCTGGCATTTGAGGTACAGATACAATTATTTTCTATTTCAAATATGCCTAAAATTTGTCATCTGATTTCTTTCAGAGCTGATCCTTTATCCAACATGGTCCTTACTTTTGCTACTAAAGAAGATGCCATTGCCTTTGCTGAAAAAAATGGTACGTATATGTATGGGTATGAAGGATTCATCCTTCTGTAGGCAATCTTGATCTCCAGGTACTGACAACAGAAAAAGTACAGGATAAAGTACCTTAATCTTCTATTCCACAGGATTTGTAGACCACTAGTTCTGCATGAGGAGGAGGAAAACGGGAATGGGGCATATTTCCAAGGGTGAAGGCGTTCCACTTTCTGGAAAGGTGTTCCAGCCTCTTAGGGAATCTGTCAGAACCCTTGTGAATGTTTGATAATCAGAAAAACTAAAATTAAATGACTACCAACTAAGCATGTTGGGCTTCAGTTTTGGCTGAGTTGCAGTGTAGGTTTAACGTAGGAGGAACACATCAGGACTATGCTGCTCCTCACAGAACTATGTAAAGGTAAACCATATGACTGAGAGGATTGTCCAGATGCGCGTTGGTATCCTGTCACTTTCCTGGGGAGCCTGTTCCAGTGACCAGCCACTATTTCAGTGAATCATCTTTTCCTGATATTGAGTCTGAGTTTCCCCAGATGCAGCTTCATTCTGTTCTTCATGTTCTGTTGCTGGTCACCAGGGAAAGATTAGGACACCCCCTCTGCTGCTCCCCATTAGGAAGTTGTAGATTGAAGATGTTTTGCCTAAGTCTTCCTAGCACTATAGTCTAAACACTTGCACTTGATCATTGTTCATATTAGAGAAAACGAGAGTAGAAAAGCCAGTACTGTTGCTTAATATTTTTTAAGCTAATGATGTATCAGAACGAATGTATCTGTAAACTTATTTAGTTATTTAGGCTTGTATTTTCTCACAAAATGATAGTGCCACAAGCAATATCCACAATCTCAGCCTTTTGAATATTCAGCAGTCCATTTTTATACTGACATGAGTTTTATGCTGCTCTTTTTCTCCCTTTTTTATTCCCTTTTTTTTTTTTTCGGGGGAGTTGGTTTGTTTGGTTTTTTGGTTTTAAATCAGTTCTATTTGCCTTAAAGAGTTAGTCTTGGTGCTTAGTGCTTATGGGTATGAAGAAGGTTAATTACACTGAGTCAAAGCCAGGAATAGTGCACATGAAGGGTAAGCTTCTTTAGAAGTCTTCCCCATGGTCTCCAGCTTTCAACTGTGTTTAGTCTGGGGTAAATAGTAAAGTTTCTGGGTCAGATGAAATTATACAGAGTTTTTAGATGGCTGGTGTACACCTCAAAAACGTGGTAAGTCCATTAATGTATACATCTAAGAATCTAGGACATTTAATGTGCAATTTATCTGCATTGCACATTACCTTACCCTTATACCCCTTAAGGGTAAAGGCTAGTGTTTAATCTGTCAGTTCCTCTTTGAATGGATTTTGGGGTGGGGGACTTAATAGTCTTAATTTTATTGAAAAATAAATTGTATTCACCAAGAAATTAAATATGATTGTCATATTTGCATTGGATAGACAAATTACAGTGCAATTTTGTTAGTATTTGGCATTGTTTTATTAACAAATATGAATTTTGGGAGAATTTGGTATTGCTTCATTTATCCTTCTGTATTGTTCATGTTATTTCTTGAGCAATTCAGCCTGTAAGAGAAAAATAATATAATGAGCTGCTTATGCCATCTCTTTGTAGGTGTTACATTTTGTCCTTTCAAAATGCAGATTGTAAAATACATGTGTGCAGTATAGAAAGTTTATGCCTTCACTGAGTTAGAAGTAACTCCATTGGGTATGAAATCTACAAAAAAATTCTACCAACTGTACCAAGGTTGTGACTTGATTTTAATATTAAGAGTTCAATATTCGCTTATCTTGCACTCTTAATTTTACCATAATTGAAATGGATTTTTCTGTAGATACTGGCTTAAGATACTTTCATAAGAACCCTAAGTTTAATTTCTGGGAATTCAAGATATTGCAGGTGCTCTCAATACATTGGTAAACTTAAAAGTTCCTTCTCACCTAAGAACTTCAGGAGCATAAGGCAAGCTATCTTTCTGTCTGCTCCATCTGACACATTTTCTGATGTTGAAATAACATCACTGGTTACAGTAACAGAGAGAGATCACTGTCCAAAAATTACAGCTGAGGATGGTCTAAGGTCAAGGCAAGGAGGTGACACTTTTAACTGGATGAAATTAAAAGTTTTGCCTGTTGACCTAAATTCTTTTTTGTCCTGACATCACTGAGGCAGTGGTTTAAAAACATACAACTTCAGTAACAAGGTTGAAGAGTTTTTCTACTCCGCAGTAACCTTTAGTCAAGTGGTGAGGGTGTTCTTCCGGAGACTATGAAATCTGCTTTCTGTCTACTTGGCTTGTGTGACAGGGTTCTGGGCAAGAATAGCTTCCCCCACCATTGTGGAATTTTTGTAAAAGTGACCTCTGCACTCGGTTATGAGCAACTCAAGGTGCCTGACTGAAGGGATCTGTTCCAAAGTGTGAAACCTAATCACATATGGTGGCCCCTTGGAATCATTAGTTAGATGTAACTACCCTTACGCATTTTGGATAACTGTGTCAGTCTAAGTTGTTGTGCTGGCAGTTGTGAATCTCTTCTGGAGGCACTTGGCCCCTCTCCATCTAGTGTATAAAAAGATGAAGCAATACCTTGGGGCTGTAGATTCCATTCCAGCAGCCAAGTGCCTCAGTGTTAGGTGTTATAATGCTGAATGTTGCAATACTGAAGTCTGTCTCTGGATCTAGTTCTGGCTGTTTACTCAAGCTTATATTTTTAATGAGAACAGGAGACAAAAGCCAGTGTTCTCACAGATGGAAAGAATATGTTTTTAAAGTCTGTCTTCAGTATTTCTTACGGAGAATAGTTAAGTTGAAAATTAACACTGATTGAGACTAATAAACAGGAAGAAAATGTTTGTATAACATTTGTGAATACATAAAATAGAGACAGTGACATGACAACTTGTGTATCTTACAGAACATTTTGATGTTTAGGTGTATCTTGAGTGTTTTCTGTGATCACCTTACATAGAAGAATTCAGATATATGTTAAACATTTTAGGACTTAAGGTTTCGGGTTTAAAACTAAGGAAGAAAAGTACTATATTATGAGTATCACTTAAAACTGCATATTTAACCACTTCTGTCTTCAGCTCAAGTATCTCTACTTTGAGTGAAATATTGCAGCTAAAGAGACCAAACTTTGGAATACTGAGTGCTGCCCTGGCAACTTTCCAGGCACCTGGAGGCTGCAACCAATTTGCATTTTGATTTACATAAACACTAATGTCTCCACCTCCTCTTTTCTGACATTTTTAAACATTTCTCTTTCTTAACTATCACATAATTTACTTGTCTTCTATCACTTCATTCCCTTTTCTTTTATTCCTAATTTTTAATGTTCTTACAAAAATGTTAAGTATTAAACTCCTTTCTAATGTTCAAGTTTTTTCTTTGCTCTCCATTTTTTTTTTGGTCTTCCTACCCTTCTTTTTTTTTCTGACTTTCCAAGATCTCCGTTCTCTCCCAGCCTTTGAGGTTGATCTTGTGCATGTTACTTTTTGTCCGTTTTCTTATCTGTTTCATTTCCTGTGCCAGCATACACACACCTTATTGCTTCTGTAATGCTGTAGAGTTGTGGAGCCATGAACTTGCAGGACAGTCTGTGTTCCCTGTTGAGTTTTTCACTGATGACTGTCAAGTTTTTTGCATTTCACTGTAGTATGGTGAAGTCTTATCAACTGAGAGAGTAGGGATTTGCCACATTTATGACATTTCAGTATTCTCTCCTGCCAAGTAGAAAGGAATAGATGTCTATGTGGAGAAAAAGATATTAAAGTTAAAAGCTTTAAGTCACATTTGCTCTGTATTGTATGCTGAGAATATTTATAATTCTCTTGTTTCTTGTCTCCTCCTGCCATTGCCTCTGTAACATCCAGGCTGGAGTTATGATGTTGAAGAGAAGAAGATTCCAAAACCTAAATCCAAGTCTTATGGTGCAAACTTTTCTTGGAACAAAAGAACAAGAGTGTCTACCAAATAGGTTGGCATTGGCTGTGCGACTGTGAATAAAGTCAGCTGTGCTATATTAATAGTCCATGTATAATACATCTCTTAATCTCCTAATAAATTTGACCTTTAAACTACAGATGCATCTTGTGATGTCTATTTAAAATGTTTTTGATGTCTCCAATTGAACCTGTTACAAACTTCCCTATAAATAGAGGAGATTTGGAGTGTTCATACTTCTGAAAAATTGCTGTACTAGGAATCTGTCAAAAGAAATGCTTGAAATCAGCTGCAACATTAGAGATGATGGTTTATCTTTGACAATAGTTTTATATCCACTATTCTGTTTAAACTTCTGAAGTTTAACTTCTGAAGTTCAATAAGCTTTTTTAATACGTTTTTTCAAGAGAAGTGGAGTTTTTTTCTCTCTGTACGTGACAGTTTTGTCAGTTGAAGAACAAAAGATGGGTATAGAAGATGGATAATTCTTTATAAATATATACGATATAATCTCCTTTCTGCTCAAACTAATACTGTCAACATTCCAGAATCATTCATGGCTAGAATAGAAGACGCAGGACTTTGGTTTCAATGTGGGGGAGGTTTAGTCCAAAAGATTGAGATTGCAGTTGTTTCTCTGTGATGTTCTTGAAAAGTGAAACTAAGCCAGTTAAACATGCACAGATGAAGTCAGAAGTCAGAATAGTACAGGGTGCCTCACACAGTATCAGCATATACTAATTACATAATTATAGTTATGGTTTTTTTATTGCTAGTTACATGTTTATCTGCATTGAGGTTTCCTGTTGCTTAACAGAAGATATGGTGATAGCATCTCAACCTTAACATCGAGTATATATTCTAAACTCAGTGTGTCTACATGACATTAAATTATTAATTTTTGAAAAGTGCAGTGTTACATTTGGAATTACTGGTTACATATCTGTGGCTGTTGCTTTATTCACTTAGCAAATTACTGCTGTTGACCCATGTTGTAAACTGGGGGAGGGAACACCTTTTTCCTTATGCAGCTGAGAGTTTTATCGCAACTGTCACCAAAGATGCAGTTGAGACAGGCCTTTCCACGCAGGCTGAATAACAGTGTAAGTGCTGTGCACTGAATTGTGGTGAAAAGAAGGCATAGAATTATGTTGTGTTGCCCAGATTTTATTATATATAATGTTCTTGTTTTATTTTCAACCAGCTACCTTATATGCTGGCTAACATTCATTTAAAGCATTGGTTTCAAAGTAAGAAGGTTTGCTATGTGTTTTGGGGGGGTTTTTTAGATGTATAAGTTCATTATGATTCTGTATTGTGCATGCCACCTTGAAGTCTTTCAGTTGTGTTTGAGCCCAGACCTTCTTTTCCTTTGATAATTTTCCTAGGACTTGAACTTTTTTGATCCCGTTAGATGGTTTCTTAAGGATGACCATGATGACAGTGAAATAGGGTTGATTATTGTCACTGCAGTCTTCAAACCCTGGAAGTTCTGCGGAGTACAAGAGCTTGGAGAGGATCAGTGCCAGCAGGAATATATTTTAGAGATGAAAAAATGTAAAAACTTAAACTTCCTTATCCTTCCAGTAATGTACCAGATTATTACAACTGTATTACAGCTGTATTACAAGACAATCTGACCATCTTTAGTTAAGTACCTTCAGTAGTGGATGTTTTATAGGTGAACTCCAGCTTCTGTCTACTCTGCAATGTGTTGTGACAGGTAAAATTGCTCCTGAATTTCGAATGTGTCAAAACAAAAGGCACAGCAGATAAACTACCATAATTGGTCATTTACAATGAGTGAGGTTAGAAATTCATCTTGGTAGGAGATGAAGTTGTGCCGTTTGAAAGTAATCCAGGCTTTTGTGGAAGAAATATTTGAAACCTTTACCAAAATCATTACTGCATTAAGAAAAAGTGAAAAGCTCCTAAGAAAATAGAGCTGGTTCTTTACCTGGTGAGATTTGCTTGTACCTCAGGTTTCTTTCCACCTTACATGGCAATAACAACCAAAAGAGTATTAAAGTTGCATGCCAGCATGTAGAATAATGTACCAGAGATGTGACATTTACATTCCTGATTTGAGCTGTGTAGAATTGAGATGTTTTCTTTACAATCTTGTAGTTTCGATTGCTGTGGAAAGGCCTGTGCAAAAATTGGCTGATGTGAAGTAGTTTATGCTTGAACTTCTGTGGATATACTGTGTGAAGTACTGGAGGCAGAACTCCACTGCTAGTCACAGTCCCTCCCCAGTTCTGGCAAATTAATCCACAGAATCGCTAGTTTTTGAAGATGGCTTATTATCTGTTGGTGCTGTCTCAGCCAGCTACATGTCATAATTGAATTATTTCTGTCAAGGCTTTGTGCAGTTTCCTTCTTTTAAGAAAGAAGCAGCAGCATAATATTTTTCCTCCCATATGTACTACTTCTACTTCCATTAACTCTGCAAGGTATGTGGCATATACTTTTTTTTTTACAGTGTCTCTTGTCCACTTAAAATTTTCATACATGAGTTTTGAAAGGTTGACCACTCCCTGTATTGTCATGTCTGTGTAAAACCAAGAACATTTTGGTGAAATTTTAACTTGCTAATCGACTACTTGCTAATCTTTATTTTACCCAGCATTTACATTTCCACCTTCTTGACACTTTTGCTCCAAGTTCCTTGGAATGAATTCTGTTCTGTTAAATGTATACCTGTTTACATGAATTCAGTGATGCGCCACAGCAAAACAAAACCAGAACCAACCCTGTTTTACTGTATTCTGAAAGCTCAGAGTTATCCTAATCTTTATGGCATGACAGTGGATGTAAAATACTGAGGCTTCATATCCACACTGGTTGTGAAGGAAGATAGAAGGGTCCCTCTCATGAACACATCCTGCACAGAAAATGTGAATTAACACCTTTTTGGACAAGTTGATTAGAATAAATACAAAAGTCAAACACTAGTCATGTGAGAGTCCTTAAGGAATTAAAATTTGAAACTGTGTAACTTATTTGAAATACAAGCATTTTGCTTAAACCCCTCTCATCTGAATAAGAGGACAGATTTTTGTTTTTTGGTTTAGGGGTTTTCTGTCATTCCTCCCCACCCCTCCAAGATCTCTATAAATAGTGCTGTGAGCAGATAAGATATAAAAATGATGTATCAATTTGACTGTTTTAGATGGTACTTATTTTCATATTCTTCATAGGAGTTGGTGATTATGGGGACAGGGAGATTCAAGTAGTCCTTTTGGATTTACAGAGGGTTTTCAAAAAGACCTCTCATGAAGTTACATAGAAAGGTAACAGCAGACCTAAAGACCTGGATATCTTTAGATTGAGGAGCAAATCTGTAGTATGGAGGAGAGAGAACTGAGGATTGGCCTCAAAAATTGTAGCTAATCCAGAGAATTGTGTGGAATTGTTCAGTTTTTTCAATAGGCAAATCAACAGACTCGTGAGAATGCAGCTTGAAAACCAATCAGTATATTTTCATACAACAGATTTTGAAATTCATTCACAAATTTTTGACTACCAAAACAAACTTTGCACTAGCTCAAATTCAACACAAAAAATGTACGCAGTTGAAGCTTGCATTAAATATAAAATAGTATTCTGTTTAGAAAAATCCCTGAGCTAAAGGTCGCTGACAGCTGGGAAAGGGTATCCTTGGAGTATCCCTGAGTTTATGTTGTTTCTCTGGCAGTCTCTATCAGCCGCTGCCAAGGCTGGGTTTGTTCAGGTGGATATCCTCATCTGGTGCAGAATGGCTGATCTTTGTACTATATGCCAGTATGGCATTCCAACCTTGCATGCTATTGTGTTTTTTCAGTGTTTTCTGAAAATTAAATACCTTGTTTATAGTGAAGAAATGATCACAAACAATTTCCACCTTGAAGGTGAAGGAGATTTACTACTGACCATCATTATCATAAATGATCATTAGGTTTTTTAAAACAGGTTATCATACTCTGATTCTTACATGTGACTAAATTCCACAGATTCAAAATTATTATCGAAGACTTCAGAAATATTTTAATGAAGATAAGTGTACAGCTTACCTCTGAAAACATCCTGGTAAAACAATGGCTTGACTAGATAAATAAATACAGTTTTTCTTAATAAGTCACTAAGAAGAAGTGAAAAAACTGTTTATTCTGGTATTGTGCCTATAAATACTGGAAGATATTTTAAATTTCTCTGTTATTAGGTAGAGATGATGAGAAAATTCTTATCATGTCTATCAAGTAAAGCAGTTGTCTTTTGGCATGCCTTGGTTGTCTGTTACAGGAATATGTATGCAAAGTTGTAGTCAGTCTGCTGAGATGATTTCTCTAATTGAATGCAAGCTTGTCATTGCTGCTTTCTTCCTTAAACAGCTAAGGGAAGTAAAATATCAAACTGAGAAGTACTGTAAATTTAAAACTAGGACACCCTGCTTATTGCAAAGAGTCCCTAATAAATTCTGTGCTTATTACAGCACTTTTTTGGTCACTTCTTTGATTCTTCACTGTTTTTGTTTACATGCGATCCACTGTTGTTGCCAGATAGGTGTTTTGTCAAAATTACAAGCTACTTATAAATGAAATCTATTTTTTTGCTTTCTTACATTTTCCCCACCTGACCATTTCTATTGCTTCACATGGAATATCTGCACAATGCTTGAGAAAATATTTTTGAGTAACACACAACTGGGAAAATGCTGCAGTTACAGTGTCCTTTACATTGCACACTATCTTATTCATTACTCTGTTGCATGGGTAGTCCAGGTTTTAGCTTTCTGGTGGTGCGTTTTGCTCTCTTTCTGGCAAGATAGATTTCCAGTTTATTATTATGGTACTGATAGCAAATTCCTTTACCAGTCAACACCCTAATGTATAGCCTTCAGATATATAAAGTATCCTGTTACTGGAACAGACATAAAATCTCATTTATAACAAACAAAGGAGCTTCACAGAGACATTGTGAAATAAAGTACTAAGTAAGTTATTTTTAATTTCCACTTTTAGGATTCTTACTTTGTAACTGCTCTTTTACAGTTATGCATAAAACAGAACTTTGGAGCAAAATGTACATTTGCCTCAACAGAGAGTACAGAATCACAACAGTGAGCATGTAGTAAATAGATTTGACAGGCTACACTTGTGAAGGTGTAATAACTATGTAATTAAAATTATTTAAACAAAATTAAATAACTAGGCTATGAAAAAAGCAAAGCCTACTACTGTGAATATAATCAAACTTTTAAAAAAGCCAGTACATTTGAGACAACTTTTCTGCAGCCCATCACTGTAACTTGAAGTGAAACTGCAAATGGCAGCATCTTACACTATCTGTTTTAAAATGAGGTGATGTGAGAATTACCCATTGTCCACAATAGGATATCCACACTTACACTGGGTTCCTGTAGTAGCTGGTTGATTTTGATTAATTTAACTGGTATAGAAATCTGAAGAGGTGAGGTGCATGGAACTTCAGAAATAGCTTTTTGTCTATGGCCATGGGAGTGATGTGAACGAGTGCTAGAAGTGAATATCTCAGAACCTAAACAAGTTACTGGAGGAAGGAATATCTTGAGGGTTATTACATAACAGCCACCTTCAGCATAGAATTCCCTAAAGCACAAATGTCTGAAGGCTGTCAGAATAAGCAAAGGAACACAACTCAGCAGGCACCCCTACAAAGCTAGACAGCTGTCTGCTTGCTCCTCTTCAGAAATAGGACCTGAGCTAGACAGAGCCACCATAACCACCTTATGTTCTTACAACCTCTTACATGTCTGTGAACAGAGACCAGTTAAACAACTGCTATCACTGTAAGCACCTGAGGTTCAATCATCAGTACCACTCTTCATGTCTGAGAGGTAATTAATTTCTGATGAATTAAGTATCATCCGAGTGATGATGAAACTGTTGGGTTTATATCTCTGTATCTGAAGCTCCTTGGTTTGCACAGCTTAAGATTGAATTACATACATATTTTTATTTTGCTGCATTATCTCAAGTTCCTTCAGGTTTTTATCCTGCCTGCTTTGGAAATGATGGCTGAAGCATCCACAAAGAATTGTTAGGAAGTTATTTTTAACCTTTTTTTCCACCTCCAGACTAGTAGTTTGGTTCAGTATCAAAGTCCTACCTGTGTCCCAAGATTCTATATGCATTCTGAAGGAGGCATAGGTGCTACCAGTGAGTGCAACAGAGGAGTGGAGAGAGATAGGTATACTTAGTTCTCTTGATGTGACCTCAAAAATAGCACCCTCATTTCACATCAATGCCTCTCTTTGCATTAAGAAGCACAGGAGAGAGAAATGGCAGACCTTATGTTTGAAATTAAGCCCTTATTTTCCCAAAGAGATACCTGGAAGATAATACAGGAATTTCATTTCAGGAAGGACAGATGACTTAGTTTACTCCCTGAAATATTTTGAAAGAAAGAGCTGAGATCATTTAGATTCCTGCCTGCCTGCTTTATACACAGGGGAAAGTGGGTTATGAGGAAAAGCAGGAAGCAAATGCATTTACCACTTCTTTTGCTGATTTTTACATGTTAGAACAGGGTAGAAAATAATAAGCACCTGGCTCCACCACCCACCAATCACAGAATGCACGTTAGGAAATTGTCTCAATACCAGGTTTCACTTCTTGCCTCCTTTTCCCACACTACGTGATGGCTTATCTTCAAAGCATTCCCATTTCACTATCTTCAGACAATTCTGTTTTGCAGGTGGAAAGCAGCTTTTTATTTTTCCTCAACTTTGATCGTTACCATATGGTCTTTCATACGTGCTCGGGGTCTCTTTCCAGGATAACGATTCATTTTTCTCTTGCTGGACAATTTTTCTGATCAGTTCTCTATACAAAAAAGTAACTTAAACACGAAGTGATGTGGTTCTTGGAAGTATTTTGGATTCCAGACAGAAACAGTTGTATGGTGCCAGGGACATAGATCCATGGCCTGGCCTGGGGATGAATGTTATCAGGTAGGAGGTCTTATCTCAGAGGAATGTTAACCTGAGATGCAAATATCCATAATAGAAAACAAGTGGTGTCACAGAAACAGAAATCCATTTCTTTCTGGCGCCTGTTGGGCCTTTTATTCTTTTCTGTAGACATTGCCTTAAAGATTCACAGTCAGTCTTTGAGTGATGTGGTTATGTGTGCTCCATCCTGGTGCTACGTTTTCTGGAGTTGGAATTTCTGTTTTGGCCAGTAGGCTCAGCATCCCACATCTGTGCACTTAAATGACCTTCACCATCTCCTGAGGGCATAAAATGGCAGAATGTAGCCAACTGTCTTATCTGTGATTAGAATTGCTAGTCATGTCTAGGTCTTTTTATCTGTGGCGTATCACTAATCTAGTAGCAGGCGAAGTCAAAAGGTTTTATTTTTAGGCTTTGTTTTTTATTTTATTTTTTTTATAACCTATTACAGCCCAGCTGTAGTAAGTTCTCAGCTGTAATAAACTTAAAAAGCTCTCTGAATCTTGGCAACTTGGAAATATTCAGGAAAAAATTAAGTAATATTGAGAAATGTCGAGTTGTTGAAATCATGGTGATTTGTGGGAAAATTCTGGCTGAAGTAAACATTAGTTTTGAAATATTTTGCATCCTGAACATGATTTCAGGACAAAACCATGGAAATTACATGAATGTAGACAGTAGCAGGAAAAGTACAAGGTGTGAAAAGTGCAGTTAAGGGGGTGCCCTGTGCTGCTGCTACATCCTAGGTGAATTCCCTGACTGTTAGGCTAAGGAATTCCTCTCTGTTTTTGCTGACTCAACTAATATCCAGTTATCTGCACAAAATATGACTGCTCCAAAGAAGTGACTGAAGCAAGGATTCTGAATACTGATAGGATACTCATCTCATGTAGGAATGGCCCAGGCCCAAGTGTCTGATTTGGAACCAGAACTTCAGTCTGAATCTTATGTCTCCTAGGTAGCTGATGTGACTGTTGCTTGTGCTCTTTTTCTGTTTTTCTTTACAAGGAACTTAGAAAGCTCCAGGTTTCATTTCCAGGCAAGGTCCTCAGGGATAGTATTTCCCCACCCATTTCTAATTAATTTAGACTATCTTCTTTGCCAGATCACAGATAGAATGTGCTGCCTCATAATTCTCTGCCAAATTTTGGTTTAGAATGAAAAAGAAACCCAGTTTCTAATACCATCTTGCTCAACAGAATTTGAAAACTTTGTCTTTCAGAGCATCAGCAGGAATCAGTAAAACTTACTTTAGTTTTAGAGAAATCCCTGGGCAATAGTAACCCTGAGTCTGAGAATACTTAGTTGTGTGACACTGGGTGCATCCATTTCTCTTGAAGCCAGATTTTACCTTTGTTATGTGCAAGAATTTCTGGACTGGCATCCTGGTTCAGAGACTAAAACATTCTAACATATCTGGTGGAGCGATCCTGTGGCAGTATATGTAAGGCTGTTCTCACAACCTTCACATGCAGTGATGCTGATAAAAAAAAGATTTGCAGTCTTATGTTCATCCAAATAAGCTCTCCTGCTGTTTCCCTGAGACTTGGGTAGTCTGAGCAAGTATCAGGGTTTCTTTGTACTTAGCAGCGATTCATCCAGGTTCTTAAAGGCTCCAAAAAACTAATTTACAGTTATTGAGGCCTTTGTTTCT